>CM035813.1:23989740-24589740 GCA_020458035.1 Magallana ariakensis
GTAGGTCAAGGTCACAAGGAAGGTCATGTTGGAAAATTCTCACAGTTGATTTACTCTTCCTATATATTTCCCTCTTCAAAGTGCAATAAAAATATTTTAAATGGTGTCTTTGAAAATGAGATTTAAACAAAAAATAATAATGAGGTCAATGTCACAAAAAGGTCAAGGCCAATAGATTATGATTTAATTGAATTCCTTTGTCCAAGTTTGATTTAAAAATATCATAAACTTAAACATTTTTTTAGAAACTCAATTATACGCTGTTTTTGCGGGCGGACGATAGTTGGACGTGAAAAAAAAACCCTATTCGATTATCAAAACCAAAATAAAAGCAAAAACAACCCGACTATTTTGGTGGTGAAATATCAAAATATAAAAACACTGATACGGTATTGATTTATTTCTATTTCAAACTATTAGTGAAATGATGACAGGAATAAATAGTGCCGGTACGTCAATACCCTAACCACGATCTGCTAGTCCCCACCCACTTGTACCGATAGAGCCAGCGTCATCAGTTTAATTCATTGATAAAATTGCAGGATCTCCCAGGAAACTATAAACCCCAGCATTATTTCGAGTCGAGTGGAATTCTTAAAATAACTTCCTGCGAACCAGCGGCACAATAAAATACCATTATCCAATCGGAAATTCTCCGTAATTTCATTCAGGTTTTTTTTTTATTTGGTGCCAAGAAAGAATAATTTGGTGTTTAATTTATTAACCTTCAGAAAAAGAAAACAAAACTTAATGTAGTACTTAAAAGAATGTATTAACAAGGAACATTACAAAAAATATTATCTACGTAACGAAAATTTTGAGAGGGGGAGGGGGCACAACAAACTCTACGTAGAAACAAAATCTATTATTTATTGTTTTAAGGCGTTGTAATAAACGTCCGTGATGTAACAAGGCATGAGTTTCTAAAGAGTAAAGTCAAATAACTTCAATCCATTTGTTACGTGATGAAGTTCATTTACTTTCTTTGAACAGTTGTTTTTGTATCTAGGCTTTCGCATCATCAATTATAAAATGATCTTGGCCTATAATAGTTTTAAAATAATATCTGTCAAACATTGGGGGTTAAACTCTCACTTTTTTATCCGTACATGTACACATCAGACCATAGGTACATTGCATATTACGAAACATCAACATATGAAAATGCATCCTATACAACATATAGTGGCGTGTCCAAACGATAGGCGATTGGCATTCAAGATCATATTTCGCATGTATAAATAATTGACCGTACGTCACACGATCTTTAGCTATACTATTGGAATATTTCACAACATTCGTCTACATTTCCTACGGATGCATTCCGAACACTTCTCTGTACCATTATTTTTTTTTTTCAAACAACCTACCTTCTCCATTTTTAGTCCGTTTTGGTGAGAACGAAAACTGTCCAATGCTATTTAAAAATCCAAACATAATTTTGCTTTTAATGAAAATGTTCACAGTAAAGACACGATATCATTGTCGTCGTCGTCCACAGCATCGTATTACGAACAGGTGTACAGCGGAGACGATATTCAAGTTCAGATACGTAATCAGTCGTGTCCCCAAGGGTCGGCGTGGATTTAATTCACCCGATGTCCATAAAAATCGATTGTTATGTCGTGTATACGTCAGTAATGAGGAGTTCGGAACTTAAACAAAGGTGCAGTCCCAGATATGATAAACTATGTCATAAAATTCTCTCTCCCAAGAATCTACGTCGCCGGATTTTAATTCGGCGATATCTCAACAACGCGCGTAACACTGCTTCTCAAAACGAACGTCTTTACCTATATCTTATATGTAATCTTCAAATGTCAAATATTATTTCACACAACTGCTAAATGTCGTACGTACTGATACTTGAGGGAACGAATTTTTATCGTGTTTGATATATATATTTTTTATCCACTACATCTATCCATGGTTAAACAAGCGATTGTTTAATTCAAAGGGTATTCGCTTCGCAAATCTGCGCGCCCAAAAAACGTATTCCATAGTCAAAGAGAATATTTTCTCACACAAACACGATGAGAATCTTTCTTGGAAACAGTCCTTCAATTTGTATGCTAATGTCACTATATCCCGCGAGGAAAGTGTTGTCGACCCACACAGGGAAACGTGGAAGGTCATCGATTCCCGAGTTTTTCCTCGGTTTCATCTAAGACATTTTTACGCTGTAACATTGGCACAGAGAGAGAGAGAGAGTCCGATACGAACCCCCTGTTGTCAGACGCCGGCCGTATCAATAGCCGTTTCTTCAAATCAATTCGTTTAAATCCCTCAAACAATAATTGTTATATTAATCAATGTTCTTTGAAACAATTTTTACTTTTTCGTCGAAGACTCTCCAAGACGATCCATATCTCTTGCTATTTCTCTCACGTAAAATTATCGCCACTTCCAACACAAAAGAAAACAAAACAGATGAATTAATGCTACAAAAATTGTGATCAATACTTGGTATCTAAAGGTCGGGAACCCGTGTTTCAATATCGATATTTTCTTTCCCCAAGATCGGCTTACGGTACATGTATATACCGCGAATACGTACGCTTTGTACGGATACTACTATCATGAACGCACCCAAGACCGATCAAGTCCTGCTTCAGAAGGTGGAATATAGCCCCAGTGTTATTAACACCTCTATCGCTCAGAGAATTTCCAATAGTAGCGTAGGCGAACGAGAGAAGAACTATTGTTTGACTTTTTCGATAACAGTTTGCGATGAGAGGCATTAATGGTTTTCTTTTCTCTGATAAACACCCACTTTTATGCTCCGTGTGGAGTTGATGGCTTGTTGTCTTTGATGAAAGTTTTATTTCAACAAACGTATGACACGTTAAGACAACAGTAAAACAAATCTGGAGCACCTGTTAGAATTCTCACTACACCGTCAGAGTTTTATTTTACCTACACCGTCCGAGTTTTATTTTACCCGACTTTTTAAATATTAGTACATTACACCGATGGATGGAAAACTTAGCAACGAGGAATGGCAATGTTGCCTGCCATTTGAATCTGTACTGGAGCCATTCGTGAGTATATTTTTATCAGAAATACGATCTATTTTCACTGCAGCTATTGCTGGAATACAATAAAATTTGATATCGCTTATAATTAAATACCTTCAAAAACAAAAGTTCATATTGAACTAGAGCATTAACTATATATTAAGGCATCTAAATCAGTTTTAAAAAGTACTCATTTTTGTATTAAATTTCACTTCAAATAATATATTGCCTGCGTCTAAAAAAACAACAACAATACAACGGCAATTAATTAAGGGCGAACGTTTAGGTATCGAACTTCAAAGGATGTATTTTTTGGTCCCATTACCTTAATTCATAATTCGATGCCAATGGAACACGCTCACTAAAGTTAAAGGTAAGATGTGTAAATATCAATTTTCTTTCAAGTTTATGCGTTGCAATTGTTTTGTTTTACGTATTTAAAAAGCACTAAAGGCTCTAGCGATATTAATAACATTGTAAATATTGGACGAAATCGAACACACAAGATTTCTTTTTTCATTATATCGTTACACAACTCAATTATCTTTTTTTAGGTTGGTGTATATATTTGCTTATAGTCATAAAACAACCTACGCAGATGAATGAAGTAAAATTTGTTTCACATATTGACATTTAGACTTATTTTCAAAACGTATACGTTTGACATAAAATAAAATAAGCAAATTTTAAAAAGAATGATACCAAATCTTATTTTTAAAAGGGATACTTGTATAGACCTCCATCAACAACCCTAACGTTTCAGTGTGTTAAAAAAATCACGTTCAACCGTTTCGTATTTATTTTTTCTATTAGTTTGTTCTACTAGTACTGACGTTAATTCAATAAAATAGTATTATCTACATGGTGAAAATGCGTATGTATATAAAAGATTTCAATATATAAATAATCATCGTGTGATATTGCGGGTGTTGGATTTTTTTTTTTTTTTTTTTTTTTGTGAAGAGCTAAAATTGAAGTTTTTCAATATCGGTACTATAAGCCGAGGGAACTTTAATTAACGAATAGGGAATCGTTCTTTGAGTATTATGAGGTGATAATTTTGGTCAGGGCGTGATCAAATCGAATAAAGCCCGAAGGACTTTATGATAGATTTGATCACGCCCCCGATCGAAATTATTACCTCATGACATTCAAAGAATGATTCCTTATTACTTATATTTATATAATTTTCAGCAATTGTACAATTAAATAATTGAATATAAATACACAAACCCCGTTTGCGCCCCAATTATACGTCATTTGAATTTATGGACTGTATAGTACAAAATCGATAGTGTTACATGTATCACAGGCAAAAACACTGAAAAATGTAAACATTGGCGTCTCTTCCACTTGTTTTGTCCAATGGTTCTTGAAAACAAAACAATAACCATTAGATTGTGAATGTTGTTATGTTAAGTGGCAATAGGGTAATATAATATTTTTTTATTGATGTTTGCATATTGCTTTTTGTAAAATTTCAGCTACAATCTCCTAAGGGAGGAAATAAAATGAATGAATGTATTCTTCAATATTTGACATTCTTTAATACTTGCATTCTTTAATATTCAGGGTCTTAATGGTCTTAATTGTGTTCCTCAATACTTGTTTTATTCAATAATTATATTCCTCATTACTTGTATAATTCATTATCGATAATACTTGAGGTATACATTGTTTTGGTTTTTTTCATTACTTGTTTTCCTCCTGTATATGGGTTCCATTATGTGTTCCTCAGTACTTGTGTTCCTCAAAACATGTACATTCACTTTTTCCCTTGATTCTACATCCTTGTATTCCTCAATTCTTTTCTTCAATACTTGTTTTCTTAATACTCAGGGTCAATTGTGTTCCTCAATACTGATACCCTTAACTACTCGAATTCCTCAAAACCGTATTTCTTAATACTTGGGGTCTATATCATTTTCTTCTAAAACTTGTATTCCTTAATTAAAATGTAGTGTTTCTCAATAATTGTTTTTCTTGATACTTACTGCTATTACGTTTTCCTAAATATTAGTACTTGTATAACTCATTACTTTTATCCCTGAATACTTGAAATCCTCAACTTCGGGTCTACATTGTCTTACTCATTACTGGTAACCTTCAATACCAGGTACTTGAAATCCTAAATACTCAAGGTTTTATTGTTTTCCTTAATACTTGTATCATTTTATACTTAAAATCCTCAATAATCAGGGTCTATATTGTGTTCCTCAATACATGTACTTACATCCTTCAATAACTGTATTTATTTATACTTGGGATCTATTTTTTTTCCAGCAATACTTGTATTTCATCAATACATGTACATGTACTTGTTTTTCTCAATACTCAATACATGTATTTGTATTACTCATTAATTGTATTCTTCAATACTGGCATTTCTCAATGCTTAAGGTCTATACTTGTTCCTAAATACTTTTCTTCCTCATCATGTTTTTAGAACCATAATGTTTCTTAAGGTTTTTAAAAACCTTTTTTCTTGAAAATCAAGTCTCATTGTGAACGAGTCTTTCCACTCAAGGTTATACTGTTTCTATGGGTATTTGCATTTTTTGAGGGTTTTTTTTAGCTTTTGTTGCTAGAAGGTATATGTAGTTAATGCTCTAGTTCATATTTTGACACCTTTTTTTAATTTATGTGTACTAGAAGTTTTGTTCTGAGGATATTTGGTATCTCAAGTCCACCAACGTCCGCAACTTTTAACATGATTGCCCCCTTTTTGTAGTTTTCTAAGCAACTGACAGGAATGTTCAATAGGATCAATTTATAGATATTTGTAGTTTTGAAAGAACATGTACACCATTCAATAAAACACCCCCCCCCCCCTCACAAACTTATTCAAACTATCAAAATAATGATACATTTAGTATTTCAGTCTGATACTTTTCTTCACTTGTAACTGATTATCAAGACCACGGCAGTGTTGACTTGCTGGACGACCCTACCGCAGGGATACGCAGTTTTACCTGAGACACTTAGCTGTCTTAAACTGCTTTGCCATTTGGACCGCAGGGGTGCTCGGAAAATATGGGATCTGCGTTGCCTGTACTGAAGTACATTTCTGATTTAGCAAAAGGCATGAAATGGATTACTCTGTGATAACATTAGACACCTATAAATGCTTTCTCCATAAATCAATATCGAGTAGTTAAAGAATGTTGGTTTTGTTTGGAACAGTGTTTCTTGATTTGATATATAATCATTGATGGTACAATTCAGGAATAGTGATTACTGCTTTTAAATATGTATTAAAAATGTTTTATGAAAATTCCATTTTTACTTCTAATGATTACAGTTTTGTGTTGGATCATTACTAAACATTTAAGTAATCTCAACTTAAATTGTGTTTCCTAGAAAAATTTGGTACCACAAAATTAAAAACAGAGCACTTATTTACATCTCATTCTAATAGTCTTTCCTTTGCTTAAAAGATCTATTGAAAATAAACATATTGGTAATTTTGGAGCTTGATCATTTTTAACGAGAAAAATTATAATCTGCTCATATATTGTTTTGTTGATGCTAGCATGTTGATTAAAAAATAACTTATAAACATTGAATACAACAAATCTTTGATATTTGGAAAAACTGTTACCACATCTTTTATTACAGTTTAATGAACTTAATGCAAATAAAATTCACATTTTTGTTTTAATTTTTCCTGCAGCACATTTTTACTTCTTACAAATTACTTGACAATCAATTCTGACTCTCCATGAAATGGATTGACAAAAAAATAATCAATCTTTAATTTACACAGATTTTTTTTCCTAATCTCATTGATCTCAGAGTTGTGAAAATGCTAACAAACTGCAAAATTAAAAAATAAGATGAAAAAAGGCAAAATTTGTTCTGTGCATGTCATTGACTTTCAGTCTTTTAGATTCATTATTGATGAAACGGCAGATCCTACGCTTTCCTAGATCTGATCAGACTAGTGTTGACAGTCTGTAATTATATGGAGAAAATGTCAATTTCTCCACGAGCCCATCTATCACATGACTGTAAAGGGACTGGGTGGTCAACACTGTACACATCAGATTTACCTTTTAAATTTTTAGATCTGATTTCTTTAATTACTGTAGCTAAAAACTATAATTGGCTTGTATAGAAAAAATGCATACAGTAAAACATGCATATAACGAAGTGCCAGGGACACGCCCTTTTGCTTCGTTATAAACGTAATTCGTTATATCAGTCAAGTTGACAACATATAATAAAGCCACAGGAAATGAAAATCACTATGCTGTATGCGTCAATTCATTATAAACGTGTTCGCTATAACCGTGTTTTACTGTACATGTTAGCTTTAAAATCTGAATATCTTCTTTATTTTATAGAGCTCTTCTTCCCATTAATCCAAGTATTAATACAATCTAAAATGGAACACAACCATACAGCTCTCTTAATCTCAGATTTACCATTCATGATTGGTATACACCCCCCCCCCCACCCCCATCCCCACTCTCCAAAACAAAAAACTTACCATATATGGTTTAATTTTTTAATTAAAATATAAAACATAACATATTCATTCACAAACCTTATATTATTGTCAAATGATCATGCATATTCCTGTCTGGGGAGAAAAGTTTTGGAATTTATTTGCCAGAAACTTCATATTCTCATGGGAAATACTACCTCTAAAAAGAGATTATTTTTGCCCTTGGAGAATACAATTTTCACTAAATACTCTGTTCCAAAAGATTTTTTTCATTGACTTATCACATTTTCAATGCCTTACTTCATCAAATTTAGAGAAACAAAAAATGCTTACATTGAAAAATAAATGAAAGTTTAAAGATGAGGAAACATTCAAGAAATGTCATAAGTCTAATCAACATTTCACCTAACCATTTTTTCCCCTTCTTTCATCAATCTCTATTTGAGACTGTATAAAAAATTTAAATTAAAAAAAAAAACCATGTTTCTATTACATGTAATAGAAAAAATTGTCTGATACATGTAATACTGCATATAAAAAATGTCACTTCTGCATATGAGTAGGTGGACAAGAAAAAAATAAAAATATTACTGAAGCACTTGCTGCCCATCTCCCTGATGAGCAATCAATAAATACTCACTGATAGAAACCCACCATTAGGCTGGAAATTTGTCACTAAAAGCTTATAGCAAGGTAGTCAAATGCTAGCCATTTCATTATCCATATTCTCACACATGTGAATCTGCAGACTGTTTCTAAGTCCTCCAGGGTTTGTTTCATTCTTTGTTTTTTTTCACCTGTACTTTCTTAAGGTTTGTTTTGTCTTTAATGAATCATTTTATTTGAATATATCCTCTCTCTCTCTCTCTCCTCTCTCTCTCTCTCTCTCTCATTGTTAAAATAACTGGATAACTGGTGTTTTCGTGGTTGCAAAGTTGTGCGTTTAAATTTTCTTTTAATGTTAATTTCTGTGATTTCTAAATAGCTGTCTAATGGATTATATTTCTTAAAATTGCAATTGAACTTTTTGTGGTTTGAGATGATATCACATAAGTACTGGAAAATAACACTCTACATCATCAACCTCATCTGTCAGTGATAATTCTTCAACATGTAATAATTTAATCCCCCTACTACCTTCTGCTTTCTGATACTTACTTCTCTTTTGTGATGCAGCCTGCAGTATGGCGGTCACAAGATCCGAGTTGTGCTGGAGCTTGGCCACTCTCCGATCTCGTCTCTTCAGTTGGCGGACCAGGCGCGACGATACAAAGTTAATGCGATGCTGAAGCTCGTCTACAGTCTTCTTCAGCTCAGCCACACCTACAAAAGGTAGGAAACTTTTTAAAATAAAATACACAGTACCGGTAATTTAATTTCATTTAGCATTTGATATAATGTCAAATGAAAAAAATGTTTTGGCTCAAAGCAATATTTGTCAATGTAATAATTTATTTTTGGTTTCATTTAAATTATAGTGATCTCAAATATTTGCAGGTAGTGTGCCACTATTTTGAATATGGATTCCATGCATTAGACCTTTGCCACAGACCTATAACAGTGACAAATCCCTTTCAGTTCAAAAGTGGTACTGAAGTTTTATTATTAAGATCTACAGAATGATTTTGAAGGTAATATTTCACCCTTTGGAAATTAATAGAAAGATTATGGTAAAAGAAAATGTTTTTGAACCAAAGTAAAAAGTTGCATGGTTTGTTAATTGCAATTATATGACATTTTGAGATTGAGAACTAGACGTAATTTTAAAAATATATATATCTGAAAAACACTATGTCTTAAATAATGAAAAGTTATCTTAAAAGCAAACGAGAATTTGCAGTTTTATCCATATTCTGTCCCCAAATTAAAGTAATATTAATACATGTATTATACATTACATATTGTAATATATGCTGAGATAGTAAGGGATTGAAACCAAACTTGTACAGTACTTGTAGAGTGTCAGCATACAAAATTAATGTAAGCTAGCAAAGTCAGATACAGAAATGAAGATTTTTTTTTTTACAAGTTTGATCCTATTAACATTTTAACAACTTCTGTGGCAAGAGGGATAACTCCTGAACATATCACAATATTAAATGATTAATGGTATTAATTTTGTGTTTGATCTCAAATATTTTATATTATAAAATATATCTAGCCATTCAGCAATAATTAAACAAAGTGCATGTACACATGAATTTTGAATTCTATATATAAAATAGTTTTAATTTACCGCTCCCCTTGTCCCCCCCCCACCTCCACTTTTTTAAAAGCTCTTTTTTTTTCTTCTAGGGATTTTCTTATTAATAGATGTAGCAAAGAGAGCTGCAAAGATCAAAACAATTAGTAAAATGGAATTATTGCAAAAATTGTTCAAACAGAATGTAAAAATTCTTGCTGGGTTTTCATATACATGTATTTCAAATACATTTGTATCAGAAATCCCATCAATGTAAATTGTCCTCAGTTTGATTTTAATTATTACAAACAAAATTTAAACACAATAGAATATACAATGTAAATGTTATGAAGAATAGATGTTACCGGTAGCTGCAGGTCTGTAGCTCCCTGTCTGAAAAATTTCGGATAGACGACCTGGTAGCTTAAGTGCCACCCATTGAAAAAATTGTGTATTTATTGCGCAGACCGGGAGCTACAGACCTGCAGCTAAATAGATGTGTGGTGTACAGAAATCCAGAAATTTAAATTATTTCGCATGAAACTGACTTGATATGATTAATTAACTATTGATGGCATATAAAAAGAGCAAAGGGAGAGAAGTTGGACTTTTGTGGGGGGTGCATTACATTGATTTTCTATGGGCATCCATAGTTTCAGAGATATCTAAAAAAAAAACTCAAATGTCAATACTGCCTATAACACTTGTAAATGTCTCCAAATAGTCGCATAACATTCACTAAAATGAGCAGGTGCATGATGGGAGTGGCTGCAAAGAGTTGTCAAAAATCAATTAAACTCTATTCTTATCTAAAAAAAAATTGGATGTTTCTGTTAATGTTACATTAATGCACCATGCCCAAATTCAGTTTAGAATGAATATAGACTGGTTTTTTGTTTGTTTGGGGTTTTTTTTTTTGGAGCCGGGGGGGGGGGGGGGGGGGGGTTGAGGTCAAGACCTATTTTTTATGTAAATTAAAAAATTAATATTAAGAAAATTCAAATTTTACAAGGTGGGGGTGGGGGGAGGGTTCTTGACCCCAAGAGCCCCTGTATTTTTACAAGTGATCAATATTACTCTCATTTTAACCCACTATCCCCCCTCTCCTCTTCCTTCTCCTCTTTATTTTTTTACAATTGGTAACTTATGGATGTTTGCCTGGGGACTCAATAAGGATGTTTTCAATCAATTCGTTCAACACTACCATATGTTACATGGCACCTGTCAAACATACAACTCATATTTACATTGGTGGTGTTTCATGCTACAATACTGCCACTAATCATGTTATATTAATACAGAACATATGCTGGTTTCTAGCTTTTTCCCTTTAATGGATTTTTTAAAAGTTTTCTATCCTATTCATATTTCATAAAATGGTTTGTTTTTTGGTTTTGAAGTAACTATATCTCCTAATTTGATTGTTTACAAAAAGAAGGAGGAAAGGCGCATATGTACAGTGTAATGCCATAAGTGTTTCACATCATTACATTCTCTCTCTCCCTAAATATACTGTATATTTAGGGAGAGAGAGAGAAAGAGAGAGAATTAATTATCATGCATTCAAAAATTTATATATTCCAGTACATCTACAAAGTATTTCCTCCTCTATTTCTTAAGAAAACATTTTGTGATTCATAGCTCAATAGAAACTGACAAGGCTGAAATCTACACAATCCAAAACTAACAAATTATCAATCATTTGAAACCTACAGCGACCTAAGAAAAATCACGAACTGCACAAAATAATCATGATGATGTCAGACTCAAATTCCCATATACCGCCATATACCATAGGAGGAATTGGCTATTTCTTCTATCTTAATGTACTGCTGTACATTAACAATAATATAGTTACTTTAAATTTATGTACTCGTTATGCTCAATTCGTTCATTTGTTAAAAGAAAGATGTAAATATAAGCAATAAAATGCTTTCTCTGGTGATTCATGTGGGTTATGAAGGTAGCGATTATTGCAAATTTTTAAAAAAAATTTCTGCAATGACACTACCTTCATATCCCGCATGAACCACCAAAGAAAGTTTATTTTTCAAATAAGCCATGCATCTGCTCAATATTTTCTGGTTCATGATTGACAAACATATATTGGCTGAATTGACATACTATTTCTATAAATGGATGTAAGATGGTAGGGGTTAATGGAGCATAGTGTGGATTCAAATAGGTATACTAAGTTAATGAAAGAAATCAGATAAAATCAAAATAGGTTATCAATCAAACCCATCAAATGAATAAGCCACTAAACCTGGACTATGAGTTTGATTTTAAGATTCAGATTTTAGCCATATTGTCGATCTGCATCAAGTCAATTAAGCATATACTTTAAAATAATTATGTGTAAAGAAATAAATAGAAGATAATTAACCTAAGAACTAAATAATTCAAAAATTTTGCTTTCACATTTGAAAATAATCTTAAATTAAAAATATGTGTGATTCCCAATCCCATTCAATGGAGTTTTTGAAATCAATATTGAGTAAATCAAAAAAAAAAAATCTTTGCTTCAAAAACTGCATTATTTGAATACATGTAATAACTAATTTAAGGACACTCATGAACTGAAAATTTAATCACTTTATCATTATTTAGCAGTTTACTACCTTCAAAATGTCTTTACTTTCATTATCTTAAGATATTCTATTGCTGATCTATACATCGTGTGGTTTTGTATCATGCATGATGTATTTAGACATTAAAAAATATTAGCAATTTAATTTTTCATGTTCAAATGACAGGAAATTGAGAATATGTTGAGCAATAAAAAAAATATCAATACATATAAATCTCTACTACCAGTATTCTAAAGCTTCTTGAACCTTGAGGGAAATAAACAATGAACATTTGATAATACAATTCTGATAGATCAACAGTTTCTTATGTCTTCATGGAAAACAAATGCAATGATCAATGAAAGTTTGAGTTCACAAGCTGATAGTTGCAGGAATTTAGGAGCTAGAAACTAGAAAGATATAACGTGTGATTATACAGAGACACACTAGCCTTTAAACCAACCAAACAAAAACCCTCTGGTACATGTTTTTCTTTTTTTTCCTGGGGTTCATACTCTAAAAATTAAGCTACCTCTGCCAAGTTAAAAGTTAGTACCCGGTACATTTTTTATCCAGGCGAGGGATGGGGGAGGGGGGGGGGTTAGGCTGAAATAAAATGCTATGATTTTAGTTAGCATGTAATTATCATAACAAGATATTATTAATAAGAATTATGTTATCCTTTAACATAACTTGTAAAAATTAAAACAAAGTTTGTAATCAACGTCTACAATTTAACATATCATTGAATGGTGCTGAAAATATTCACTGGTAATTCATTGATAAATTACCCCTGCATTTGCCATCCAGAAATTCACAGTAAATTCACCATAAAAATGATCTAGTTTTCTAGTAAAATTACACTGCCTAAATTGAGAGGTCAGCGACCATTTTCTCCAAAGATAGGTAACATTTCACTTATTGTTCATCACATAACCATGTGCTTCACACTTAACATTTATTTATAACAAAATATTTTAAGAAAATATTCCCCTAGATGAAATCTATCAAAATAACAAAAACAGTTTTTCATCTAAGTTGAATACATCAACAAAATTAGCTTGCTTGATTAATCATGAAAACATGGAATTAAACATTTCATATCAGTGTTTCAAGTGTACGTACAAATCAAACTACACAGTATCAATGCCATAGGATAACAAACTGTTTCCGACGAATAATAACAAATTGAACCATAATATCTTTGGTTCATTGTAAACATGTTTGAAATGACACATCTAAAAAGCATTGCAAACTGAGAACATGATTCATAATGCTTTGTGCAAGCAAATGAATACTGCATGCCTGCATGCATTTTTTATGAAAACAGACATTAAGGTCAATTTGTGAATTTATTGCTGCAGTAAATTCATGATTGTTAAAACTGTAATCATGAGAGAGAGAAAGAGAGAGCGAGCTAGGAAAGAGAGTTATGTACATATTAAGTTAATATACAAGGAGAGAGGGAGAGAGTTGAGTATGTATTTAAACTGATAGACAAGAAGAGAGGGAGAGTGAGAGAAAGGAGAAAAAGAGAGAATATGATTCTTGATATAAGCTATTTACTTTGTGTTTGTAGGACAGAGGGGAGGATCCTAGTGGAGTGTTTATTGTCGTTCTCCAGTTGGAAGGAATTGCGGCGCCAGTGGTACACCTCTGATGTACTGGAACATTCCGTAAAGGTGTCGCTCTCAAAACTGTCATGGCGACCGTCATACCATCGATCGTATATCTCACAGAGGAGGTCATCCACGATGGATGTTTTGCGGTCAAGATGCGAAAGATCTGTCAGCGAGCCTACGGAGGACATTTCACTGTGCTGTATAGGAAATTCCCTACATTCTACAAGAAAATTTGAATACATATAATAATATATATAGTCATATCATGCTGTATATTACCGATATTCCTAATTTATTTAAATTGCCATAAAGACACAAAAATGTTCGTCAGGAGCAGAATGTATTTGACAATACATCATATCTGATCAAGGCCCAACCCAACCCTTAATTTATTAAATTTTTACTTCTAAGCAAATTTATACTTTATTCTATATCAAAACCCATTTTGAAAGGAAAAAAAAAACAATTCTGTGAAATAAATTAAGTATGCAAGGTAAAGTAATCTTCTCTCTTTATATTGTTACTTAAATTCTCTGTAATCACTATCACGTACATGTTAACGCTTACTCAAAATCATTTAGATTTATCAAATTTTTCTACTTACAATTGTTCTTCTTTCTTAATTAAAAACTCTGAGATTTGCATGTGATCAGTTACCTGACAGCTCCTAAATTAATCACAGAAACATGTGGTGATACATGCTGCTCCACATTTACGGTAATCAATTCAGACAAATGTTATCATGTTTTTTTCAACTTCCAGTAACAATGTAATCCTGTGCTGCAAATGAATTATATTTTGCGTTTTTTGGAGATAACAAAAATATTGCTCCAAAGGCATTTTCATTGCCGTATTGCTCATCACAGCTGTGACAGTTCATGCGTCATGCATCCATTGGCCTGTTGGTTTGGTGGTCAATTATCTAGTAAGCGGATTTATCAGTTAAATTGCCCGTGGCTACTTTCAAAATTGAAAATAAATGGAAGTTTTGCATCAGTTAACACCAGTTCTATATCGATATTAAACAATTTTATGACTGTCGTGTTTTACCGATTAAAAGATGGATAAATCATACAAACCTTCTTGTTTTAATGTTTCATCATTTTGCCAGCAATCTTGGTTTTACAACGATAAAGCTTGATACAATATTGCACAATCCATTCCCAAACTCCGTATTTCATGCTACTTGCAGACTTGTTGGCAAAACATTGAAGAGCTGACGAGTTTTCTCCCTCCAATGATAGAGAGTTTTGTTTCAGTTTCAATGGCGGGACGTTTAAATTCAGACTGCTTAGCAGCTCAGTATTTAAAACAAAATTTAGCAAATTAGAAACAATTATATACCAGCATGAATAAGAAAATTACAAATCAAATGTTCCCTTTCTTGTAATGTAGATTTGGGGAATTGAAGCTGAAATTTAGAAACCATCATCACTTTTTCTTTTTCATCCCCCCACCCCGCAAACACAATTATATGGTACGCCAAATTCACAAAAATGAGCTAAACATAGTTTCACAGTCAATAAACTAGGTTTATCGGCTGTTAACTATAGTTTACGGATCCGAAACTATAGCTAACGATTCGTTAACTATAGTTTACATCGGTGAAACTATATTTCACGAATGTAAACTATAGTTTACGAATGATAATCATAGTTTATCTATCTGTAAAAAACGTTAACAATAGATTTTGCTGATAAATACATGTATAGATTCACATTTGTTAATTATAATTTACAATCGTAAACTATAGTAAGAGTTGTTAATCATAGTTTCACAAATCGCGAAACTACATTTATCAGACAAATTCACAAAAATGAGCTAAACTTAGTTTCACAGTCGATAAATGTCGATAAACTAGGTTTATCGACTGTTAACTATAGTTTACGGATCCGAAACTGTAGTTAACGACGTTAATCTATATTTCACATCTGTAAACTATAGTTAACGCGATAATCTATGTTTCACATCTGTAAACTATACATGTAGTTAACACTGAAAACAATCATTTACGATTGCAAAACATAGTTTATCTGTTAAATATAGTTTCACGAGTGTGAAACTATGATTAACAACTCTTAACTATAGTTAACGAATGTAAATTATAGTTTACAGACGTGGATCTATATTTATCAGCAAAATCTATCGTTAACGTTATTTGAAGACAGATAAACTTAGATTATCATTCGTAAACTATAGTTTACAACCTTTAAATATGGTTTTGCAGATGAAAATTATAGTTAACGGATCGTTAATTATAGTTAACGAATCGTTAACTATAATTTACGGTTTGTAAACTATAGTTAACAATAAACTATTGTTAACTATAGTTTAACGTCCGTAAACTATAGTTAACAGTCGATAAACCTAGTTTATCATCTGTGACACTATATTTAACGCCGTTAATCTATATTTCACATCTGTAAACCATAGTTAACGCGATAAACTATGTTTCAGAAGTGTAAAACTATAATTAACTCTGAAAACAACCATTTGCGATTGCAAAACATTATTTATCTGATAAATATAGTTTCACGATTGTGAAACTATGATTAACAACTCTAAACTATAGTTGACGAATGTAAATTATAGTTTACAGATGTGAATCTATATTTATCAGCAAAATCTATTGTTAACGTGTATTTCCAGACAGAAAAACATAGATTATCGCGTTAACTATAGTTTACAGATGTGAAATATAGATTAACGTCGGTAACTATATTTTACGATCCGTAAACTATAGTTTACAACCGTTAAACCTAGTTTATCGACTGTGAAACTATGTTTTGCTAATTTATGTGAATTCGGCGTGCTTTAGATTTGTGAACCGTAGTTTGCTGATCATAAAACCCTATTTATCAGATAAACTATGTTTAACAACCGCAAATGATTGTTTTCAGTGTTAACTATAGATTACAGATGTGAAACATAGATTATCGCGTTAACTATAGTTTACAGATGTGAAATATAGATTAACGTCGGTAACTATAGTTTACGATCCGTAAACTATAGTTAACAGCCGATAAACCTAGTTTATCGACTGTGAAATTATGATTAGCTCATTTTTGTGAATTTGGCGTGCCATACAATTATCCCTCCATCCCCTCGGACCCCGCCCCCCCCCCCCTTTAAAAACTTTCTGGATCCGTGCATGGTTAAATACGCGTACATTTTGGGTTTGTTAATCTTAATTGTTGATCTGGAATACTTTATTGATCTAGATATAAATTAATTATAATTATCCTTTACTTTAAAACATTATTGTTTTGATGATCATATTCTCCTCAGTCGATGTTAGCTGCAGGTCTGTAGCTCCCGGTCGTCCATCCGAATTTTTTAAGACCGGGAGCTACACACCGGGTGTTGCTAAAACGCGGAACGGAAAACGGAACGGAAAACGGAAAATATCATATCACGTTTATCGCTTTAAAAGGGTATAGACTGGCCCGAAACGATTTACTTTAATTTGTATCATTTATTCATATCTAATGAATGATTATTAACATGTGGCTGTCTTATTGATATTCTTATGAATGTCTATTAAATATAGCATTGCCTTCAATTGGCTTTAGTTGAGTACGAAACGGAAAAAGCAAATGTACACAAATTGTGAAATATTAAAAGAGTAAATTAGCTACATGTATAACTTTTTACTTATATTTCTTATATATGTCATTGCTGGCATAACAGCGTAACGCAGTTCGTGAAAGCGTTTCATGTGTTTTATAAAAAATTTTATATGTCCAATATGATGTATATACATGTACTTGCGTACCTCATCATTAAATTTTCGTTGTTCTATACGATCTTAAATCATATAGACGATACAGTATCATTGAGATAAAAAAAAACACCATACGACTGACGACATTCATGATCATCTTTACTAAGTCTTGCTGCATCATCTATTTGCAAATATGTCCCACTATTGTAAATATTATTTTACCAAAAGTAAAATATAGCTTCATTTTATTGGACGAATAGCGTTGTGGATTTCATGTTATGTTTTATTTTTTCTCTAATATCGGCGTTTGTTGTCTTCATCTTCTACTGTTTTAAAATACCCGGTACTTAGTGAAACTAGTATTTTTAGTAATGCAATGTTGTTTACGTTTGCATTACTTGGCAGTTGTTCGATCATTCCTGCAGCTATATACATATGATCCGAATAGAGAGCTCTAGACGTTGCCTGGTTTGATTTTCCGATTATAAACTGGGACTATAGTCTGTCGACCCCAAAATATTTATGCAGCACATTTGGACGATTTAAAAAATTACGCATACCTGTAAAAGATGCAATTGAAATAGATGAAACGGGAAATATGTTCAATGCATGTACTGTTTATTTTGAGGAAATGATTATTCTTGAATAAATAATCGCATATTGATAATCGTTCAATTTTTGTTTAAAATTACATAAAGTATATCGCTTAACAAATCTATCAAGTAACAACATTAGATGAGATTTTCCGTTTTCCGCTCCGTTCCGTTCCGCTTTCCGTTCCGTTTTCCGTTCCGCGTTTTAGCAACACCCGCTACACACCTGCAGCTACCTCGGTTTATACCTTTGCAAAGGTCAGGTGGAATTAATGGGGTGTTGCTAAAACGCGGAACGGAAAACGGAACGGAAAGCGGAACGGAACGGAGCGGAAAACGGAAAATCTCATCTAATGTTGTTACTTGATAGATTTGTTAAGCGATATACTTTATGTAATTTTAAACAAAAATTGAACGATTATCAATATGCGATTATTTATTCAAGAATAATCATTTCCTCAAAATAAACAGTACATGCATTGAACATATTTCCCGTTTCATCTATTTCAATTGCATCTTTTACAGGTATGCGTAATTTTTTAAATCGTCCAAATGTGCTGCATAAATATTTTGGGGTCGACAGACTATAGTCCCAGTTTATAATCGGAAAATCAAACCAGGCAACGTCTAGAGCTCTCTATTCGGATCATATGTATATAGCTGCAGGAATGATCGAACAACTGCCAAGTAATGCAAACGTAAACAACATTGCATTACTAAAAATACTAGTTTCACTAAGTACCGGGTATTTTAAAACAGTAGAAGATGAAGACAACAAACGCCGATATTAGAGAAAAAATAAAACATAACATGAAATCCACAACGCTATTCGTCCAATAAAATGAAGCTATATTTTACTTTTGGTAAAATAATATTTACAATAGTGGGACATATTTGCAAATAGATGATGCAGCAAGACTTAGTAAAGATGATCATGAATGTCGTCAGTCGTATGGTGTTTTTTTTTATCTCAATGATACTGTATCGTCTATATGATTTAAGATCGTATAGAACAACGAAAATTTAATGATGAGGTACGCAAGTACATGTATATACATCATATTGGACATATAAAATTTTTTATAAAACACATGAAACGCTTTCACGAACTGCGTTACGCTGTTATGCCAGCAATGACATATATAAGAAATATAAGTAAAAAGTTATACATGTAGCTAATTTACTCTTTTAATATTTCACAATTTGTGTACATTTGCTTTTTCCGTTTCGTACTCAACTAAAGCCAATTGAAGGCAATGCTATATTTAATAGACATTCATAAGAATATCAATAAGACAGCCACATGTTAATAATCATTCATTAGATATGAATAAATGATACAAATTAAAGTAAATCGTTTCGGGCCAGTCTATACCCTTTTAAAGCGATAAACGTGATATGATATTTTCCGTTTTCCGTTCCGTTTTCCGTTCCGCGTTTTAGCAACACCCGAATTAATGAGGTTTATGAAATTGTCAGAAATACTTCGAGAAATGCAAGAGAATCTACATATAAAAATAATTAATGAATGTATTATCGATGCATATTAAAATAAAGCACTGTAATCACGTGCTTACAGGTTTTTTTCTTCTGAATGTCAAAATTTAAAAAAACGGTTATTTTTTTATTGAAAATTCCTACAACCTATTGCGTTTCTGTCGAACTTTTCCTGAAGCTACATTCAGCATCCCAGACTAGTAACCCGCTTTTCGAAATACATATATTGATAGTCGTTAGATCAAATTTTAGATCCATATGGTACAAATTAATAAATATTCATTTCATTACAATCAACTGATCAGCGCATCAGTCCGTATCAAAATGAAAAGAAGCAACATCTATCCTCTATTTTCGGAGAAAAAAATCTAACCTCCAAAAATGACGGTTGCTTTTACCAAGTAAATGGGAAAGTAAATTGTCATACAGTAAAACACTCTTATAATGAATTGACGCTTACAGCAAAGCGATTTTTATTCCCCGTGACTTTCTTAAATGTTGTAAACTTGACGGATATAACGATTTACGCTTATAATGAAGTAAAACCTTTGATTTTTATTTCTTTTAAAAGTACATTTTGACAAGGAGCCTCTTAATATACAGATATTTGAGATAAGGGGGGAAAAGGTAAACTGAAGCCAAATCAGCTGTACATGTAATGTTTTAACAGCATAATTAGGCAAGACATTATATCGATGCAGTCCCTTTTTATATACTAAAACTAAATATTTTAAACGTATGTGGGTTGTTGTTTTTTTTGCCAAGAAATGGGAAGAGGAATATATTGAACCATGCAAAAGGCAAATTCACTTCTTCAGTTGACACAGTGCAGTAATGTGACAACCAAATATAAAGAAAGTTAATTAAGTCTAACGTTGAAAAAATGTCATTTGTTTATTTGCTTAGCTTTCTTTCCTTATAACTGAGTAAAAAGCAACAAGAACTAGAACTTTTGCAAACACAATTATTATACCCTGTAAGTATCATTAATGTTAAAAGGCACAATAACGCGAAGTAAGGCGTAACAACGCGAAGGAAAGTGCAAACACGCGGCGAAAATCTCCTTTCCAAAAAGGCGTAATAATTTTTGCGTTTTGATCAAGCTTAATAATGTCTTTCCGAAAGCCACAATAATGCAAATTCAAAAGAGACTCATGGGTTGCAATGCTGTTGCGATTACTGTCAGAAGTAGGGTTGCTGTAACTATATAATGTAAAAATCACAGGAATAAAAAGGTTGTAATAATTTTATTTCATTGTTCAGGCAACACAATTTTGTTACAATTACCATCAGTTCAGGGTCTCAAGACTGTTACAATCACAATCAGAAGTTTATGAGTCATTGTCATTGTTGATTATAGTTTCGTTACAGTTACTGTCTGTAGGACACGCGCGTCTCAGACTGTCAGTGGAATGATTACAGTACTGTTGCAGTCACTGTCAGTTATTACTGGGGTTATAGTACAGTTACAGTAACTGTCAATGATAATGTTACAGTAATGGTACAGTCAACGTAGGTAGTAAAGTTACAGTACTGTCACAGTCGTCATCGTCAGTGATATAATGTTACAGCACTGTTACAGTAACCATCAGTGGTAGTTTAACAATACTGTAACATTCATCACCGACAGTGATTACATGTGATCACCATCAGTGGTAGGATTACAGTATTGTAACAGTCATTACTGACAGTGATAACATGTGATCACCATCAGTGGTAAGGTAACAGTACTGTTACAGTCATTACTGACAGTAATGATGCTATAATACTGTTACAGTCATCAAAGTCAGTAATAATGTAACAGAACTATTACAGACACCTTTGTTGGTAAGGTTGCAGTACAGTTACATGTAAAGCCACCGTCAGTGGTAAAGCTACAGTACTGAAACAGTCAATGTCAGTGATAATGTTACAATACTATTACAGTAACATCAATGGTAAGATTCCAGTACTGTTACAGCCACTATCAGTAACAGGTTTACAGTAATGGTACTTTCATTGATAAGGGTACAGTACTTATACTGTCACCTCAATGGTAGGTTTACATTATTGTTAAAGTTACTATTAGTGATAATGTTACAGTTAACATCAATGGTAAGATTCCAGTACTGTGACAGTCACTATCAGTAACAGTTTTACAATAATGTTACTTTCAGTGGTAAGGGTATATTACTTGCACTGTCACCTCAATGGTAGGTTTACATTATTGTTAAAGTTACTATTAGTGATAATGTTACAGTAAACATCAATGGTAAGATTCCAGTACTGTTACAGTCACGAACAGTAACAGGTTTACAGTAATGTTACTTTCAGTGGTAAGGGTATATTACTTGTACTGTCACCTCAGAGGTAGGTTTACAGTTCTGTTACAGTCACTGTCAGTGGTAAGGTAACAGTTATGTTACTGTCGCTGTCAGTGGTATATTACAGTACTAGTAGTCACCATCAGTGATGTTACAGTACAGTTACAGTCACCGTCAGTGCTAAAGTTACAGTACCTAACATTCACTGTCAATGATAGGTTAACAGCACTGTTACAGTTACTATCAGTAATAATGTTACATTATTGATATATTTACCATTATTGAAAAGGTTACATTACTGTTACAGTCACCATCATTGATAATTTTACAGTTACTGTCATTGATAAGGTTACAGTACTGTTACAGTTACCATTATTGGAAAGGTTACATTAATGTTACAGTCACCGTTAGTGGAAAGGTTACATTAATGTTACAGTTACCTTCATTGATAAGGTTACAGTTATCGTCATTGATAAGGTTACAGTACTGTTACAGTTACCGTAAGTGGAAAGGTTACAACAATTTTACAGTTACCGTTAGTGGTAAGGTTACAGTATTTGTTACAGTCACCATCAGTGGTAATGTTTGAATACTGTTACACTTTTAGTGGTCATGTTACAATAGAGATACAGCACTATTCTATCAGTGTTATGCATATGAAAAAAAAATATGGTCACAATCAATTTATGGATAGGTGTCTATATAGCTGGTCACTTTATGGACAGGTCTATATAGCTGATCACTTTATGGCTATATTGCTGGTCTAGTTTGTGGTATGGTTACTCTTTTGTTACCATAAACATCACTGGTAAGGTTACAAGTCTGTTATAATCAACGTCACTGGTAGGGTTACAACACTCTTATACTTATTATTTCTTTATTAAAATTATTAAAGGTACAATTAGTACTGTAATAGTACTCCTTTTCAATGTCTGAGGTATCCTTATAGTGCTGTCTAAGGATCTGAACAATACCTATTACATTTGGTGCAGTGGTAGATTTACAGTTCTGTATTTTATCAGTGTTAGTGGTTTGTTTACAGAACTGTTACAGTTAGTTACAATGAATGTCAGGTAAGGCTATACCAGTGTATTTACAATAACATTTACTGTGTAAGATAAGCTCAAAAGTAGCAAAAAAAGCAGTAATAGAGAAAGAACTGTTCAGTTTATCTAATATTTACATGTAATTTATATGTTCACTGATTTTGTTAGTACATGTACCCCACTTCAAACGAATAGCCTACATGTAATTACAAGAATATGAAATTCATATGCCAAGAGTATTGTTTATGAAAACCAGTTGAAATCAATACAAAATAATAATCACCACAAATGCAAACTAGAGGTACATGTACTGTGAGCAATTGCAGTAATGTTGTATATCCAAACCAAATGAATGGATATTAATTACATCTACATGTAATTCACATCAAATGCCTACCAAAAAAAGAACTCAAATTAAATGTAACATGACATTAATAACTTTAATCAAAATTTAAAACAATCACCGATATTTTATGAATATTCTGATTAACGATACAGTTTCACACTCAATGGAGTGCATGGATATGAAGTCATTGCACTATTTCTATGAAAACTGTAGTTTCTCATTTAAGAGAAATCATGACAGACAAGACACACAACGAACGAAATCAAATAAAGAACAAAAACAACAAATGATTTCAAAATAACTGTGTATATGCATGTTTATACATAAACAATACCAAGTGTCAGGTTTAAAAATCCATTATTATCCAAAAATGAATTGTATTGGATATAAACAAGCACATCTATTTAAAAAAAGATTTTTTTTTACATTTTCATATTCTACTGAATAATCTTATTTAATGACCAATAATGAATTTTGGTACTCTTAAATTAACAATCTCTAATTTGTATCAATATAATACCGGTAATATATATGCAACAGACTGCTTAAATTAAGTTCATTGTATTACAACATATAGTCTGAAAGTTTGAATTTCAATATATTTCATGAAGTCCAATAAGAAACAATTAATACCCATTCAATATAAACATCAATTTATAAAAACACTAAATATTACATGTAATGTTTCAACTGTACTTGAAACACTACAGTCCTAAAATACATGTCAAATATTTTGTAATTGGACACAATATCACTAAGCTTATTTCAAATACACGTGAACTGAAAATATCAATTACAAGTAGCTATAAATATATATATATATATATATATATATATATATATATATATATATATATATATATATATAGTGTACTGTTTTGTTCAAAAATTTTGTTACACACTTCATTCATAAATAAAAGCGATGGCACAAAAAATAATAGACTATTTAAAAAAAAAAATATTCCATTTGCAATAAACGCATAACTTAATATTTAGATGAGATTTGGTAGATGGTTTATGAATTACATGTAGGACAAATGTTTCATAATCACCAAGATAAATTCATAGTTTGTGTCATATTAATCAAAACCTTATAAACACTTTTGTTGGACAATTGAAAACGATATCTTAGAATACCATCCTATCTCTATTATTATAATACATGT
This sequence comes from Magallana ariakensis, assembly GCA_020458035.1. Lineage (NCBI taxonomy): Eukaryota > Metazoa > Mollusca > Bivalvia > Ostreida > Ostreidae > Magallana > Magallana ariakensis. Next base: position 24,014,257 of record CM035813.1, read on the forward strand.
ATCAAAGATATCAGGGCGACAGCCATATATTGCACTAAGTACAAAAGGTTAAATGACTATAGCACTTATGTTCTGATCATAATATCCCCCAATTACGTAAGGATGTAATTGATGCATTTACGATGATTATACGCTTAATTATAATACATATATGTATATGATGTCAATATGATGTAAAGGAGAGTACATTTAAATACGATTTTATCATTATTTTTTTGCAATTGTAAATATCAGTTCACAAAATTAACTTCAAGATATTGTAAGATAAAAGATATGGAGTTAAAAATAAAAAACATACAGTGGTTGGGATTTCTGACTTTTTTGAATTAATCCATGGTATTCAAGATATCAATGTTTGAGATACATCCAACTGTGTCTTTCATGAGCTATCTTTCATGAGATCAAGTAAGAATATAACAAAATTATGTACATTAGTGTCAACTTCAAAGACAATGGCAGGATTTGGACATTTTCAAAAAATTGTTTTATGAAATTGCTAACATTTCACGTTTCTTGAGGGCTAGCCGTTTCCTTTCTAAACTTCTAATACCCGATAGGTGATAATTCAAATCATGAATAACAAAAATTCTTGATATGATGCCGCTTCTTTGTTTTTTGTATATCCTCTATGAATGAGAGTTTAATCATCTCAAATTATCATTGGAAGGAACAATAATTAATTAATAATACCCGGTAATTAATTTTCAATTATTAATAGGCTGGTACTAGTTGGTATATTTTCTTAAAAATAAATACATGTACAACACACAAAGCATGGATGATCGCAGAATTTCTTTTCCTTAGTTTGATATGTACATGTATGTATAATTATTCTTTTGTTGCAGAAAGCTGTCAACTCAAACTTTGGTTGAAATTGGCCAAGTGTTTAAAATAAAAGATGTATCATACTCATTTCATACACCCTATAATGTGTAAAACATAATGAATACAGGTTCCTTATGCAAAGTAAAACTTAAACTCTATGAGTATTTCTCATAATCAACAAATTTAAAACAAAATAATAATTTTCTTGTAAAATGAATCTCAGTCTCTAAATCATTTATTAGTTAAGAGTATAACAATAAGATGAATGATGGGGGAAAATGATTTTATAACATACAGCTTTTGTACATAAATAGCACGCTGAAAATGATAATGATCTAAGATAATCAGTGCTAAACAGAGATGATGTTATCAAAATAAATGACAATTTTTGAAGCATTATTACAAACAGAGAATATTTAACATAATCTTCAATAGTCAATAGGGGGGGAAAATTTACATTAATTCGAATACATGGCTGTGCAATAAAAACAAACACATGAATATGAGTATATATAAATTCATGTTCATGTTTGTATAAAATTTCATGAAGTGAAATGGTTCCAAGTTTTAATCTCTAACAGAACTCCCCTTTAATTTTGTTCTCACCAATTTCTTTTTATAAACACATTAGTATCATGATCGACATACCTGCATGCACTAACAGACACCCAACACTTTCATCCAGATGCTTTTAAAAAGTTTATGAATGAAGCACATTAACAACCTATAGTATCTAATTGCAAAATTTGACACAATTGACCTCATAAAATGCTAAATATCATCAACAATGTCAATAGCATTCATCATTCATTACTCCTAGAAATGAAGCTCTACTGTAAAAAGTCATTGATACCTGAAGCATTATGTATGGCTGGGGCAATGGTGTATAACCCTAAACACTGAGTTTGATATACAAGTATTTTCGTTATAAACTTTGGTTAATAAAATAAAATACACTGTAAATATTTCGTAAATGCAGTTTATCACATGAAGTAAAAGCCAATAAGTGACAACTGAGAATACACATCAGTCATTAAGCCTCATTGTTCATTAACCCCTATACTTTTGGTGCACTGCGATCGTTGGTGACCGCCTTCTTAAGGCCTTTCTTTGAGAAGCCAGCGATGGACCCCAGCAGGGCAGCTCTTCCTTCCCCTGGGGGTGGGGCAGCAGCGGGGGCAGAGTTTCCTGGAGGGGGTGGGGCTGGAGGTGGAGGTGCCCCTGGGGCCGGTGGTGGGGGTGGGGCAGCTGGTGCTGGGGGTGGAGGAGCAGCAGGCACACTGGAACCTAGAAAAATCAACAAAAGGAATGAACATTAAACTCAGACTCTTAATACCAGCACGTCATGTGTATAATGTATTATATAGCCAATTAATTGCTTATGAATTTTCAGATGTTTCTTTGAAACAATAGATTTTGCAGCTACACAAATGAGTAAGACAAATTTGAACAATGATACTTAAAGATTATAATAAGTACATGTATTTAAAAAAAAAATTAAGCTACCAAAATAGAGAGTTTGTCACTTGCAAGTTGCAGCCATATTTAAGCTTTTTTTAAAGCCAGAAACAAATGAATGTTGTTTGCTTGAACTTACAAATTAATGCTGAAATACAAAAGTTCAATAAAAACTACAAATTATCTGTTTACGGTAAAATAATGCCTTCACACATAGTTACAATTATTTGCTACATAAAAAAAATTGCCATCTAGCATCAGTACATGTATAATAATACATATTCCAAAAAAACTCTACAATAATGAGCTTATTATATTATCATGCAGAATGCCGTGAGAGATCCATTGCCGCAAGCCACAGGTTATGTGTTCATTCTACTTTGACAAACTCATTGCTTCAGTTTATCCACAAGATTGATGTTGCATTCGAAAAAGAAATCCTGAATTATGACAGTAATTGTAACATGAAATAATTTGCCTGATTAATATCAAAGTATTTGAAAAAACACTGTAGAATCGTGAGGATTCTTATCGATAAATGGTGGTCCAATGTTGTTGGAATCCTTCATTAATCAATTTACAACAACAACAAACTTTGGTGTATGATAATTATTCACATATTATAAAAACAATTCCAGGAAATTACAACAAAACTTAATTATAAAATCACTACAAATTTAAATGATTTTTGAAGCAATTATTTAAATTTCATAATGTATCGGGGTTATTGTGCATATATCAATCACAGTCAATGTCAAGTGACTTTTGGAAGATAAGGGAACAATCTTCTTATAATTATATTTCGTTACATTTTGGCTAAAACATACTAATATATATTAAACAAAAGTAATATCAGGTCTTGAACACAATATGTTACCAGTAAATACGCCATCTTTAAATGAAAAAAAATCACCTATAGCTATACATATGAATAAATGTAGAAAAAGGAAATATTAAGAGAAAATTTGATAATAAGATAATTTGACTACAAGAATAATGAATCCTGTTTAAAATCTATAACACAGCAACCAGTACAAGCATTTTATAAAACATTCTAATGTAAGATACAAAACAGTACTATATACCGGTACAGTAGTATTAAAAAGATCATTCATTAGTTAGTTATTCTATATTGGTACAGATCTAGAGTTACATTAACAGCCAAGAAAAACATTCATAGTTTCCATTCAGAATTTCATTAATTTTCAATATAAAGTTAATTAAGCTTCTAAAGGTAAAATTTTTTTGTGAAGATTTAAAAAAAAAAAAGAATAAGCAAAACATTTGAAAATAAGCTATGAATATACCTATGTATTTCTTGATTGTCCACTCATATATATGCGAGTAGAAAAGATTAGTGTCTGCCCATTTTAGCCAATTAGCCATCACCACAAACAAAGTGACAACATTGCATGCAAGTTGTACCTATTGTTCAGGACTTTGGGAATCTTGTGATAAAGGTTCTGGAATTCAAATGTTATTTGATTTAAAAAAAAAAAAATACCAGCACATTTAGTATGATATATATATTTCTTCAAATATTCTTACTTTCTCAAATGAAGTTTGAATTGCTAATTTGCAGTATAAAAGATATCCAATTTATAGACTATTCCTGCAACTGATACTTAAGTACACTGTATGTGAACAAAGATGATGCAAAAATAATGTTAATCTAATTATCTGAGCAACTTCCTAAATGTTGTATTATCATTATCGTGTTCATGTACCCCTTCTAGGCTTCTAGCCCATGCATCTGTAAATCATAATAGTTTTCAGCTTCTTGTTTGATGTATTTGTGAAATACACTAACTTTTTGATCTGTAAACCATTATATACATGTAAATGGCAGAACAGGGAATAAATTATCATCAGATGTTGTGATAAACCAAACGAAAGATGAAAAAATAAAAACAGACTAAAAACCTATAAAAATTATAGATCTTCAGTGATAATTAAGACACACCTGTCCAGTCTATTCTGTTTTATACTACAAGTGTGAAAGATCTGTAAAAAGCCACCAAGCATTCTGACACCACTCCATAAAGCGAGAGTTTATTATACTTTGCAAATCTCACTACAACCTCAACATGTAACACATGTCATTATATCAGAGAACCACACAGACAATAACACATGGCATCGCTAGTGAATTATATGTCATAAATAGGTTTTGATGAGTTTGATATTGAATTAAATAATTACTTTTAAATTCTTATTATATGTCAGAAGCTTTGAAATACATTGAAAATTTTATAAAAAGTTAATTAAGCATAAACAATATTGATAAAAAAAAAAATAAAAAATAGAGAATTCTCAAATATCAAAATCAAAGGTTGCATATGTAGAACCTAATAAATCAAGAGTGCCTACTTTTGGGTGGCTGGCTGGATGTAGATTCACTGGGCTTGGTTGATTCACTAGATTTGGATGCAGAAGCAGATGGCTCAGAAGCTATGTCACCATTCTCTTGCAATGCTTTCTAATAAAATAAATAAAAGATCAATTACTAAAACAAAATCTTCTTTGACAAGTGATCTGCAAAAACATTAAAGTGATGCTAGAAATGTTAATGATTATAAAGCCCTTGTTTATATTTCATTCAATAAAGGCATAATTGATTGATTGATTGTCATCATGAAGGGAGGTGAAATGAATTGATGACTCAAACTGATCAGAGAATGAAGTTACTGTGTACATGGAAATATTCGCCCCCATTTTTTTTCCGCCCTTTTCACTCGTTGTCAGCGGGCGAATCTAAGCCTGTGTGAATTCCTATGTCTTTAATTATCTCTCTTTTAACATTATGCGTCTGGGCAAATTCAAGACGGGGCGAAACTATTAGCAAGTGCAGAGGGGCGAAAAATAACATGGGCAAAAATACCCCTGAATGCTATAACCTGGGCAATAAATGATTTGAATGATTAAACAATGCCAACACTAGTAAGAGTTTTGTCCTTAAAAATAACATTTTACTTAATTTGTTCAGAATAACCCTACACTGTACTAGTTCCTGAAACATTGATAAAGTTTACTGTAAATTCATCTGACCTTTAACCTCTATCAGTGTCCTTGACCCAACACTGAACTTGACCTTTCAGTTGACTAAACATTTAATTCTAGCTTGTCAAGTGAAGAAAATAGGGGAGGATAAAACCTAAGATCCACATTAAACCTTCAATTCTTATTAATTATTATGCATTCTCTAAAATCTTCTGTTCACTGTACCTTTTTTGATTTCCTCCTTTTCTTTTTCTCCTCCTCTGACATGTGGAATTGCTTTGCTTTAGACAACCTCTTCAACTGATTTATCTTTGAGAAAAATAACCAAATTCGAATAACAAAGTCAAATTTATTTTAATTTACTCTTGTTAGTACTAGTATCCAATCTCTGATATTTGGAAATATGTAAAATGTATGTCTAATAATCGATCTCAAACAAAATATTCAAAAGATTGTTACAACAATTAAAAGATTTCTATATGTTTCTGAAAAGGTAAGAGAGAGAGATGATAAAAATAATTACATGTACTTGAAATTCAGATATTAATTAAAAGAGGAATGAGACTAAGCTGATTTACAATTTTTTGTTCTTCTTTTAGTCTTTTCTCCATTTGTTCTTTAGCACTCTTAATGGCCTCTTTCAGCTTGCTTGGAATTTTCAGGACTGGTTTATCTGAAGGAGGCAGTACCACTCCAGCAAAGAAGCTATTTATAAAGAAATTAATGAACAAGTCAGTTACTAAGAGCACAAAAATAAAATGCAATCATTCCAAACTATGAGAACATTTTTCCTTTTAAAATCATAGCAATAATACACTAGATACAGAATGATGTGTTATGACTACATTCCCTCCCTCCCTCCCCCCCCCCCCCCCCACAAAAAAATATTGTTGATAACTTATCAAAGTTTATTAATGTTTTAAATGATATTGACCCAGATCTTTTACTCATGCATACACAAAGCTAAAATTTGCAGACAATTTAATTGGATAAGATATTACAGAAAAATTCTTCTCAACCTTGAAGCTGAAAGATACATCTAAGATCATATGTGATTAAACAAGACTCACGGGTGTGATAGTAAATCATCTACTGTAGGCAGACCTCCCTTACAGGCCTCTGGAGACAAAATGGACTCCAGGACAGATCCTATAGAGCAAAACGAAAAATCTCTCAAAAATGCAGTCAAAGATAATTTTTCCTACAATTAATTTTCAAACATTTTGTGTTCATTTGACTTTGAAAGTGTTACAACTCACTGATTTCTGGGGGAGAGGAAGGTGGCAGGGAGTCACAGGTAGGGGCTAAGAGTTGTTTACCAAAGGCCACCTCGTACAACAGCTGACCAAAACAATATACGTCTATCAACTCATAGGTCTGTAACACAAAGAGAAGATTTAATATTAATTTTACAAAATAATGTAAAATACTTTTTCTTTTATAGATAAAACATACCAAGAAGTAGATGTTTTATTTCTCAAAAGTCAAAAGGTCATCAATCTGGAGTACTTAATCACATGCTGCATTATTTATTGCAAACTTGACCAATCATTGGGAAGTTTCATTGATCCACCAAGCATGATAAACAATCAAGAATCAGAAGAATGTGAAAACATTTTCTATGATTTGGTTGGTAAACCATCTATAAGAAAGCCTATAATTGGGCTATTTTTATCACAGGAAAAGAAAAATCTTACAATATTAAATTGATGCTGAATTTTAATAAAATAAAGAAATATCAGGTATTGATTATTGCCCTGGTACTCAGGTATTGATTAATGCCCTGGTACTCAGGTATTGATTATTGCCCTGGTACTCAGGTATTGATTATTGCCCTGGTACACAGGTATTGATTATTGCCCTGGTACTCAATACATGTACAATGTACTTACATTGATTTTTTTGAACTGGGTGAAAAATGATCTATAGTATGATGGCAGCCCTAGTAACCAGTTCTCAAGATCTAGCAGACGACAGTTTCCACCCTCCATTACCACATTCCCCGCATGTAAATGACCTAAAAAACAGAAAATACATTGTACACTATAAGTTGTGTCAAATAAAGACTCAAACATGTTAAATCATTAACATCAGGGTAATCTTGAAAATCATTGAAAAGTTTTGACAGATTTTTTGCTTACATTAAGTCATACATTTTGTAATTCTCATATGGTAGTTGTTTAATTGAACATTTACCTGGTAAATGTATGTTAAATGTAGTTCAAGGATCAAGTAGATGAAACCAAGTTGTCAAATAAAAATAAATTTCTAACTGGTAACAAGCGGATTTCTAGTCAGATCTTACCATAAGGTAATCCTTTCTCATGTAAGAATTTTAATGCCTCCAGAATTTGTTTTCCAACAATTTTCACTGCATTAAGTTCTAGCGTTGAACAAGACTTGGGACTTGCGTACTTCTTTAAGTAGTGGTTCTTGGGTTTACATTTACACACGACGTCACGTAAGGTGCCCTTCTCTTGATACGCCCTGATGACCAGTCCTCCACTTTCAGTGGTTGTAGAGAAGACAACTGAACAGATGTTAGGATGCTGAAGAGGAAGTATGGAGAATCAATATCAAGAAAGCCTAAATGAAACTTGTGATGGTGAAGAGAGTATTTCATGCAGAAGTCAATGAAATTTGTTTAACACTTTCTAAAATGATCGAACAAAATGCTGCCAATTACATGCATATTTATATTTCTTGAAATAAAATTCTGTCAAAACTTTACAACATGAACCATAACATATACACTAGATTTGAGAGAGAGAGAGAGAGAAAGAGGGAAAGAGACAGACAGACAGACACAGAGAATTACTTACCTGAATTGTGGGTAACAACTTTATAATAGCATTGAGTTCCTTTTCAGCGATATATTTGTCTGGACCAAAGCTACTCTATAATTTAAAAGAAAAAAAATGATATACTTAACATGCAAGATAAAACTGATGTACTTTTGCCACAAACATAAAATTCATAGCTATAACTGAAGTATGGTTACCATAATAGAATATGTAAATTCTACTGCTTAAGGACTAAATACATGTACATATTTTACAAAATATTATCATTTTAATAAGAGTAAATTTAAAGAATCCTCCATCTTGTTTCTCAAGTGTTGATGTGTATCAACATTATGCATGTGTGGGGATACTAGTGAATGCAGTTAGATTCAACTACATGTAAATATGTACATGTCTAATACAAACCCATGATAGGACTTGGCGAACTTTGGGTTGATCCAATGGTTTGACTAGAATATAACTCTTTCTTATCCTCCATCCTGTAGAAATAAAAGTTACAGGATTTATGATACATTTTAGCTGCAGGTCTGTAACTTCTTGTCTGAACAAATTTGGATGGACGAACTGGGAGCTACAGTTCTGTATGTGTTAAAAAGTTGCAATTTACACCGCACAAAAAATTGTGTTAGTTTTGAACTGATTTATCTTATTTCCACAAAAATTCTGTGGAAAAAATTAACACCATTAAATTCTTCAGGCAATGAACTTTATTTGCCTAAGACTTCCTCTTAAAACACGTTAACAGACCTTGGAAAATGAAGTATGTTAAATTCACATGCAGATCAAGTGTCTCCATTTTTACAAACAAACTGCACCACTTCACCTTATCGGGCTGGTGATGGTGTTCAATAGAATATTAGAGGCAAGAAAAGTGACAATATCTGTAGTAAAATGTTCGAGAAATTTTTTTGTAGTCAAAAATTTGTACAGACTTTGTTTGGAAATTTATAAGATTAATCAGTCCAAAACTAACACAATTTTTTTGAGTCGTAAATTGCAACTTTTTGTGTGTGTGTGTGTGAGAGAGAGAGAGAGAGAGAGAGAGAGAGAGAGAGAGAGAGAGAGAGAGAGAGAGAGAGAGAAAGTGTATTAACCTATATCTGGCAGAGGTTCCAACACATCCCATTTCTTCTCTGATCTGAACACCATAGATACATGTTGTAATGCCAGTTCTTCATGAATGATAAATGAACACAAAATTAATACCCTAAAATTTCAGCTTGTTTAGAATGTAAAGACCAGAAATGAGAGATAGTAGATTTTTAAAAGCATAATGTAACAATAATATGTCGTTGGACACACCTCTTGATAATACAAAATCATTATTAAATGGATATTAATTGGTATGATTATGTATATCAATTAATAAATTAATAATTTATTATATTTTTATCCCCTTTACTGATGCAAATGTGATTAATACATGTAATACAAATATATGCATGAACTTAACTTCTACAAGCTAGTGAATACATTTTTTAAATCAAATTTTACAGGACAATAATTAAGCAATATTTATAAATATTACCTGGAATATTGATTGAATAGTTTGTAGAATCAAGAAATTTTTTGAAGTAAAGTGAATTAGCTAACATATGATGGTCCGCAACTGAGGCAAGGTAGTTCTGTAAGAGAAATTGCTAAATGAAGTACAATTGCATAGTTCAAATGGTGAATAGTAAAATAAATGCTATTGAAAGGGAGAAAAAAACTTACTATACAAATGAGCATCCAAATTCTTCAATATGCTTTACGCATGCTTTATATGACAATGATGCTTATTATAAATTAAGAACTATTGTGCAAATAAATTGTATGGGTCAATTAAATTCTTTACATTAACCCAAGTACATGTTTATATCAATATCATACCAATCTAATGTGTGGTTTTTTTTTTATTATTCAATTTACATGCGTGACAGTCAGACCAGTTCTATTGTATAAACCAGATAGCTCTGTTGGTTCAAATCCTGGTCTAGTTTGTCATTCAACATTTTTCTCATCCCATTACATTCAGTGCAGTGACTAATTTGGTATCACGACCAAACCCTGGAACTGACAGGTTAAATCCTGCCAGGAGAAAGAACCCAGGATGTTGATTTTACAGGGAGATTATTACAGGGTGGCCCAAGGGTAAGAGTATGATGGTCAGACCAGTTGATCACCAGTGAAAGATAGCCCAATTTGTAGAGCACCTGACTTAATATTCAGATAGCCCAAGGTTCTAATCCAAGTCTAGACTGTCATCATTCCTCTCATCCCATTTCACACATAGAAGTAGCAATTTTTATTTTTGATACATGCTTACAAAAATATTACTGGTATATAGTATATGTACCTGTAACCCCTGCTGTCTTTCTGCAATGAACTCTCTATCAAAGTTTCCAAAAACCTTTTTGGGAGGCAGTTGTAGCTCAATGTTTGATATTCTTAACTCTGCATCAAGAGCCACAAACTCATTGTATCTTTTATCTACTGTCCAGCTGTTCTCTGGAATGGGACCTCTCTGCACTTTGACACAATATTCCTAACAAACAAAATACCATATTTGCATCAATTAGAGTACAAACACCAAGATTCGTCCAAGAAAACCTTTTTTTCAATATTTAGGAAGAAAAATATCAAAAGACATAAATAAACATTTTTATTTATGTCTCTAAAATAAAAGTTACCATGTGGTCTTCTCGTTTTTCTGCGGATTCTACCAGACATTTTAAAGGAATTGTGTCGTCAAGAGTTACTTTTGTTTGCTTCTTCGTCTCAAAAACTGCCATGACTGACCAGCTAAGGAGCTAACTGCTGGCGTTGTTTACATTGCATCCTTTTTACAGTGGGGGCGTGATAATGACGCGATAAAACTAAAATACGAACAGATCCCGGTTTTGTAAAGTTTCAGAAACTTATGATGTAAGCATAGAAATCAATTCATCTTGATATTTAACACATGGAACATAGATAATTAACTTTAAATTCAATTCTTAAACGTGGGATTATTTTATTACGATGATAAATTAAACCTACTTTCACTTTGTAATGATCACCTTCTTTAGAACGCTTGTCATATTGATCGGGGTCAACTTAGTCATTCTCTGAAAGTGTAAACAACCATGAAAATATCTCAGTTATAGGCCATCTTCCTTTGGAAAAATGAAACTTCGAAAACAGAACAATGAAAAATAGAGAATGAAGAGGTAAGCAGGACATTGCTCTTCTTAATTGTTCTCGATGTACTGTCTTCTACCCCCCTTTTTTGGAGGGGGGGGGGGTAATCTTTGTTATTTGTTCATTTTATGAGAAAGGGTACAGCTATATTTTAGATTGAATGTATTCAAAAATGGTTCTCTTTAAAAGACTAAATTATCAATTAAGACTATATATCCATGCATTCACTTGTATTGTAATTTGAATAGGCCCATTGTTTACATGTGGTCTTTGAACCGTGACGTTTTATTACTTATAGAAACCACAAAAAGCATTAACATGTTATCTGGTTATTCTTTCATGCCAAATCTAAACAAGCATTTGAATTATAATCATGTTTTTGTTGCATGGTATAAGTTAAGATTGATGGCACAGGTAAATACATACTTTAGCTTGTATTTTCTGAATAATTTTCATTTTATAAAGCACCTACATGTATCTTGGTTTTATAGAAGAATATGACAACAAAAATTCTTAATAAGACAATTTCCAACAAGTATGCATGTCGATATTGACTACATATATGTATATGTTAAGTAAAGATTGAACATTATATAATGAATTGTCAAATGCTTTGAACATGTTGAATAACATTTCCATTGCTTGAGTATATGTAATGGTATCATTAATTATCAGAAAGAAGTATTTGCGTGTAATACCTGTGTTATGCTGACAGGAAATATGTTCATTTTGTTGTAAACAAACTCAACTCAAGTGACAATCTTATTCCTTAATTTTGGTTAATAAGCTTATTATCCCCACCCACTCCCAAATCAATTTTTGGTCAATTGGCCTTAGCTCCAGATCCAAAATGTCTTTGCTAGTACACTTGATCTCTCTTTCTCTCTCTCTCTCTCTCTCTCTCTCTCTCTCTCTCTCTCTCTCTCTCTCTCTATCTCTCTCTCATCAATATATAATGCTTTAATCTTGTATATAGAACATCATGTTTTGTTTTATTTATTTTAAATTACTTTTTTCTCTTTTAAAAAAACTGATAGAGACATCCTCTACTTGAATGTCTTTTCATACTTTCATACTAAATCAATATGAACAGTTGACCTACAATTTTCAATGAGCATTGATACCTGTAATACTGGCATCATTACATATTGATACATGAGGCTGTGGGTTGTAGGCTGATTGATAAGAGAATGATGCTTAGCAGACATTGGACAGACAAATATTCCCGGAACTTAATTTGGCTGTTGATCAGATTGCCATTTATTGATTTACCTGTGCAGATATTTACCTAATTTATACAAAATGTAATAACATTTAAGACTAATGCTTTCCAGGACCTCACTGAATCTGGTAACACCCCCTCCCTTTCTTACCATCACCATGGCCAACATTGTGATGAATTATTTTTATTTGTTTCTCCATTGATAGAGATCACTATAGTCACTCAGAGATACATGTAAATTTCAATAAAGCTTAATTTTAATGATAACACAGCTCCCATCCAATTACCTGGTAATAGTTGCATCAGGGGTCTGTATAATTATAAGACTACATGTAATATTTATTTACCTGATTTCTTGGGAAGAACTTTCAATCAGTGAGTGAAATTTGTCGAATTGGGAGTAGAAATTGTGGATCAAGTATTGATTAAATTTTTTCTTTACACATGCTGAAATTGACAGAATGTACTTATCAAGCTGTTAATTGAAATGATCAAGTATTGATTAAATTTTTTCTTTACACATGCTGAAATTGACAGAGTGTACTTATCAAGCTGTTAATTGAAATGCTTATACATGTACATGTAAATTGTTCACTAACGTATGAAGGTGTAGTAGACATTAACATTAAAATCCGGTGGCCGTGACTTATATTGAGAATGAATGAGTGACGGAAAGAAAGTTAAACATTCAGTCATGTATTTCATAGGACTGATGTACACAAAAAATGTGTTTGATACATAAAAAAAGTATAGATACTCATATTAATAAGCAAACATATTCAAAATCATGTATAAATTAAGGAATTAAATAAATTTCATACTCGGAGTTTAAAGAAGTGCCCACCAGTTCTTTATCTTCCAGATTCAGAATGGATACACAGATTCTGTGTCTTATTATCGTGTATTTGTCCTGCCAAGAAGTGGAATCATCATCAAAGATATGTATGTTGATACTATTCTGATAAAAAATTATTTTACGTGTATATTGTATTTGTTAAATTTTCTATTATTAAAACAGAAATTTTATTAAATATTTTACATTATATTATACCAGATATAAATGCCAATTATAACAATTATATGATTAAAGATCACTGGATTGTCATGGCCATTTTCATTCTATATTTGATCTCATTAAGAGGAAAAGTTATGTCTGAAGATATAAGGAAAACGTTCAAACTTCAAAGTTGAAATATATAATACTTACTTTTTTCTTTACTAGATAAAACATGTAGCTATAGTTCTCGAAATCACATTTAAAAATCTAAGATAAATCTGAGTTTTGGCTAATTTGTTGACCACTTAGCCTCCTTAATTGAAAAATTATATCAATTGCTAATAAATAATTTTTGAGAATCAATAGCAGTGCCTTCATCTTCTTTCTTACTATGAAGTGCATATGTATGAAAAATATTGCTTTGTAGATGCATTCGACCAGAGAAAATATTGTCCAGAAAATGGTGCGCACACTCAGTCCTTGATGCTCAATGATGAAGTTATCCTCCTGGCCAAATCAAAGTCCGATTCTTCCATTGTGGACAGGATCACGAATTTCTTCTACGAACCTGTGACCGAGTGTGAGATGAAGTTCATGACGTCTTCTCAAGACTCAAACAAAAAGCAAGCACTCGAGATTGAGTTTGAGAGTTTCAACATTGCCAAGGATGCATGCGACGTTAGACTTGAGGTCCATCAGAGTTCAACTCAGTTCTTCACTGCAGATGTAAAAGAAATGGTAAAGGGTTAATTCTTGAATTATAGCTTTTGTTAACCCAATATACCTGATGTCAGTGAAAAATTTAATTTTTCAGGAATTTTACATGTAATGGTACAGTATTGTTATAATTTTATATTTCTATAGGTAACATTGACCTGTGGAAGCCCCAAACCCCCTATCATGTACACAGACAGGGCATTTGTTGTTCGTTTTCAGTTCTTCGGACCAAACAGTAAAAATGACTACTTTAGCTTCAGGATTAAAATCAAACGCTCAGGTAAGAGAGCCAGGTTTAACTCAGAAATAATAAGATATTGGTTAAATTATTTTTTGTAAAAAATATATTTAAGAACATTAACAATTTTGACATTGACCTCATTGAATTCAATTGATTTCACAGTATAAGTTAGTGTATTGAACTAATTGATTCAAAAATTGAAATATATGTATCTCTTAATATATATAAAGTCACTCTGGATGTAAATATTTGTTTTTCAATATGCCATAACTACAGATGGGGAGCCCAAAGAAGAAGGCATGTCCATCGGGGTCAAGATTGGGGTCACAGTGATTTCTGTTGCTGCAGCCATTACCCTTCTACTTCTGGTCTACAAGTTTGTGAAGCTTCGTTGTGAGACCAAAGACATCGAGAACCCGGGCCAGCGGTCAAGGCAAGGCAGTGATGAAGGTAAGGGTGCTCGATTTCCCGAAAAGTTGTCAATCTGATTCTATTGAAAACATTTAACAACTATGTTCTATAATGAAGTGAGGCAGTAAAAAAAAGTTTTTTTGAAAATATATATTTGTTTATATATATATGTATATGTAAAAATATGTACATGTATGTGAACATACATGTTAACCTCCAGTGATGAAAAATAGGTAGATTTTGAAACGAAAAGCGGTAGCATTGCGCACTGCCTTTTTCGCGTATATTTCAAAGCATTGTTAATGAATATCTGACCATGTGTGACACAATTAAAAGACACGTTATATTGAGCCAATCTCTCATTATGATGTCATAATCAGAATATTTCTCGGCATAAACAATTATACCTACATTGTCAAGGTAAAAATATTTATAATTTTGCTGAATATGTTCATTTTTTCTTTTTGTTAACTCAGATGAGGCGGAGAACCTTCGAGACTACCATGATGATAACTTTGTGATGACGGACTTCCCCTATGCCAATATGCCTATAGTGATTCTAAATGGGGATGAGGCACCCCCACCTTATAAAGACATAGCTCCTCCAGCATATGAGGAGGCTCTACAGATGCCAAAAGCAACTGAGCCACATGAAGAAGCAGCCTATAGCAATTTTGAGACACTGCACAGTGGCTCTAACTTCAACAGCAACCAAGGAACAAGTCAGAGTAGCCTTCAAAGCAACACAGAATCAGACACAGTAGAACCAGATCCTGGAGATATAGGATCAAGTCAGTCAGCCAGCAACAAAGGGCAAGCAACTAGGCAACCAAATGTAGCAACCAATGTGCAACCAGCAACAGGTCATTCCACAGAGCAGACCCAGGTCTGAGTACGGCTAACAACACAGATGGGACAATGTAGTTGGTTTTAATAATTGGTTTAGCCGGTGTCCTCATTGTGTTGTAGATGTAGCAACTTTCTTATGCAAAATTCATTTGATTTAACGGCTGTAGATAACAAAAATATTGAAGATTTTATTTGGGAAGGGGAGGGGGAGGAGGGATATTTATCACAATAAATATTCTTTCATTGTAAAGCAAGCTTGTCATTTACAAGAAAAAAGTAAAAATGTATACACATGTCTGGTGTTTGAGATATCAAGCAAGTTGTATTCAGTTTCCTTTTTAAATCTTTCAGACTTAAAACTTACCATAAATTTGGTGGTGCTTATAAATTTTTAAATTAAGTAGTGGTGTATTAAAATGATGCTTAAAATGACATAATGATGCAAATATTAAAAATTGACCATAAATATAATTTTTACTTGATTCCCACAAGTCTTATTTCTTTTTAGCAGGAAAACTATGATGTTTAAAGAAATTATATGGTTAGAAAAATTAGAATTATTTTCTGGCCTTGCATAAACATATCGATTTTTCCTTCTGCTTCCAGGTCACACATGCATAACCAACTGCAGTAGTTTTCTGTAAATACACATACTGTTGCATGGAATACATGAATTTTGCATGAAGAAACTGCCTGTAATATCATGAAAGATGCGCTCAAATACATTTTCTTTGCCATCCTGTAACTTTAGAATTGTGTTTTTGATTTATCAATTTAAGTCTCACATGTTTGTGATATAAATGTTGTACATGGGCTAAAATACAAATAACCGTCTAATTCCATGGATGCATCATTTATCATTTTACATCAATCTGATACCAGGGTAGAATAAAAGTTGTTTTTATTTGTTTCATTTTTTTTCATTGATTACATTGTACATTAGTTTTGTTTGTGATTGTTTGATGTAAAAAGATTTTTTTGTAGCAAAAGTTGACTGTATGGGCATTCTATATACATGTAATAACATATTTATTTATTGTAATTTTATTCATTTTATATCAATATGTGAAAACTTGTACATGTTTACAATGAAACTTAACTATGGTGATTTTTGCATTTTTAATTGATGTACACGTATCTGTTATTCCCCTGGCAATTTTCATTAAGTCGTATAATTTTACTGTTCCTATTTCGACAGTGTTTTTAAACAGAAAATGGCAAGAGTTTTCATTTAGAAAACTTAACCTTTGCATTTAATTCCATGTGGTTGTTATGAGACAACTAATTTAAAACTAAAAACATTGATACAGCTACTTGATATAATGGTTGTTCCAGAAGATATTTATTCTTTATGCATTAGACTTATTTTGTTGTTATTTCATTTATATTTAATACTGAGTTTAATATGATGTAAACATACATGTATCTTGTCGTCATTCAAATAACACTTTATTTAGTGGCATTAGAAATCATTTGTCATTTCCGTTGTCAATAGAAACAGTGTAAAACTTTAATAATATATTGTCATTATTTAGGATAATGAAGCAACATAAAATGTATACAGTCTTATCTAATATTAGTTTTATTATAGCAAACGCATAGAAATTAAAATATAAAGATGACCAAAGATAATTTCCCTATCATGTTCACTTAAAATTCCCAGTGTTAATTTATTGGCAATAACATAAGCATTACATGAATACATATGTTAATCAAAATTTTGACTTAATCTTAGATTTTGCATGGTCCTTTGACCTATGGTTTTGAATATATACATGTTCAGTTATACTTGTAAGCCTTTCCCTGTATGTGCCCTAAATAATTTGCATCCTTATTTTTGTAAGAATTATACTGTAAATTCCTTATTTTATGCGTTTCGTATCAAATCCTGAGATTATAAAATCGGGGGCACCAATTTTTTTGTTATTATTTCATATAGTTCAAGCTGTCTGAAAAATATAAGTGACATTTTAAAATCCGCGAAGGTTGCTTCTTGCAATTTTACACAGCTGATATTAATTCCTTGTGTTTATTAATAATAAAGAATCTATGTGTCTGAGTCTCTGATTTTTGCAGTGCCTTTATTTCCTTAATCCTTGTGCCGACTCTTGCTTGTCGTGGTGAGTTTGAAATTATATTGTCTGCTTATTTTGGTTTGGTGATTAATTGTTTTGGGTTTGTTTTATAGAATTTGTAGAAAAAATTTCAGAATCTTCTTGAAATCTTGTTTATTCAATTTGTGTGAATGTTCTTTCCCCTTTGTCTTTCTAGCATATATATATATATATATATATATATATATATATATATATATATATACACACACACACACACACACAAGACATAAGTACTGTACTTCACTAAAGGTGCATATTGTATCCAAGTGTTTACCATCAATTTATTTATATTACAACTGTATGCAGTCCATTCTGGTGACCTAGATCTTGGACAATAGTTATTGGTTCAAAGAAAAATACTTTGCATGATTTTAATATCACTGATATTAAGTAGAGATCTGAAAATTACTGATTACAAATTTCATTAATTATTGAAAATTTTAGGGTTGATGCATAGTAATTTTATATAATTGTACAAATAATTGGAGGGGGGGGGATTCTTTCATGCATGATTAAAGTTGCTTGACTTGTATGACGACTATCGTTTTGCTGCAAATATTTTAATTACTTGCAGATTACTTATACATCATTTTATTTTATTAGTTTGTTTGTTTTTTTTCCAAAAACGATATAATTTGATTACTAGTATTTTCACTCCAAATTGATTGGAGTCTTTACAGCTTTAGACAATTTTTTTACCATAATATTGTGCGTGAATTTTCTAATGTTGTTGAAAACTAAACAGAAAAGGTTTGATGGATGTTGATATACTGGTTAATATATTTGAATACACACAGAAAACACTGTGTTTTGTTATTCATGAAGCAGGCATGTAAATGTTTCGTACAATTTATTGAATAGTTTTAAACAATTTAAAACAAAAACAGATTTTTGTTTTTGTTTTTATAGATGTGTTGAATTTTCGCTACATATAACAGTTGTGTGTAAGGTTTTTGGAGGTCTTTTTTTGGGTGGGGGGGGGGGGTGGGGGTGGGGGGTTAGGGTGTTTTTTTTTTTTTTGAATATCGGATTTATGTACCAGTAGTTCTTATTTACATTAATATAATACAATGTGTATATGAATGATTTGTATGGACCACTTATGATAAATCATTCGTATCTCTCCTTCTTTTTTTTCCCCTTGTTTATACATTAAAAATTGCATCGCATGTCTAGTTTATGAATAATATATATAACCGCATAGAACAGTTGTTTGTTTTTCTCTAAATGTTTTTGCATTATATGACGTAATGTGTAATATTTTAATTTATATATAACACAAGATTAATATAGTTTACCAACAATTTATTGAAACATTCTATATTGGACACTGGGGACTACTAACTGTTTACAGCTAAGATGAACAAATGTAAGTAAATGACAAAAATGTGTAATATTTTAATATATTATGTGTTATGAACGCAGAATAAAATTCTAATTTGAATTAGCACTTTGTTGTTATTTTACCACACTGGGCGGTAAATGTCGTTGTTTTCTTGTTATTCTGTTCTTGATATTAAATTCGAAGAGAGCAGTACATGTATTTAAATTTTTAGAAATCAGTACAGAAAAATGAAAACATGAAGAGTACTAAATATTTTATAAAATTTACATGTAGATGTAAAAGTAAGGTGCCATATTAAAAATATGTAATCTGGCGATAGCTACATAGGTTTCTGGTGGAGTCCAAATAAATGTTCATTAGCTAAAAAATATGTTTTATGGTGGTTTTGACAAAGCCATTACCACTGTCGTGTATCCGCGCCGGTAGCGACATGTTTGGATAACGTGAAAATGGCGCATCCATTGCAAAAACAATGAGTGTTGTGTTCTTTTTTCTATTGACAATGAGGTAAATATTAATTAAAATATCGTAATAGTCATTCGTATTTTTGTTAAGGTTTTGCAGATGAAAAGAGTGTGTGTTATTTTTGTTCATCGTAAATAAAAACGACTTATTTGTAGGAATATCAATCGTTAACGTGTCATTTAAACGCAAAAATCAAGATCTATTTCGAGATTACGTAGATTATATAACACATACTAAAAATCTGAAGCAGCCAAAATTAATTTTAAACATTACACTAACCAAACGAAATCATTTTAATATCTTTTTAATACATTAATATGTATAAAAATAGTAATAACTTCATGCACCTGCTAAATAAGTTGTACGGTTTGGATAAATAAATTATTCCGGTTTGGATGCAAAAATATAAATTGTGCAAATGGTACGGTTTGAATAATTCAAAGATAAAGCATTTGTGATATTTTAGAAAAAAAATGGAGCAGTTTACATGTTATCGGAGTGCAACCGAATATACAATAATCTTTTTAAAAAATAGTGGGCCATTCAATTACACAGAATGCAAAAGATGTAAATTAAAACTCAGGTCCAAAGAACTTAATATATAGACGGGGAATAACATCTCAAAAGAATACTTTCTTTAATTTTAAATTATAAAGAAAATACGAGTTAAAACTTGATGAACACAAGAAAACTATATAAAACAATTTAAAAAAAAAAAAAAAAGCTTTTCACTTTTTACCTGAAAAGCAATACATCGTATAAAGACCTAACTACTACTTTTTTGCAAGCGACTGTATGATGTGTTATTTAAGTTATTCTAAATGATGTAATCGTGAAGTAAGTTGAACGGAGAACGTGCCAGGTACGAAAATAATACTATAAAAGTGAGCATCGTTTACATGTATATTCAATGCAAAGCCTGTACATCGCTGAACGAAGAAAAATCTACGATTATTTCATTCCAAATGATATAATGTAAAGTACCATAGATGTCTGCTAAGTCATATTTATTCTATTGTTAGTGATGACGAGACCTGAGTAAACGTCGCCATTTTGCGAACTCATCTATGGCCAACTTCTGTATATGTACATTATTTAAAGAAAAGGGAATCATTCTTTGAGTATTATAAGGTGATAATTTTGGTCGGGGCGTGGTCAAATCCAATAAATCCCGAGGGCTTTAGATCTATGATAGATTTGATCACGCCCCGACCGAAATTATTACCTCAAAACATTCAAAGAATGATTCCTTATTACTTATATTTACATATATTTCAGCAATTGTACAATTAAATATCTTAATATAAATAAGCAAACCCCGCTTTGAATTTATTGGACTGTATAGTACAAAATCTATACATAGTTTTATCACAGGCAAAGACACTAAATATGTAAATATTTAATTATAATTCTCACCAGAAAATCAAAAGGATTAATATCTATGTATATTACTGATCAAGAACTTCTGTTGATTTCTTCAATTAACATTTAACAAACTGAAATAATAAAATTGATTACACAATTTACCGGTATTTTACATTGCTCTGATTTCATCCAATGTATATTGCGATCTGTTCATAATTTAGTGCATGTAAAATAAAAATAAAAAAATGAACACGTTTGTTAAAATTCATTTTCAATATTTAGTTCTTTTTTACTGCAATGACAAAACATCGAAGTTAATGCTTACGAAGAGGTCATATGCACTTACGTACAGTGCATGTGTAGAAAATGAACGAATAATATAATTAACAACAACATTATAATTTAGTTAATTGAAACAGTAAAATACTTTCTTTGGTGACTCATGTGGTAAATGAAGGTGGCAATATAGCAGAAAAAGTAAATAGCCCGCGTTAGTATTTAACATGAAAGTCAATGGGAATTTTAACAAGAGCTTGGACTTTCGGTGGGATGTTACATGTAGTATCTACATGTAGTTTGCTCATCAAAACAATATTTCAAATAATTGACCTCCTTTCTTCTAATTTGCCAAGAGGAGCTCATTAATGTTAATAGACTGTCAAAACCGGAAAGTTGTTTGCCAAGATCTGCTCTGCTGTGTGAAGTTGACGCTATTTCAGCGAAATATACATCCCTGGACGAAGTCGGACGAGTGTCATTGCGTTCAATGTATTCATATCTATTAGCCAATGACTGGACATTTAATATAACCACGAGTAGACCCCGCCTTCATCAAATCGGAGTTTGTCACGTACTACCCAAAGTCCAAGCTCTTGTTAAAACGGTTCTATAGTTAAAAATTTGCCAAAGCGCGGTTGTTAGACTGTACGTTGCAAATCTAAAAAGTTGTTTGGGAACGTTTCAATTAATAATTTTAAAAAATAGACAAGTATGATGTTTGGTAAATTAAATACTACATGTATGTATGAAAGGTGATTTTTTTTCCATTTTCATGAAACCCATGCTAAGATACCAATAAAAATATCCCCGTTATCACGGTTTGTTCTGTGCAGTGTATCTATATATTATACCGTTTCAATTTTAATAGAGAAAAAATATTGTTTCATTAACCATTCGATGATTTTACAGACTTTTTAAAGTTGGTATAGTTCTGTATTTGATTCTTTCCCAACATCGTTTAAAGCCAATAACGTTAGAATCATAAGTTGATCGAAACTGTCGTAATCACATGTTTATTTTTGTGTCGGTAAAGATTTTAGTAAGGCTGATTCTTTCTAAATTAATATCGATGGAATGATTATACAACAGACATAATTAACATATCTGTAAAACAGTCTGTATGTAATTTTTATAAGCCAAGTTATTTGGAGCTTGTATTGGGTAAAATTGAAATTCAAATTAAGGAATATATAGATTTGTTGAATTAAATGCACACGTCTTTCAATGTGTATGTTTATTTCTTCAAACAATGTTACTTCAAATGTTTATCACATGACGATCTCCATTGAAAGCATGCTTTGCAGTGAGGGCATGTATATCGCACAGTAGCAATGCTACATGTATATACCCTTCGCGAGGGGATAATTAAAAGAACTGTTTTTAGATATCAACCACATCCATACCGTATCAGATGCGTATCCAAACCGTTCCTATTTGGGAAAACAAGGTCATCCAAACATGTTCCGTTGTTCAAAATTAATCGACATAATCTGCTTATTTACCTAATTTTCACATAAACTTCGTAAAAATATAAAGTATTAATATGCTTTTAAATAGATTGGACGATATTTTTAGTGTAAAAGTAAACAATGTAAGCCTTAAATAACACGAAAACTTATCAAGAAACAAGCGGTGCCGCCATTTTCACTTTATCCAAACACGTCACTACCGGCGCGGATACACGACAGTGATTACGCTATTACTCTTATAAATTAAGGAGCGGAGATGCAAAATTTAGAATCGTTCCAACCAGACTTGTAATACATTTATAAGGACCCCATACCGTCAAAGACGCATGCATAAAATGATCTAAAGATTTACCAATTTTTAGACATAACAGGAATCTACCTTGATTTATATATAAACCAAAATTAAGGGTTTATTTTCAGATATAGCCAAATTTACTGTAAACCAACTTTTATTTGCAATGGCTAAAGTTCTTGTTTTACAAGTCTTTAGATAAACCTAGTATATACATGTATATATGAAAGAGTTCTCGCAAATTTTACCACAGGCAAATAAAAGTTTATTTACAATAACTTGGATTCACACTAAAAGAACACTACAGCACCAAATCACTTGAATTATTTTGTAATTGATAGTACTTTGTAAATTGATAATTAATTCAAACCATCTGTGTCTGGGATAATAAAGAAAGGTCGATTTAGATGGGAAAAAAAAGTTCGTGTATTTAATTTCATTATATAGATCATTAATTGTGAAGAAAGAGCATTTGACACCGATTTGCCTTAAAAAAATTTACATTTTTTTTTTCAAATTGACGTGTTTCATACATTTTCCTTCTTCCAACTTTGCTGGACAAGCACATGATGACCGTGCTCGTAAAGCCCGGGTATAAGAGTACTATAGTTAAATTTCATCTTGATTTCAAATAATTTATAACGTGTGAATTAACAAACAACACAATCAGTGTGATATCATTACTTTGCACATGAGGATTGGAGAACCTTTGAATGATTGAATCGCGTTTCATCCTGTAACATTCTAGCAATGGTCATCATGCTTATTTAAATGTTTGCCTTTTAAAGGCATTACAGGAAGCAATATCTGATGTTTGTTTTGACTTTTGTTGATTTACAGAAACATGCGCCATGTCCAGGTGTGTTGTGTCCTGGTGTTTCAGACGGTGGTGTGTTTAGGGGCGCTAAGCAGACACAACTGTACGTACAAGCTCTTCAATGATATAAAAAATTTATTTATAGAAATCTTATATGAGCGTTTAATATTTATGCAGAAACTTTGAGATTTAAATTACTATAATAATCATATATTATAGCAGTTTGATATTTTGATGATACCAAACTTGCACTTTCTTGTAAAGTTAAACCTTTCCAGAAATTTTCAATTAAGTCAGTCTGATCAAATCGATTTACAGATATATGATTAGTTTATTGGTTCTTAAACGTATCGAATCCTACCGAAATTTAATTCTTGCATATATTTTTTGTGTTAATTGCCACAGACATCTTGCAAGACGAGAAGAAATGTGATGCCACTAAATGCGGGGCCCAGACGGACTATATTCCGTTGAGTGAAGAGGTGATGATTTATGGAGGCGATTTTGCTGACCATCCCACGGAGGATCATCAGCATGACGAATGCAACAATGGCGTCGCCTGTGAGTTGCAAATATTTCCGGACTCCGGAAGCAGCGAGAAACAGGAGCTCAACATCACCTTCCAGGAATTCTTCATAAACGTAGATGACGTCACGTTAAACCTTGATCAAGCTAGCACAACGTCTTTTAAAGATGTCCAGCATATAGTAAGTGAAAGTTACTAACCAACTGGTTTTAAAACTCTGTTAGTTTTAAGAGGTATAATACCAAAAACGCATGCAGTTGTTTGTAGATGAGTAAGCATTTAACACAAATGGTGAGATATCTACTAGAAAGTATAGAGGAACCAATTAGAATAGTGAATGAGAGAAAATGGAAAATGAAGAAATTCAAGACAATGAGAAAATTTCAGCGAGTTGGTCCTGGCCATTTAACTATATATACTTAGTATATGATAGATATTATGCAGACGGTACATTTTTACGAAAAAGGTTAGGTACTATATATCAGACAAAATTAAATAGTCGAGTGCTTAAGAAGAATTATCGAGGAATTAACATGGCATAAATTTTATCCTTTAGTGGAAAAAAGAATAAAATGATTTATGGTCTATAGAATACACTTGCAGATATAGTTATAGCAATAGAACTTTTTCCTGATTATTTTGAAGGCAACATTGACCAAGAACACTAAGCCAACAGTTTATTTGACCGGTGTTGGCAACGTTCTCCGGTTTCGTCTTCATGACCTGAGTATTAAGAATGAAACTGACAGTAGTACTTATCACTATGGATTCATCATTAGCATCAGAAGGACAGGTGTGTATACATGTATTTAAGTCGATAGAATCCATTTATTTATTAAATTAATGCTTTGCAGAGTATTTATCTGAATTATCTGCATGGTGACTGTCGTGTGAACGTCTTAACGTGAAATTTGTCA
Source organism: Magallana ariakensis (assembly GCA_020458035.1). Classification (NCBI taxonomy): domain Eukaryota; kingdom Metazoa; phylum Mollusca; class Bivalvia; order Ostreida; family Ostreidae; genus Magallana; species Magallana ariakensis. Next base: position 24,039,535 of record CM035813.1, read on the forward strand.
GTTTAATTGAATTCTATAAGATTACTTGCATGCGGTGTCAGAGTTCATGGATTTTACATGTACATGTACAACATATCCTAACATTACCCACTAGTTAACGATACAATTATAATGAACGCATGTTTTGGTCTTGAATGCAAATGTCATTGCAAACGACGCACGAAAATGAATTACCACCAAATCATCCAATCCACAGTATACTTGCCTGGCATTTCGGTACATTGTGCGTATACCCTTCCTTATGTTAGATGTACAGTGTAGCTACATCCGGGTGTTCTCTATAACAGGTGCTCCCTTGACCACGCCCGACCCCCCGGTCGACTCCCTGTCCCCCGCCACCACCGCCTTCATCATTGTCATCTCGCTGGTCGTCGTTATAATCGTCGTTTTTCTGGCCATTAAGACCATCCTACTGCGGAGGAAAATGGAGTCTTTTCGGCGGAAGGACGACGAGCCATTGAACAGTATTATTCTAGCGGACGGCAGCAGGGGGTCGCACCCCAGGAGCAGTAGGAACGAGTACTCACACATACCCACGGGGATTTCAAGATCGGACGGTAAGGCGACGGGCGCATTGCAGATAAATACTGGCTGAATAAATAGTTGTTGCTTTACAGCATCACCAACTTCATATAAAGTAGGCAACTGAAAACAATACAATGTATTTTATAACATATTTTAAAATGATTTTTTTATGTTGAATATAGGACCGCGTTCAAATATGCTTAGACAAACCTCGGAGGAATCCAGTTACGTCATGACGGATTTTCCTTACGTCAACGCCCCTATCGTCGTGCTGAAATCTCCCGAGAGTTCCGAATCACCCGAGATCACGGCACCGCCTCCAGCTTATGATGAAGCCATTAGATACTCGGAGTAGTTTTTTTAATGTTGTCAACAGTGGTAAAATGCATTTAATTTAGAGTCCAGGTAACTTCAGGACTCAATGATGTTTGTGTTTCGTTGTATTGGTACAACTGGAAGTTCGGTGTTAGTCAGTCATTTTTATGAATTATGCGATATATACTACGAAAGCCCAAGTTTGTAGCTACATGTGTAACGCGGGTTCTTTTCTTTTTGTTTATTCACTAAAATGTTGCGATATTTTCAGTAGATTAGTTGATTTGACAAAGATTTGTTTTATTTGTGAGATTTGCGTTTTATCGCAATAGATCCGCGTTTATTTGCAAACCTTACGCATTTTTATGCTATTTTTGCGTAAAAAATGTATGCTAAAACATTAATATCATAATTTTCAAAAAATCTTATTTAGAACATGCACGGATCTAGAGGGGGTCGGGGGGGGGGTCCCGACCCCCGCCCCCCCCCCTCCCCGGAAAATGAAAATTTATTAAATTTACATAGTAAAATAATCGCAAATATGCCTCGGACCCCCTGGCAAACACAGTTATCCTTCGGACCCGTTGGAAAAATTTTCTGGATCCGCGCGTGTAGAAAAACGTTGAACAGCTCTCGTCCACAAATATCAAAATTTGATTGCTATGAATCTTGCATTGTACATGTATGTGTATGAAAGCAATTGTTATTTATACATGTTGTACATGTATACTAATTCTATACATGTAGTAAATTATAGAACAAGGGGAAAAAATGGGGGAAGGGGCAAAACATGCTTTACAACGATTTGAAGAAAAGGTGGACCAAACATGAAATTAATTTGTACATGGAACATATCAAATATTATTTTTTTATTCCAATTTTTAAAATCAAGAGAACATGAAGTCCACGTATTCTTTGTTGCAAAATTCGAGTACATACGTTCTACATGTAAGTACATTTGAGAGGTTTTTCACTCTCACTTGGATTGGCTTCACCTTTTTTCCCCCGATCTGTTGTTTATGACAACAGGTTTTATACATTTATTTTACTTTATGCAATTTCTTCTCGACGTATATGTATATTCTATTTACATGATACATTTTTTTAACTCATTGATTTGACAGTAAAAGTTTTTATTAAAAAAAAAAATGAAATTAATATGTTCTTGCAGTGTGAAAAGGACGATAATAGCTTCATGCCCCCCCCCCTCCCCCGGGAAGTGTTCTGAATAATGTTTTCCATTTGTCAATATTTTTACTGCTACAAAATTTATTATCTTTTACATGCTTTTATTAGGTACATCTTTTATATATATATATATATATATATATATATATATATATATATATATATATATATATATATATATATATATATATATATATATATTAATTTTTTTTTTTTTTTTTTTTCACTATACAAATTGTTTTTATTTAAAAATTTTATATAAAATATATTTTATTGTGACTTTTTGCCACAAATATTAACATTTTATCTCTTAATATATGAAATATTTAATTTTATTGATGTACATGAAAGCTATATCTTTTATGGTCATTTTCTATCTGAACTGGTATTTATTGCCTAAACAGTGATAAATTTTATGCAAATTAGGTCTTATTCAAAATACAAGTAAACTCAAATTTAGCATACAGATACATGTACCATGTGGTGCTGACTTATATAGATATCACTGTTTATGCAGGACTAGTCAGTCGATTTGACAGGAATACAAGGTTAGCGAGCTAGAGAGATGAAAAATATAGTCGTTTAAATTTAATTCATTTTTTCACGGTTTTTTTGGTAATCGGCGGTGTGAAATTGTACACAAAATGAAAAACTAATAAACAATGCAATTTACGTATTTGCCAAGCCCGTAAATATAGAAGTTACATTTAGAACGGGTGATGAAGGTTTTTAAAATACATGTACTAAGAGGGAAAGGGGTGCTTGAAAATCTGTGCAAACTTTTAGCTCTTCCTGTACACGTCAGAGTGGTTTGTTGGTGGAAGTTGAATCATTTTGATTCCCATGTTTGATACAGGTTGTATATACATGTATGATAATTTAGCAATGATTTCTATGATCTCTTAAATATTTCAGCATTTATATTCTTTGTTTTGATTGTCATTGTTTTGATGCATTCTATAGTTCAGATAAACATTTTTTTTTATTTGTATGTGTTAGTTTTATACTGACAGTGTGATGTATTGGCATTGCTTGGATCATTAAAAAAATATGAGAAATAATGAAATTCTGGCATTATTTATTTATTTATGAAAAATCATTTTTTAATCAGTTTGGAATTAATTACTGTACTTTACGAATTTCACGAACTCTTTTTTCTATTTTTACGATCGTTAAAGACCTCCCAACCACATAATACTTCCGACCCTCCCACCGATTTCGTCTGTTCTTTGATGATACAATTTTAAAATGAACCCTTAAAGTTTTAGATCCGCCACCTAAATAATACTGTTACAGTCATTTCAAAAAATAGAAGACAAACGAACCGGCAATTTGATACATGGGTACGATCTTTGAATATATTTCTTTAAAGGCTTTTAAAACTAGAGTAGGAATTACTCATGATCATTGATCTGCTGATCCCAGCTTAACACGATTTGGTAATCTGTATACTGCCCCCTATCGGACAGGTAAATGAATATGGCGACCAGGTAAACAACGAATTTATGTCAAAGGAAACTGTCAAGGTGTGGCTGTTGTGAATATCAAGAAAAGGTGATTTATTGACCATAAACACAGGTGAGACTTGCAGGTTAAAATCTATAAATACCGATTACAAAGGCATCTAAGGTTGGTCACAAATCTATGTGCTATAAGATACACGTCTGTGCATGTGTATGATTTAACAAGTAAGTAAACAATTAAATATTAAATGGGGTCATATCTACAAACAATTGACAATTTGTTTCCTGTGGTAATACAACAGGACCTTACAAGATTTTATGTTGAGAAAAGTTTTGGGATCATAGATTGAGTAATCCACTTTCTTTCAATTAACCAAACACACGGTTAATGTATTGTTCGGAGTAATCGTTCTTTGCTCTCTCTCTCTCTCTCTCTCTCTCTCTCTCTCTCTCTCTCTCTCTCTCTCTCTCTCTCATTAATAAAAACAGGAATCCACACAATTAATGTTCTTTAAATTTTGTATTAAACTATTTTGTAAGGTACGACCAATTCGAAGAATACGTTTGTATTAACACAGTATTATAAACATACAACAAGATATATATTTGAACAAAATACAAAAATGTTTAAAACCAAATTAATTCCATTTTATCTGTCCTAGCAATATGGATACTGCTGGATTTTCCGACAATTTTGATGGATCGGAGTTCAATGCACATCAAAATATAAAAACGTCTTCAGAAACCAACGAAGGGTATGGAGGCTTCGATAATCCCTGTTTGGAAGAGGAAGATCCTCCAGCGACCCTCCCTGTTACCCAGGACGATATCCACATCGAAACTCCTCCCCAAAGCAACGGAAGCACCCACCAAAGAACAGCTAATTCGTCATCACTGGCAATGACGTCACTTCCTGTTTTATATACCACAGAGACAGGTGGTTCCAAAGTGGTTAAGGAACAAGTTGTAATCGGAGGATCAAATGGAAATGTGATTCAAACCCAACAGACGTGCTGCCAAAATGTCCCCGAAAGATGGAGGGATATAGAACGCCAAAAACCGTTGACACAAAAAAGAATAAAAGTCTTGCAGATACTTAGTATCGTAGCGATTTTTTTCTTCTTTCCTCTTGGAATTCCAGCAGTTATTTTTGCATTTAGACTTCAGAAGACCCTAAATGAAGGTATAATGCAAGGAAATATAGACAAGGCACTAAGTTTGGCCAAACGGGTAGAAAGGCTGATCATTTTTGCGGGACTTTTTGCTATATTGACAGCGGTCCTGGTTTTCGCACTTGTTGAAAGAGCTTTCATGACGGAAGACGAGCTGAAGGCCAACACGAGAAACCGTGTCATGCCAGGCTAATGGTGCAGATCTACTGGAGATTCTTCAGATATTGTGTTTAAGTATTGCATACTCCAAAGCAATAGTCAATGCTATTATAGACACAGAGCAAAGTATTCCCAATTATATTGAGTGCCAAACATTTCAGTGGTATTTTGGCAATATCTATTGTTATTGCATTTTCCCTATTAACAGAATCTCATAATTCATAAGTGTTTAGTTACCAAGGAGATTAATTTCTTTGTCAATTTATTTACACTTATACACATATATTGTTTTGTCATTTTTCTCGTGTTATGTGCGAGGTTCCTATATTTTGGGCAATGCTGTTGCTTTGTTGCTGACATCTAGGTCTCTACAATCTAGATGTTTATTTTAAGAATCTCAAGGAATATAGAGACCATGCATAAAAGGGGGAAGTATTAAAATACCAGAAAATGCTTTAGTTGCATAATGCATGCACTTAACGCGCAGTGATCCTTTGAACGATTTAAATGAAAACTTTTGGGTGCATTTCCCTTTATATTTGTACTTACTCAAATAAGAAGGCATCAGTTTCGTAGTAACGATTTAAGGGAGACAGAAAAATGTGGGTGGAGTAACCAATTCAAACCACATCCTAACTCCCTCGAAGACTTACCATATTTTTACAAGAAAACCACGGTATATGACCATTATCAGTTGTTCATTAGAGTCCTTATTAAGCAAGAGAAAGAGTTTCATTATGATCTATGAAGTTAGACAAATTGCCAAATGAATGAGTATTTTAAAAATGGTTTCAATAATAGACGTGTATTTGATAAAGGGTGATATATTTTATTCATATGATATTAAATTTTGTCATGTTTTTTATGCAATTATATATTGTCATATATTGATTTTTTTTCTTAAGGATCTGAAAATTATCAGGCTGCTACTCGTGAATTTTTTTCTAAAATATTGTTTATTATATTTAATGTGATAATACAGTTATATACTCTCTGAACTAAAGTTCAGAAAATCATACAAGGCAAAACAAGTTACTATATGCATGCACCTGTATTTTTGACTTGTAAATATACACGCCAAACAAATATAATGATGATTTTCATTCAAAGTCTTCTTTTTGTATTATATTGAATCTGTGTCTTATTTACAGAAATATTGCTAAACATATATGCATAATCGTCATGTTATTTCATGTTACAAAACATTCGACGCCAAAATTCAATATGAACACGTTTGTGTACTGGTTGAATTTTGTTTGTATGAGAAAATAAAAAACATGTATTTTTTAAATCAGTACTGAGGTTTTTTTTCAATTAAATCGTGAATTTGAATTTGATTTTAACTTTCGGTAGCCGTAAATGAACGATCCGAATGAAGTGAACCAGTTATACCTTTATGTTATGCATAATAATGGAAGGATGATCAGAATACATTAAAATATAGGCTAAACTTTTACAAAATCAAGCTTTTACGAAATATATCTCATTCTGTCTTTGCCGGGCCCGGGGTGTGTTGATGCAATTAACATACTGTTTTCTTCACAGTTCACCTTTTTGAATTGATACAAAAGATCTTGAGGGAATCAGAAAATTCCGGAAAATGTGTTGTAATTAAATTTATTTTCTGCCAGTAAGTTCAATAAAGTTTGAGGTTTCAATGTAGAAAGCACGTGCGTGATGGAGTCTGCACGTGACTTTGAGAGATTGAAGCAAGTAAAGGTCTAGAATTATCAAATCACTTGTCTGTAGTTGTAGTTATTTTGGAAATTAAGTGTAACAATTTTGTTCTTTAATTTATTACCGAATCGGTATGTTTCTAAATCCATGGCTCCAGGAAAAAATACAAGACGAAAAGATATGGCGTTGAGAAATAAAAGAGAAGCCATGATGGTGTCGCAAACAAGAGAGGACGTTGACATTGTTGCACAGAGGAATCTGCATGAACATAATGCAAAGATAAAGCATTATAGACATAATTATATCGTCAGCCTCCTACACAACTACAGGTTGTAGCAAATAAACCCGTCATCTGGGCTTCATCTTGTTTTTGTATCTATATATAAAAAGAGAAACATAAACCACCGTGATTGCATGTGCACGCATTGTATAGGTAATGCGGTGTCGTTTATATTCGTTGGCATTAATCTTTGCATAGCGAAGACGAAATTTTCGAGGATTTAGTAAACAATCACAGTTTCAAGGATACGCGAATTCGTGACGAATGGCCCTATCAAACCTAAAAGAATGTTATGAGAAATTGCACTACTAGTATATTTAATGAATATTTAATTTCGGGAATCAACTCAACAACGAAATCCTCGAAAATTATTCAACGAATATTGATGAAACCGCAGATTTAAGGAGCAAGGAATCATTCTTTGAATATTAGGAGGTGCATGATAAATTTTGGTCGGGACGTGGTTAAATCTAATAAAGGCCGAAGGGCTTTATGATAGATTTGATCACGCCCGACCGAATTTATTACCTCATAATATTCAAAGAATGATTCCTTATTACTTATATTTATATAAATTTTCAGGAATTGTACGACTAAATATTTGAATGTTAATGTACAAACCCCGCTTGCACCTCAATGATATGTCATTGAATTTATTGGACTGTATAGTACAAAATCAATACGTAGTGTTATCACAGGCAGACACTGAAAAATGTAAATATTCGTGCATATTTCATATAATGGGGTGGTGATGAAAGGCGATGAGTGTTGAGAGAGTTTTTGTGATTTATATTTAGTTTTCATTTTTGAACAATAATTCATTTTCTAATAAAATATTTTTTTACAGTTGAAATCACATAAACTATTTTGATCATCCAATCAAAAAGCGTAAGACAAAAGGCGACAAAAACACAGAAAATGCGTTGTGGCAAACTTTGATTCATTCTATATTTTAAGATTGAAGTACCATAAAGACAAAACCCAAGACTTCTATATAGTCACTATATTTAAAAAAAAATAGCCTATGAGGCGAGAAGTAAAAAAACCCACCAAATATTAAACACAAGCTTCAGTTAAAATTTAACACTTTAATTACAATCAAGAATGCATTTAGGTTTCTTTGCATTAAGCGAACACTGTGCCTCCTATGAATTTCACAAGGAATTGTCGACGTTAATATTCTTCTGAAGAGAGCACCCGCATGTGTTCACATTAAATTTGCAAGTTCAAATAACATGATTTTGTAAAAGCTAGTGAAACGAAAAAATTCGACGTGAAATTTATGTAAAATAAACTCCATGTGACTATTTTACAATATTTACATCTTCAACTGTCTTTGTCTGTGATAACATTACGAATCAATTTTAAAGCCTATAACCCAATAATTTCATAAAAAGCTGAGCAACACAAAATGGGCGTGTCTTATAGCATAACAGAAACACGTATTGGCTGCGCTGCGTAGTTATACATAGCATGTGCTACATGTAAAAAATAGCGATTTTAAAATGTTGTTTTAAATGTAGAAATTGGAAATAATATAAATATAAGTAATAAGAAACCATTCTTTGAATATTATGAGGTGATATTTTCGGTCAGAGCGTGGTCAAATATATCATTAAGCCCTTCGGACTTTATTGGATTTGACCACGCCCCGACCAAAATTACCACCTCATAATAGTAAATGAATGATTCCTTATTCCTTAATGAAATGCACTTTAACGTTAAATTCAGGCGAGGAACAACTGACTGTTCAATGCGATGAAAACAACGACAGATCGAGTGAGGGAGTGGCAACTAAGGTCGCGACCCCTTGACCTTGAACTTTATCTTAAAAGGACGGCTTTTTAATAAGCATTTTTAATTAGAGGGCTTTATGGATATGTGGTCTTCATTAATAAAGACAGAATATATCCTTGACATTGACCAAAAAAGAAAAATAGATAAATAGATTGATTGGCATATGAATGAATAAATATGTGTAACTTTAACAAGTTCATCTACAATGTAGGACGGTACTTAAAGCTATCATCAACCTTACCATTACAATATGAGAGTTCATTACAATCTTTTATCTTCAGTCTAACAAAGGAACATCCTGTATCGTTCATAAAAAAAACCTTATCCTTTGTAACGGTTCAAAAACATAAAACGCATGTGTTTTAAAACTGAAAACTGATATTTTATCTCCCTGCCAACTTATATCATCTCATTACGGTGAACTTTTACAGTAATAAAAGTTGATAAAACAGGTAGCTAGGTCGTTGAACTATATGCGCCCTAAAGAAATGTATTTTACAAATGATATCTTAATTTGTTATGTAGTGCGGTAAAATAAAATCACTAAAACCTATGATTTTCACGCACATGAAGTTTATAAATTAAATTGAAATTTGCTTGTAGTTGCGTTTTTAAATATATTTGAAACGGCAAAATCTGCTGCTCTGCATATAGAATAAAATATTTGATATGATATATGTATCATATCGAGTATTTTATGAATTTTAAAATGCAGAACTGATGAAATAGACGTGCAGCTAATGAAATCTATTTTGCTCATTTTGCACTTCCCCGCAACACTCCTTCACCGGCTGTAGTAAAATTGTAGATTTGAATTGTTTTCAATGATAAAGAACGACCAAGGTCGATTTCATTCATGCCGTTTATATTTGTTGAGTTATTGGCAACATTCGTTGTATTTAATGATACTCATGATCAACATAATTAGACCCAATCTACGCACGATGCATCCTATGTGTTTGTTATGGAAACTTATAACATTGGATAGTGCTAGGAAACTGAATCAGTTGTCAATAATAAAAGAACAACTCCTCGTTCATAAAAAATAACAAACCCCCTCCCCAATAAAAACACTGCAATCTTTGTGTTGGCAACTTGTCATTAATAAACAGCGCAAAAATACGCTCTGCAAATTACTAGGAAAAGTGCTTTTCTGTGTAACAAGAATTTAGGTCATATACCGATGTAGAGGCTATCGCAGCCTGCGATCGTTTTCTCCTTTACAAAGCAACACTTTTATGGCCACTAGATCGTTATTGAATGACCAAATTTGACGGAGAAAAATACGATAATTAGAATAACCCAACTCGTAATAGGTCTCAAATCGCTCCCGTATGACTCTTTTTTAACCATTAAACCAAATTAATACGCATATGCAGTTTTCGTTTCGTCATTCGGGGATGATATTTTTGTTGTTCAGTGTCGTAATAACTTATCGAAGTCTCGCGTTTCTTTTAAATTAGTTTTCATAGTATTTTTTTTTAACTGTTATTTTGCAATACTGCGTAGATCTTCCTAGTTTACTCATTATTTGATATTCTGATCAATGAAAACTATGACAATAGAAAAATATAAAGGCGCCACGCCAAAAGGGAGTGTATTTATTCACACGTGTCACACTCCCTTGTAAACTAGAAATATTACGCTGATACATTTGACGTCAATTGTCGACAATTTTTTTTAAATTATATCATGCACTTACAGTTTTCATTTTTTTTTAAATTTTTATTTTAATTACTTGAATATCATTTATGTTTTCAATTTCTTATTCATTACATAAATACTTAAAATATAAATAATTAGGTGTTGCTTATTGAAATGGGAATGAATAAAATTGAACAAATTTTGCTGAATAGAATTGTATTTGACAATTCTTAAATACTTTAAAATATTCATAAATATTGATTTTCATTAATGACTTTGAAAGTAAATGCGTGTGTGCTTTTCCTCTCGTGTTGTTTTCGCCCAGAATACACCGATACTATTCGGGTGTCCTTTAATTTGCAGATATTAAATGAACGTTAATAATTCCACCAATTCGCATATCTGCATGGACAGATACATTGTATTTCATTGCTTGGTACGCGCATCCATGTATTAAGTCATTCAATTCGATTATCGCCATCCCAGTAAATTGGAGACATGTGAATATTCTGATTATAACGGGGGGTAAACAACCCGCAATTGTTAGCATCCTTATTAATAAAACTTCTCGAACAATACATACTTCAGTGACCAACTTGATTGCAGCGTTCATGGAATGGAACTTAAGTTCTTCGCATGGCATTTCTTTATTGATTGGAATGAGGCATTAAGCCCCCCGCAATATTCTCAGAATGATAGCGGCGCAAACAAGTCTCGAAAGTAGGCGAGGACCATCTGTGACAGCCATCCTGATTTTGCCAACGACCTTGCTCTCTGCAATATGGCGAATTTTATGTTTTCACGTGTTTTGCAATTGCGCGGTCCCATAATCTGTGTAAACAACATAAAACATCAGAGAGGGGGAACAATTGTTCACAATGTCCTCGTCAAGAGACAGCAACTGTCGGAAGATACAGAAGTTTTCCGTTGTGTTTCGACATTGCGTTTAATCACAACAGAGAAAAAATATAAACGTGTTTTCGGTAGTTCCTCGTTAAACCGACAAAATCTCTTAATTCAAGGGTCCTCCATCAAGTTTTTCGTGACAGAAAACCACTGTTTGAAATTCAGTGCTCCTACACAATACTTCTGATAATGAATGATGCATGTTTTGTTTTTTCTCTATCAAGAGTCTTTGTTGTCACATATAAATGTAATAATTAAAGAAAAAATCGTTCAACTGATATTTAACAGATATTTTTGAAAGCAACTGCCAAGAATTTAGCTGGGTTTTTTTAAGTCGTTGTGCCAAAAATATAATTATTAGATTCAAGATCTATGAGGTTTCACTGATATTATTGCAATCATGTACAAGTAGTACTTTAATAATTGTCATATTATTCATTTGCATATCTTTCTCTTGTAATTGTAATAATTTCATTCTTGTCTGTTCTGGACTCTAAGTTAGAAATAAATGTTCTGTTCTGTAATTTATGAAATCTATATATTAGTTCTTCAAATGAGTGACTACAATTACATATAGCACAAAAAAGTTGGATTTGTAACTAAATAAAAAAAAAGGTACCAGTACTCAGAAATTACGTCCTTAATTACTTACTTTCAGTAGGTAATATTTATTGAGTACTTTGACATTTTTAGTACCTATCCTAATCTGGCACGTTTCGGGTGTTAAAAAAAACTTAAGGCATTCACCAGAAAGAACGTTATTACGACAATTAACCTTGATATAGACACGTGTTCACGCCAATGGACGCTTGTTCCACGTGGATCCGTGATTTCTGAGCTGTGGAACCCTTGCAGTGGTTCGATACAGGTCGTGGGAGACGTGCGATCAGCATACCTGGTATATTTTCAGAGTTGTTCGTCTTAATTTGCAATAGATCAATAAAAGTCAATATTATGAAAAGAATAACATTGAAATCTTGAATGTGTAATTAACCTAGCTGTATTCTCTACCAACATGAATGAAAACTTTCAGCATTGCGATCCCTTATCGTCAATTTTTTAGTCCTCATTTCTTATTATAGATCCAATCTCAATGCTTCATGGAGTTAGCTTTCAGAAATTTAAAATATTTAACTGCTCAACGAAAGCTTAGCTAATCCAAAAATCTAAAATTCTTACCCTGCCGATTAACTCAAACGCCAAACTGTATACACATTTTTCGCGGTGTTACCATTCCAACCTGCTAATTTTAATGGTCTACTAATAAGCAATATCGAGAGGCTGCATGTAAAACGTATTACTTAGTGTTAGGGAAGATAGCATTTATCCACTCAACCTGTATATTATAAATTTAGAACAATCTAAAGAATGCTTATATATCCTTCGAATATAGGGCAAGGTCGGTGTATTCATTTCTTTTGAAAGTTTTTAAAGTCAAACTTGAAACAATTTTTTTCTCATTGTAAAATTCTGCAATGGAGCCAACAGTTCCACTCAAACAAGTATGAAAGCAAGAAATATGTTGTTTTACCTCTATGTTGAAATACTTGAAAGTTGTATAACCTCTCTGCTAATTGATTCATTAATTGGAACACAACATTTCTCTGTCTTTTCGTTTTTTAGGTTTCCTTTTTCGGAACGTAACAGGAAGTGCACACTTATGTTCAAAAAAATAATCTGATCTTTCGCTCGATTTAATTCTTTTCAAGTTTTTAGAACTAAAACAAAAACAAAAAAAACACCCCGACAGAAGCAACACAACTTACAGGGAATAAAGCCTACTAGTATTTAACACCCTCCTTGACATTTCTATACCACATCTAAGGGCCAAGATTTGGCATAGTTAACATGTACACATTTATGCACTTTTTAAAACGTTATTTTAATCATGCATACGGTTTGTACTGTCTTTCAATAAATGAATCGATCTAAAACTGATTGTAGCAATGCCATAGATAACAAACCAATACGTTTTCACTCCTGTGTGATACTACGAATAACCAATTGCAATATGATATGATTCGGGTCAAGTTCAGTATAAGAGAAAAATAGTTCCTCGAACAAATTAATAAGTAAATATAATGTGATGTGTACATTAAAAATCCCTAAAGTTCAGTTTAAGTCAAAAATAGTGCACTTACTCCAAAATATAATGAGTTAAATAATAAAAGTGTGTGAATTCGGGTCAAGTTCAGTAAATTTTTAAAATATAAACGACATAATACATTATGATAAAGAATATTGGGTTCAAGTACAGAATAATTATCATAATGTATTATGTCGTTTTATTTGAAAAATAATATATTCCTTAATTAAAGTAATACACTGAAAAATAATGCATGTAAAGTAGTTCTTGTCATTCGAAACAAAAAAATTTTTCCCCAGACGTGTGGCGAATGATGTCACTGACCTGACTCTCGTTTCTTCATTGAATTGCTGCACGAATTGTTTGGTAATTTGGAACATAAGGCAGTATAATTCAATTTCTGTTTCACACTATTTGAACGACTACGATAGTTATTTTATGATTGCTGACAAATTCTTGCCTTCGTTACAATAACATAAGCCAATAACCGTTACGCATCATTCCGCGTGACGTAACAATTCAATTGTGTGCCATATTATACAACTCTTGTTTGTGGGTTCTCTCTGTTCTTAATGATAAAAAAATAAATTATAAAGAATAAATTCACTTTATACCGAATTTACACACAATCATTAGATTATCTTTATTGAAACATTATATCCTTCTTAGTTCTTATGAACTGCTTCATTAATTTAAAGCGACTGTTCCAACCTAGTTTTTCCTCCAATAAATACAGTAGCCTTTGAATATATTAATCCTATAACATAAATAACATTGAAGTGTTGTATATAAATTGTTCATTGACCACGACATGTTTAATTGTTCGACATTCTATTAAAAGTGTTATAAATGCAATAAAGTTAACACCTTTCGACCGGAACCGCTGCCTCATTTGGTTTCACGTTTTTACACCTTTTTCACCTTTTTGGTTCACTTTGAGTCCCAGCTTTTCTCTCTATTTTTAATCCTATCATTTCTCGCATTTAAGCTTTAAGCAAAAATATTTATACCTTGTGACCAATTAACCAACCCAATCAAAATTACATTTTACAGGGAGCGACATACGTTAGAATAAGCCCTCTAATATGTCTTTCTTGCTGCCCATGATATTCAGTGCCCTAGAGCTGGTTAAAGGATTATTTTGTCGTATTTCATACTTTGCTTATCATTCAAAGAAATTGTTAACTATGAACGTTGCCAACCGAATTTCAGCGAAAAAAAAAACTATGCACTTTTAACTTTTTTAGGCTCACAATTAATAATGGGCGTGGTACACCTGGGCTGTGTTAATACTGTAAATCTACTTCTATTCGTGACGACTTTTTTTGCGATTTACAAGAGATAAACTGGTTCGCATCAACTTCTTTTCGCGATCAAGGTGTAAATTATATAGAAAATACGATAGCAGTTATATTTAAGGACTAGCTGGTGGCGAGAAATATTCACAACGACGAGGCTCTCGCGAACCTTGCGAACATTTCTCGCACGCTAATAAAACTCGGTTAACAGTAATTACGTCTGTCATATTTTTAAATGCATCAAATAAATTCACAAAAATAGGTAGGACAAGCAATGAACAAATCAGAACCAACAAGTTTTAATAGCTTTAGAAATGTATCTGCGCTTGATAATTTTATGAGAAGAATGAATGGATAAACTCTTTTTCGATAAACAAAATTTTAAAAATTAAATATATCCCTATGAAACCCTAGAATTCAAAACTATAATCACGTTTTTATAAAAAAGGCACTTTACGAATTATTAATCAAACTGTTCTAATTCAACAGACATGTTTTTTTTAATCAAAGCATTGCTCTAAACATTCAGCGCAAGATGAACTGAAATGGGTGATACAAGAAAATCTTTTGATATGTATGATTCATATTTTAGATGAAATGTATTAAAGAAAACAATCAACTCCCACTCATACACGTGGGTCGAGATGTAGCTTCTTCATTTTCAACATATGTTCTTAATGATGTCATTTAAAGAAGGCAAAGTGAATTAGTCAGACAGCCAGGAATTTGATTTATCTAAAACAAACGTCTGTATTATGGATACATCTAAAGGAAACTGAATAATAATCTTGTAAACAAATTGTCACGTGATTCAGGCTGGTTAAATCCGGCGTTTTAAAGCAATTTTTCGGCGTATGAATATATGTACAAATTTTCTCGAACTACATTTTAAAACCACTGTTCAAATCTGATCAAAAACAATTTTCTTGATTAATCGTGGGTTTTTTTCAAATGCCTACACCACAGTACTCATTTGTAACAGGACGGTTATAGTTTTATGGTTAACTCTTTTTGTAGCTTTTTGTAAACGTCCGACACAATCAGCAAGCGCTAAAATTACCGGGGGGGGGGGTAGTTTATCTAAATTGGGCCAATATTTTATTGTGTGAGTGACTATTCAGACAAATTATATACACAATAATTAAATATGATTTCTCTTGAATATTTGCTTATCTACTGTAATTAGGTTTTTTTAAAAAATAAGGAATGCTTAAAGATTAACGAGTAACAGCATAAAATAGCGATCGAACCCTTAAAATTTTACGAGACTTTCCAAAGACGTGCCTTCAGATAAACTGTAACAACTAACTGTTCAGACATTGGTCAAACAATAATTCTACGAAAATCAACTCCTTTAAGTATTTTCAATACTTTGATTTCAAATAGTACAATATTCTTGGAAGAATCCACCAAATCATTTTAAAGGCGTCCTTTACTGAAAATAGTTCTCCAGCTAGTTACATGTACGAGTTTTGATATTTTCATTTTATACATGCTGAAAAATTTAAAATATTGTTCAAAGCCATCTATAGGCGTTTCATGATGTGATTGATCAATAACACAGAAAAGAATGATTGGTATGAGTTTATTTATTGTAAATTTTACATTCTGTATAAAATAGTGTTGACAAAATAATTTGCAAATAATTTGCAAAATGACTTTATTCAAGATATCCATGTTTTACATGTAAATTGAATAATTTATTATTATACAAAATATGATAATAATACCGATTCAACGCATGACACATCCTTACTTAAATGCCAGTCTTGTTTAAAAAACGTGATTAACAAAATTCAAATGCATGTTTCTTGATGATTCTATACAAAAGATTAATTAGATGAAGAAACACGAAGCATAAAAGTAAAAAATACAGTAGACACAGATATATACACTTGAAGAAAATACAGTCAGAACGTTACGAGGTTTTTATATTTTTATACTCAAGTTCACTTCCACGATATCTGTTTTTGCTCCAAAAGAAGAGAAATAAAGAACGCAGCAGACATCATGTGCAAAAGTGTATTTGTAACGCGACCCCAAATACCAGAAAACCCCCATCTATCTCTCTGATCCAACAGAAATCGTGTTGAAGCTTCACCACCTGTCGCGACGAAACACCGCGCAAACAACAGATCGCGGGGATCATTTGTGGGGCTTATGACAGCTCACGGCGGATTTATGTAAAATGGAATCCATCGAGTGGCTAGATTGAAGGTCGCTTGGTTTCTTGTGTTTCTGACTTTCCGACGGTTTCGACAGATCACTTTTAGAACCTCTGTGGAGGCGGTTGCCATGTCCGTGTGTCTTACTGTTGGCGTTGGTCATCAAGTGTTCTGACAAGTCTATCGTGTGCGCATGCGTGGGGCGTTGGTGTTTTAGTTTTGGAGAAGGGTTGGGAGTCGATTCATTTGAATGTTTGTGATGATGAAATAAATCTGACAGTTTATGAACGTCCGAGTGAGACTGACGATGCAGCTCGTGTTTGTGTTGTTTGTGGAGTAATTCTGCAGTCCTTTTCCCAGCCACCATATTGAAAATACCGTAGGACAAAAAGGTCTCGCGTTCCTGTAAATATACAAAAACAGGCTATACATTCATGGTTTAACTAGTTTTACTACAATACAGCATTTTCTCTTTAAAATAGCTTGATGTACCAATTATGGTATTGCAAAACAAGTATTCCTTTTAAAGGAATGATCGGCATGTAGGCTAATATCATTGGTCAGCTCTGTTAATGTACATGCAATAAACTAAATATAGCACCGTCTTGTTGATTTCCAATATAATTAACAATTCTTTTAAAAGATAAGATTGCATGTCAACGAATTTACAGGCACGTAGCATCGGGGGGGGGGGGGGGGGGGGGGGAGGTTTTTTATTTATTTTGCTTGTCAAGATTTTTCGATGATTCTGCCCCCCCCCCCCCCCCCCCCCCTTCAAAAACGAAGCTACGTGCCTGCGAAAATTGTCAATCAAAATTTGATACTTGTTGGCAAACTTAAAGATGATGATATAATTAAACTTTGTTTGAAGATAACCATAATTCTACATTCAATTATCTTAAAACTTCTAAATTGTTATTAATTCAAAACATAACCTTAACAGCATATCTTTTTATTTAAAATCTAAATATCATGTTTATCCCCGGACAAATGGATTATGAGTCTGTTTGGGTACGAGTCAGTTTGGTACGACTTCACTTTACCCCGTTCCGAAATAGCAAGACATGAATATGCTATTCTTTTAGTAGGCGAATTATACTTCCGATAAATATTCTTACGCATATGTGACGACAAACGTGATTAGAATCAGTTTGTATGAAACTGTGTGTATGTTTTTATTTCAAGGCAAACGGATAAGAGTAACGTTTATTTTATTAGTATTCTACGTGTATTTAAAGATTTAAATGAGGTTGTCATTGCAGAGTAGATAAAGTAGTGCAAGGCGCAATGCGTGCGCAAATAGTAAAATATGCCGGATGCCTCATATGGACACAACTGTGATCGGCCGAAGCCGATCACAAAAATCATCTACTTCAAGGCTATTGCAGAAAAAATTATCTTAAAAAATGATCGGAACCAAACAGCAATTTTTAAAACTTATTCAATCATATGATTATTATCATTATTCTAGAGCAAATAAAGACAATTCCTTTTACAAATACCAAGTACAACTAAAATTATTCTATTAAAATGTCAATTTGCATATTGAACAAGGTCAAGATGGTATTCAATGCCATAATATATCATCATTTAAAATGCCATATCATATAAAAACTCCGCCAAAATTATCAGTAAATCAAAAAACTCAAATGTGGTACAAAAATATTGACAGATTACGATAAAGTACAATCGAAATCACGTTAGAGGCGAGAAGAGATCGTGTTTTCGATCTGCTGCTACATTGCTGATCTCAGCTTGATCTCAGCAGACGATCGTTTAAATTATAACACATAAATGTCTTGTTTATCAGAGTTTAAAATTCATATTTCGCCGATGAGAACTTGCATCATTGTAGGGGATTACTCTGGTTTAACAAAATTCAGGTTCAGGTTGCCTGATTCTTTGTTCAATTCACCGAATTTTGAAGTCCACACTTTTTTTTGGGGGGGGGGGGTTAAATGTACCAGGTGGTGACTAACGATTGAAAAATTGCAAGCAAAAGATTACCTTGGATGAATGTTTACTATCTCTGTTTTTATGTCCCTATTTACAATTAAACGAAGTTTTTTTGTTGCTTTTCAATTGAATATCTGGCAACGGTTTTGATGACAAGCTTTAAATTTAATTTTAAAGGTGTATATTTTGCACGTCGCCAAAATACTGTAGAAACTTTACATTTCGTGATGGTTTAATTTTCGAGAATTTCGTGGGTTTCCATGATCGAATTATGAAACGCGGTATTTATTCATTAATCATGCAAGTAAAACCACAAAATAAAGTTCCTTTTTTAGACCTGTAAAACTGTAAAAATTATTAAAATTTGCCCCACCAAAATTAATGATTTCACAGTATTTTGGTTTATACATGTAAATGTACATGTGGTCAAAATCAAAACTTGTACCTCCCATTTATCTTTCATAATATATCTTAATTTTCATTTGCTTGGTTTTCTTATTAATAGGGCGTCGGGCAGCATCGCCTTTTCTTCTTTTGCTCTCGAGGTCATCTACAAATCATATCAAATCCAATGCCACGTGTATGTCAGGTCTGAGCCCTATCAAATTATTTGTGATCATTGTTTGTATAGAACAATTATAGATATAAAGTGGTCGATGGTGTTATAAGGTTGAAACCTTGGAAGGCAGTATTGTTCTATATCGATGTAATTTAGATATCATCTTGCATTGCCACACGAGTTTACTTCAAACGCGATCTCAGAAACTTTAGGATCAGTCAGTGTTTATCTTAATTTATTAATAATGAACAGGCCAAAGGCGGTTGGCATAGAAAAATCCAACGAAGGTAAAGGCAATAGAACGCACGTGCCAACATTGAACTCTTATGTAGGAAAATATAATCATATTATATGATAAGGTTGCCGTTATCTATGACGTAGCTATGATCATGTGACGCACGAAGGGTCGATCAGGGGAGACAAATCTTTATACAACTATCCAATATCACTTTGCATCAGTCTATAATATCATATTTTGTTTTATCTACCTAAAACGTGCTATGTTCCTTACAGGTTCATTTACTGATATAGATCTTTTACGTTTATCTACCGTAAATGAATGAACTCCCCAGCGGAGTGAGCCGCTTTGCTGTACCTTTAACGGATGGTTATTGTCATATTCCGAAAAAATCCCAATTTTGTAAAACAATACTCGCCTAAATCAGAAACATTTTCACATTTCTACATGTAACATAATAAAATAACTGTATATCTACAGGTATATCGTCGTTTTTTTTTAATGCAAAGTTAACTATTTTTCAACATACATACACTGTAAATTTCCCATATAAAATACTTATTTAAACTTTCATTAGAATATTCTATAAAATTTGTTTTCTAAAAATCCCAAAATTCCATTTCTTGAATTGCAATAAATAAAAATTATCTCAGTGTTAGGAACAAAGCGGGTTTAAAATCAAATTAACACGAAAATTTGATTTTGTTTGTTGGAAAACCAGCAATAATAATAGAGGTTCAGTAGAAAGATCACTGTATTTCTATCTGGGCCATGGCCATTGTGTTTCAAAGATAAGAACAAATCTACAACAATGGCGTCTTGGAACTGTCGCCTCGTACTTCTGTTTTGCCTTCTCTCTCCAATGAAGGCAGAAAAAGAAGATTCAAAATGGAGAGAACAAATGGAAGAACAGGTGAAAAAACTTGTTGCAATGGTCGAGGATCAAGCTAGAGTTATCAAGGGACAGAACTCCGAGATAGCAGCCCTTAAAGAACGAATCAGTGTGCTAGAAACCAAGAGTGAGACCAAAGAGGAATCCGAGAAGCAGCTTCACTCCTCCATACATAAAACGGATATCAAAATCGACCAGATTATAGAGACAATGAAGGAACAAAAGCCTTATCCGTCAGGTAAGCCCAGTTTGTAATTGATCCTAAATTTGTGACATGTCGTCGGTGGCGAAGGCCTGTGTCTATTTTGGTTCTTTCAAGTTGACTCTAACAAATCACGGGGAGGATATAATTGAGATCAATAACATGTCTTTTACTCTGTAGTGACGATATAGCTACTCATTTTGATGTTTCGAGAATAGAGAAAACGAGACAGTGAATATTATTAGACATGCACGTATGCCAGTTTTATTGGAATTTTGAAATGCTGTTTCTCTGTTCCCCTTATTCGACTTTCTGTTTCTTGTATACTGAAGGAAACACTATCTTTGTCATTTTAAGAGGGTTCGATGGTCGTGGCTATCAATCTCCTTGTATGGCTAATTATATAATATCATTTTTCAAGTTGATTTGACGGATAATTTGCCGACCATCCTACCTCCTTAAAATTTTAAAATTACAATTGGCGAAAAAAGTATTTGATTTCGTTATTCCTAATCTCAATCTCATATTTTTAAATTTCAAATACAGCTTCTGCAGATCAAATTTCTATTTAACTAAATGTTTCCAATAATGTTAGGGCAACTTTCCTACCAACCGAAAAAAAAGTTTTATTGATAACACTTAGTCGGGATAGAGCATGTTAAGTTGGCCTTGTGATTTTTTTTGGCCATTGCAGGTGTACAAAAACGCCTCCTACTCGACTCGCCGATTGTTCACGAGATCCCAGTAGCTTTCTACGCCTATATCTCCCACGACTTCACGCATGTCGGTGACAATCACGTGTTTGTTTACGACACAGTGGTGACCAATAGTGGACACGCTTACAACAACTACAGCGGGGTATTTACAGCGCCATCTAGCGGGCTGTATGCGTTTGCATATTCTATTGCAGTCGCTGGGTATCATATAACTGGAGACCATGATTCGGACTTCGGAGAAATATCGGTGCAGTTAGTGCGCAATGCTTCACCAGTTGGTTCTATTGCAGCTGACACTGAGGCACAATCTGATGATGAAATGGCCACTGGTTTCGCCATTCTCTATCTGCAAGCCGGAGATATCGTAAAGGTCGTTGCCCCATCACAAGGCCAAGGGTCGTTTCGAAGTAACAAATATGAATATTGGACATTTTCGGGATTTAGAATTAACTAACCCAATCCAATGTAATTAAAATCTTTTTAGTAATACATATTTTTATTTCCAAATATTGTTTATTCGATGAGTTATGCTTCAAAAAAGAACATCAATATTTTTTTTTTATTTTTGACAAAATGCAATATTAATACCACAGGAAAAAGGTAATAAAATGAAATATTTTGAAAAAGGAAACTAAAACTTTATAACAATTAATCAAAAGTTTGGTTGAAATTTTGGTGCTTTCCGTGAAATGTTTCAAAGTTTGTTTTCATAAAAAAATCGCTGCGTGGATGCATGCAAATGTATATTGAACATGTGAGATGTCATTCTACCGTTGCTTCTTATATGAATCGAGACCGCAACTAAATACCAAAACCGTGTATGTTTCATTGACAAGTATTTCGCTCTTTCATATCTTTTATTTCGACGCCACATATTTGTACAGTCATGCAATAGGGAACTAACGGTGTCGATATGATAATGACAGTGTAAATCAAGTTCTTATAAATAAAAAAAAGAAATACACCGATGTTCTTTATCTCCAAATCTCCGAATAAATGTTAGAATTGTATCATTATTCTGTAAATCCGTTTAAAACATTCCGTTATACACTTGTAGCATTCACGCATGGCACTGAATTTAGAAAATAGGAAGATTATATAATTTTTACTTCATATAGAAAAGACAGTTAGAAATCTACTTGCAAAGCCTTGTTAGTTGGATTCTAAAAAATATAATTATACTTTCATGTTAAATACTGAAATCTGATTGGTTTAGACGCAGTTGACAATCCGTTCTTAGCAACACACTTAAAAACGGGCCGATAGAACGAATTGTTACATGCGCGTAAATTTTGCGCGTACGGTTTGACGTAGAACTCACGTCTTTTCTATATAAAAGCAGTAAAATTTGCTATAAAATTAAGACATTCAGTATAATAAAATAAATAGTGCCTGTTTGGGAGGGTACCAGTTGAAATTGACACCCCTCGAAAACCATTGTCAACCTCCGCTTCGCGTCGGTTGACAATGATTTTCTCGGGGTGTCAATTTCAACTGGTACCCTCCCAAGCAGGCACTATTTATATAATGTTTTTTTAAGAGGGTGTATCACTAAAACAAGTAAAATATTTGAAAAAATCGACCCAAACTAGCTTTTAACACCCTTTAAATTCCCTATCGTAATGCACCTCTCCTATTTAGACTATTATTAATTCTGATTTTGTTTGGTACCAAGACATTTGATGATCGGAAGTGACAACTGAAGGAGACTAGAAAACATCGTCCAGTTATGGTACTCATGCACGCAACAGACTACCACAAGTTCTCCATAGCATCGGCAATGACGGAAAGCAATTACCGTTACGTGCTTGGAGGCCATTGATTTGATTTTAAGTAACGGGTGAAATCAGTCGTCATTACGGTGGGTGACCGATTTCAATCAAAGGTAACAGAAGCTAAGGAGAACAGGCAAGTTGTTAATAGAGAGGCAGCACAGAACTACATTAACACGGGATGACGGGGGTCGTAGCTGATGAGGAAGAGAAGGAGAACTAACAATACCAAGTTTTTCGTCGTTGGAAAGAAGAACACCCTCCCTGCCCTTCCCCGGACCAACCCCCCCCCCCAAAAAAAAAAAACAACCAAAATAAACAAAAACCAACAACAAAACAAAACAAACGTCGACGAGTCTGAACAAGCTTGTTTTAATTTGCTTTGTTTTATTTTTGTCTGTTTATTTGGAATTTATATTTGATGGGTCTGTTGATTGTCTAGGTTAATAACAAGTTCACAACGTATCATAGATTTGTCTATGTCTGTTCGATTTGTCTGGGTTGTTCGTTGTGTTAGCTGGATGATTTGATGGGCCTTATAATTTGCGATTGTTTTTGAAAAAAAGGAAAACAACAGTAAGTATATTTTTTTCTGGTCTTTATTATCGGGACATGCCAGATATACCAGGCATGGTTCGAATCGTCCTCTGTTGTTGGGTCTTTCACCGTACATTTTACTTCGTTAATTTTCTTATATGTTGTGTGATAAGACCAAAATAACTATAAATATATAGTTCTACAGTTTGGTCCTAATATACGAAGTCTTTCTAAATGATGATGTTATCATAACACAAATATAAGACTTGTAAGTACAAGTAGTAAAATTAGATCTAGATGGAGGTTACATAAAGTACTTGGTACTTGTTGCATGTAAGGTGCACAAGATATACAGAGAGAGCAACCAACCTTGTCCTGGATATTTTTGGCGTTGCCCACTTCGTAATTGTGTTCCATTTCGGAATTCATCGGGTGGGACTGGTGATGGTGCCCTGTCACAAAAGAAAAGTAAACAAACTAATTAACCCCAATTGATGAACATATTAATGATTAGGCCTATATTGCATGATCCCTGAACAGTTGATGACGTGCGACGATAATAGTTCAAATATTGCGAAACCAATCGCAGAACTTAAATAGGAATGATTGGTTGAGCTCTATCAATTCAAACTATGACAGAGTACTGTTTGAATTCGATTTTTGAGATTCAGTTTTAAAACGAATACCGTAACCAAAAACATAACATTCCTCTTTATCAAATGAAGATAGGGTTATTAAAAAAAATCATAATCACATTGTTATAGGTAAAATACTATACCAGATCTTATTGTTAGTCAAGAAAAAAATAGCTTTAAACAAATAGACGACATTGTTTTGTGAATAAAACTACTTTTTATTTATATATACATGTATACTAGTAGACAAGGCCTGGCTTTATAAAAACCGAATTTAATATTGAGTAAAGTTTTAGTAAGCTGTGTATTTTTTGGGGAGGGGACACAAGTAAGGAATATTTTTTCTAACTAAATTAGATATACATCTATTATTCACATGTCTACAACACTTTTTTTTTTAAATCATAACGCAATAATGACGTCACTTGCCTGATTTGCTGCATGACGCTGATGGCGACGACACTCGAGCAGACGAAGCTATCACCGAAAACATAGCGATCGTAAAGGTTGGTAAATAACTGTTCAAAATGTATTGTTCAATCACTTCAACATCACAACTCTTCAACGAGTTAAATTTCTATAGAAGTAAAATCACAGAAAGTTAAAAGAAAAGTCTTTTAAAAATTCAATATGTCCAACAAGGTTTGTCTGAAAGTCTAAAATATCCAAGAAAGGTTGCTATACTATCAGGTCCCAAGTGAAGTTAGCGTCGAATGAAAATATAAGGCGATAACTGTTATAATTATGCTGTATCGATATCGTCCTTCCTATACAACAATGAAGCTAGATTACACTGCTGCAAGGATTTTTACCCCTGTCATATTTATAGTCTTATTGACTTGTAGAAAGCGCGCGCTAGAGAGCGCGGTGCATGCAGCAGCCGACAGCAGAAGTAGCGATCCGGCGCAGACCGCCAAAACACATAATGATGATGAAGTCAAAAAAGAAAACAAGACACCGATGCAAGTTGACGCATCTCTCATCAGCAGCTGTCAAAGAGGGATCTGGCTAATTATAGTTATCCCTCCCGACGGGTTTCTCTTGTCTATAAGTGTGCCAATAAGATGTATATACCGATTCCCTGGAGAAAAATGGCGGATTATAAACTTTAGACGGGTGAGAGACGCGACGGGCCATTGTTACGCTCTTTTGATTAGCATCCATGACGCAAAATAATTGAGCGAAAATAAAACACATTTCCTCTCGCAGTTGTCTCTTCCTGTTTTTGAAAGAAATTCCTTTAGAATGAAACATGCAGATTAATAGAGATTTTCTGTAGCTTTTTATAAGAGCAGGATGCTGCAAATTACTTAAATCTTATTAAATTCCCCACGGGAGAGATAATATATTGATGGAAATCTTGACTAAAGCAATTAAAGATGGTGAATAATATATTATTCGTAAGTGGCTTCAATTTGAAGCATTTCTATTATAGATAATCCCCTATGGCATATTAATATGCAAAGTGCCAATTTCAATTACCGAGTTTTCCGTGGATAATATTTCACAAAAGGAACACACAAGATCTATTTCAGGGCCTGTCTAATGAAAAACAATTCGTGAAGAAGGCACTGTTGTGTTTCGTAAGGAAAACGGAATTTTGCACTGTAAGAATGACGCAAGATTGTCACGGTTAGCGATGGGGAGGGGGTGGGGTGGATATATTTGTTGATAAACACATGAAACCAATTACGCAATGTCAGAGTAAAAGTACCTTGTTAATAACAAGCAAATATATCATAAGGCTGGAAGAGTTGCAACAATTATGCAGAGTGAATTGAAATGGGTTTATCATATTTTTTTTTATTATACATGTAATTTGTATGAACAAATTGCTGTGACAAGTTCGATATTTTAAATAAAAACTATTTTATTTAAAGGTGAAATCATTATAACATTATTAAACGAAAGCCGAATTTTGCGAATTCCTAGTATTTTTAACATGTTCATTGAAACTCATGTATAGAATAAAAACCAGCTCTCATGATTCACTAAACTCTACTAAATCATAGTTTTCTTTTTAATTAAACAAGAATTATTTTATTGCTATTAATATTTTAATTAAATGAATAAAAAGAGAAAAGTTCTTTTATTGTAAACGTATGTATTTTCAACTCTTCTTTTTTTTTTATTGTAAACGTATATATGTATTTTCAACTCTTCTTTTATTGTGTGTCCCGTAGTTTTTCGTGTGTCCCGCAGTTTTTCGTGTTTCCCGTAGTTTTTCGTGTGTCCCGTAGTTTTTCGTGTGTCCCGCAGTTTTTCGTGTGTCCCGTAGTTTTTCGTGTGTCCCGTAGTTTTTCGTGTGTCCCGCAGTTTTTCGTGTGTCCCGTAGTTTTTCGTGTGTCTCGTGTGTCCCGTAGTTTTTCGTGTGTCCCGTAGTTTTTCGTGTGTCCCGTAGTTTTTCGTGTGTCTCGTGTGTCCCGTAGTTTTTCGTGTGTCCCGTAGTTTTTCGTGTGTCCCGTAGTTTTTCGTGTGTCCCGTAGTTTTTCGTGTTTCGTGTGTCCCGTAGTTTTTCGTGTGTCCCGCAGTTTTTCGTGTGTCCCGCAGTTTTTCGTGTGTCCCGTAGTTTTTCGTGTGTCCCGCAGTTTTTCGTGTGTCCCGTAGTAGTTTTTCGTGTGTCCCGCAGTTTTTCGTGTGTCCCGTAGTTTTTCGTGTGTCCCGTAGTAGTTTTTCGTGTGTCCCGTAGTTTTTCGTGTGTCCCGCAGTTTTTCGTGTGTCCCGTAGTTTTTCGTGTGTCCCGCAGTTTTTCGTGTGTCCCGTAGTAGTTTTTCGTGTGTCCCGCAGTTTTTCGTGTGTCCCGTAGTTTTTCGTGTGTCCCGTAGTAGTTTTTCGTGTGTCCCGTAGTTTTTCGTGTGTCCCGTAGTTTTTCGTGTGTCCCGTAGTTTTTCGTGTGTCTCGTGTGTCCCGTAGTTTTTCGTGTGTCCCGTAGTTTTTCGTGTGTCCCGTAGTTTTTCGTGTGTCTCGTGTGTCCCGTAGTTTTTCGTGTGTCCCGTAGTTTTTCGTGTGTCCCGTAGTTTTTCGTGTGTCCCGTAGTTTTTCGTGTTTCGTGTGTCCCGTAGTTTTTCGTGTGTCCCGCAGTTTTTCGTGTGTCCCGCAGTTTTTCGTGTGTCCCGTAGTTTTTCGTGTGTCCCGCAGTTTTTCGTGTGTCCCGTAGTAGTTTTTCGTGTGTCCCGCAGTTTTTCGTGTGTCCCGTAGTTTTTCGTGTGTCCCGCAGTTTTTCGTGTGTCCCGTAGTTTTTCGTGTGTCCCGTAGTTTTTCGTGTGTCCCGTAGTTTTTCGTGTGTCCCGTAGTAGTTTTTCGTGTGTCCCGTAGTTTTTCGTGTGTCCCGCAGTTTTTCGTGTGTCCCGTAGTTTTTCGTGTGTCCCGTAGTTTTTCGTGTGTCCCGCAGTTTTTCGTGTGTCCCGTAGTTTTTCGTGTGTCCCGTAGTTTTTCGTGTGTCCCGCAGTTTTTCGTGTGTCCCGTAGTTTTTCGTGTGTCTCGTGTGTCCCGTAGTTTTTCGTGTGTCCCGTAGTTTTTCGTGTGTCCCGTAGTTTTTCGTGTGTCTCGTGTGTCCCGTAGTTTTTCGTGTGTCCCGTAGTTTTTCGTGTGTCCCGTAGTTTTTCGTGTTTCGTGTGTCCCGTAGTTTTTCGTGTGTCCCGCAGTTTTTCGTGTGTCCCGCAGTTTTTCGTGTGTCCCGTAGTTTTTCGTGTGTCCCGCAGTTTTTCGTGTGTCCCGTAGTAGTTTTTCGTGTGTCCCGCAGTTTTTCGTGTGTCCCGTAGTTTTTCGTGTGTCCCGTAGTTTTTCGTGTGTCCCGTAGTTTTTCGTGTTTCGTGTGTCCCGTAGTTTTTCGTGTGTCCCGCAGTTTTTCGTGTGTCCCGCAGTTTTTCGTGTGTCCCGTAGTTTTTCGTGTGTCCCGCAGTTTTTCGTGTGTCCCGTAGTAGTTTTTCGTGTGTCCCGCAGTTTTTCGTGTGTCCCGTAGTTTTTCGTGTGTCCCGTAGTAGTTTTTCGTGTGTCCCGTAGTTTTTCGTGTGTCCCGTAGTTTTTCGTGTGTCCCGCAGTTTTTCGTGTGTCCCGTAGTTTTTCGTGTGTCCCGTAGTAGTTTTTCGTGTGTCCCGTAGTTTTTCGTGTGTCCCGCAGTTTTTCGTGTGTCCCGTAGTTTTTCGTGTGTCCCGTAGTTTTTCGTGTGTCCCGCAGTTTTTCGTGTGTCCCGTAGTTTTTCGTGTGTCCCGTAGTTTTTCGTGTGTCCCGTAGTTTTTCGTGTGTCCCGTAGTAGTTTTTCGTGTGTCCCGTAGTTTTTCGTGTGTCCCGCAGTTTTTCGTGTGTCCCGTAGTTTTTCGTGTGTCCCGCAGTTTTTCGTGTGTCCCGTAGTAGTTTTTCGTGTGTCCCGCAGTTTTTCGTGTGTCCCGTAGTTTTTCGTGTGTCCCGTAGTAGTTTTTCGTGTGTCCCGTAGTTTTTCGTGTGTCCCGTAGTTTTTCGTGTGTCCCGTAGTTTTTCGTGTGTCCCGCAGTTTTTCGTGTGTCCCGTAGTTTTTCGTGTGTCCCGTAGTTTTTCGTGTGTCCCGCAGTTTTTCGTGTGTCCCGTAGTTTTTCGTGTGTCTCGTGTGTCCCGTAGTTTTTCGTGTGTCCCGTAGTTTTTCGTGTGTCCCGTAGTTTTTCGTGTGTCTCGTGTGTCCCGTAGTTTTTCGTGTGTCCCGTAGTTTTTCGTGTGTCCCGTAGTTTTTCGTGTGTCCCGTAGTTTTTCGTGTGTCCCGTAGTAGTTTTTCGTGTGTCCCGTAGTTTTTCGTGTGTCCCGCAGTTTTTCGTGTGTCCCGTAGTTTTTCGTGTGTCCCGCAGTTTTTCGTGTGTCCCGTAGTAGTTTTTCGTGTGTCCCGCAGTTTTTCGTGTGTCCCGTAGTTTTTCGTGTGTCCCGTAGTAGTTTTTCGTGTGTCCCGTAGTTTTTCGTGTGTCCCGCAGTTTTTCGTGTGTCCCGTAGTTTTTCGTGTGTCCCGCAGTTTTTCGTGTGTCCCGTAGTAGTTTTTCGTGTGTCCCGCAGTTTTTCGTGTGTCCCGTAGTTTTTCGTGTGTCCCGTAGTAGTTTTTCGTGTGTCCCGTAGTTTTTCGTGTGTCCCGTAGTTTTTCGTGTGTCCCGTAGTTTTTCGTGTGTCTCGTGTGTCCCGTAGTTTTTCGTGTGTCCCGTAGTTTTTCGTGTGTCCCGTAGTTTTTCGTGTGTCTCGTGTGTCCCGTAGTTTTTCGTGTGTCCCGTAGTTTTTCGTGTGTCCCGTAGTTTTTCGTGTGTCCCGTAGTTTTTCGTGTTTCGTGTGTCCCGTAGTTTTTCGTGTGTCCCGCAGTTTTTCGTGTGTCCCGCAGTTTTTCGTGTGTCCCGTAGTTTTTCGTGTGTCCCGCAGTTTTTCGTGTGTCCCGTAGTAGTTTTTCGTGTGTCCCGCAGTTTTTCGTGTGTCCCGTAGTTTTTCGTGTGTCCCGCAGTTTTTCGTGTGTCCCGTAGTTTTTCGTGTGTCCCGTAGTTTTTCGTGTGTCCCGTAGTTTTTCGTGTGTCCCGTAGTAGTTTTTCGTGTGTCCCGTAGTTTTTCGTGTGTCCCGCAGTTTTTCGTGTGTCCCGTAGTTTTTCGTGTGTCCCGTAGTTTTTCGTGTGTCCCGCAGTTTTTCGTGTGTCCCGTAGTTTTTCGTGTGTCCCGTAGTTTTTCGTGTGTCCCGCAGTTTTTCGTGTGTCCCGTAGTTTTTCGTGTGTCTCGTGTGTCCCGTAGTTTTTCGTGTGTCCCGTAGTTTTTCGTGTGTCCCGTAGTTTTTCGTGTGTCTCGTGTGTCCCGTAGTTTTTCGTGTGTCCCGTAGTTTTTCGTGTGTCCCGTAGTTTTTCGTGTTTCGTGTGTCCCGTAGTTTTTCGTGTGTCCCGCAGTTTTTCGTGTGTCCCGCAGTTTTTCGTGTGTCCCGTAGTTTTTCGTGTGTCCCGCAGTTTTTCGTGTGTCCCGTAGTAGTTTTTCGTGTGTCCCGCAGTTTTTCGTGTGTCCCGTAGTTTTTCGTGTGTCCCGTAGTTTTTCGTGTGTCCCGTAGTTTTTCGTGTTTCGTGTGTCCCGTAGTTTTTCGTGTGTCCCGCAGTTTTTCGTGTGTCCCGCAGTTTTTCGTGTGTCCCGTAGTTTTTCGTGTGTCCCGCAGTTTTTCGTGTGTCCCGTAGTAGTTTTTCGTGTGTCCCGCAGTTTTTCGTGTGTCCCGTAGTTTTTCGTGTGTCCCGTAGTAGTTTTTCGTGTGTCCCGTAGTTTTTCGTGTGTCCCGTAGTTTTTCGTGTGTCCCGTAGTTTTCAAAATAATGAGGTTTGACTGGATAATGATAGTTTTTGAAAAATAAACATCAAGGACTTTTAGAACAGTTATCAAATTGTAAATCCCCTGGTTTTCGTAGATTGATACAGTTTTTGCTCTATACTGTAAAACACAATTAAAGGGCTTGATGGTCGTGCCCATTTTTAGACAGTATTGATCTCCTTTAGAAGAAGAGCTCTATATAAAAGTATAGTTAAAAATTTCAAAATTTAAAATGTAAAATATATGGAATTTTTCTTTACTAAATAATTATTAATAGCTAAACAAATAATTTCCGAAAACTTAGGTAGATCTGATGGTTAGTTTGTTGACCACCCAGCCTCGTTAAGCTGTTTCACACGTTAAATCACGCAGCGGATGCACGAATTGAGATCATATTAACAACGTAACAAACAGGGAGTGAAGGAGACCTTACACAGGGTCTGCATGTCTAGACTCAATCGATGAGATTATTAGTTTCAGGGGGAGAATATTTCATTGTTTTTCCACAGGAGTAATAAAACAATTCCATATTTCCGGAGTGCCATGTGTCATCAATTTGGATTTTTCCGGATTAAGTATAGGCACCTACTTATCTTTTCTATAATATAAATGAAATGCATCTAATTTGATACATATACTCACGTGGCTTAAAACAAAATATCTTTATAAAGATGTTAACGTTTAGATCGTATTTATCATTTAAATATAACGCACTGCGGGGATAGTTCTATTTCTTATTTTTCAATTGCAAATAAATGACCATACTTGGGGTAAAACATCGAAATTATAAAGGAATATGAGAAATATTATGTTATATTTACATTCTACTGTGTTTTTCCATTAAATTCTGTGATCTTCAAATGCCTCTAAATGCAACAAGTAGTCAAAGGTTAAAAAATGACAAGTTTTATTATGACGTCACAAACGTTGAACGCTGTAAACT
Organism: Magallana ariakensis; assembly: GCA_020458035.1. Taxonomy (NCBI): domain Eukaryota; kingdom Metazoa; phylum Mollusca; class Bivalvia; order Ostreida; family Ostreidae; genus Magallana; species Magallana ariakensis. The sequence goes on from CM035813.1 coordinate 24,070,933, forward strand.
GCAACGTCACAAGCGAAAATCAAAGTTCACGCTTGTGGCTGTTACTGTGGCTCTTCCATTAATATTAACTTACCCTTAGGATAAGATAGGAATTTTAAGGTATGAATCACATTTGCAGACAAGGCAAGAAGTTAAAAAATGTAAATATAAGCATTAAATCATGATTTTTTGAAGTATACACTCTCATAACTGCAGCGGTGTGTGCATACAAATTTTCATAACGCGCTAACGCGCGTTACTCAATTTGTATGCACACACCGCTGCAGTTATGAGAGTGTATACTTCAAAAAATCATGATTCAATGCTATAATATTTACATTCTACTGTGTTTTTCCATTAAATTCTGTGATCTTCAAATGCCTCTAAATGCAACAAGTAGTCAAAGGTTAAAATGACGAGTTTTATTATGACGTCACAAACGTTGAACGCTGTAAACTGCAACGTCACAAGCGAAAATCAAAGCTCACGCTTGTGGCTGTTACTGTGGCTCTTCCATTAATATTAACTTACCCTTAGGATAAGATAGGAATTTTAAGGTATGAATCACATTTGCAGGCAAGGCAAGAAGTTAAAAGAAGTCATAACGCGCTAACGCGCGTTACTCAATTTGTATGCACACACCGCTGCAGTTATGAGAGTGTATACTTCAAAAAATCATGATTCAATGCTATAATAACACAGTACAAAAAAGAAGTTTAACAAAATGTTATTTATCCTGCATGACTTTCTTGAAATTGAAGGAATTTCAAGGCTATAAATATTAGTCATCTTCAGTTGATTCTTGAATTACAGGAAAAACAGCATGTGCCATCATGGGTTTCAAGAACGATGACTGAATCGTTACGTCTGTACAGTGTTAATTACGGGTGAAAGTTGAAACCCATGAAAATAACTTGGTAATGAGGTAAAGGTAATAAAGCGGAGTCATGAGGCCAACCCCCTTAAGCTTTAAGACAAAACATTAGTTTATCTCCTCGTTCACACTCCTTCTCGCCCCCTTTATTACCAATTATTGGATAATTAAGACATAATAAATGTCTATTTCTTCTCATATTTTCCCCATTATTTCACCAGGGTAGCACCTAATGAAACCAGATGACTTAAACCCATACATGTATGCATAGATGTTTAAAGGTCAAAACAGTAATAATTAAAACGAATACACCACTGAGTTCCACAGAAATATATAATCAGGAGAGACCCAATACACCAAATCTGACACGGCATGAACATGAAATTATAACAAGAGACTGTCTAGGTCAGAATGGTAGGCAGATATCATCTACATTGTGAGTAATTTTATCGCATATACTTTGCCATTCGGTCAATTTGAACGCTTAATACATAAAGTTTTTTGGGGTTTTTTTTTTTTAATAAAAATTCAATCGAACCTTGTCTGATCTCGGAACTCGGAAGGACCTAGAAAATCTTTTGAGATGTCTGAGGATTTGAATAAATGGAGGGAAGTTATAATCTACATTATGTTCTTTTGTTTGCATATATTTATCATCCGGCCATTAGATTTGAACAGCTGATGATCATTAGGGCTTTTTTAATTTAAATTTAATTTAATCTAAAAATTTAAATAAAAAAGAGCTTATAATAAAAAATACTGTAAACTTGAACGCCTTTTTTTTTATATATATATAAATTGGTCAAACTTCATTACTCGCAGGAGCCAAGCAAGGCTTTTAAAAAAATGTCCAAAGATTTGAGATGTCGGGATTGAAATAAGTCGTTAAGAAGCAGTGGCTGAAATTTCGATATATCCGTGGTATTCGAGATGTTGAATTATTGATGTTTGCGATATCAAAGTTCAACTGTATTTTTAAAATAGCAACAAAATATATATATACATGAGTTGAACCAAATAGAAATAGTATTTAAAGCTATCAAATCAATATTTGTCTTCATAGTAATAATCCTCATAGCAGTGTATCACTAGTTTTAGAAACTTATATATATTTATTTCCTTTCATTACATATTTACAGAATTTGTCTAACAAAAGAAATACGGTAAGAGCTGGGTGGCCGTAGCAATTGTAGACCGTATTACTCTCCTTTAGAGGAAGAGGTCTGTAGAAAATATAGAAAAAAATTAACCTTAAATTTTTGGATTTTTTCTTTACTGATAAATAGTTTATGGCTAAAATTATCAAATGAAAAATTTTAAGGCAGATCTGATGTTGACTACCCAGCCTCCTTACGGCTAAACAACAAGAAAGACAACTCTCTTGATTAAAATGTTTATTTCAGATTGTGGTAACATACTGGTACATATAACCAGTAACGAATCAATCTATACAACAACACTTCAATTAAATATATATCATGGTTTAATTCAACAAAGTTGATCACAGATAAGAATACCTCCATGTAAAATACATGTGTACAGTGACTGTCCAAAAAAGTGTCCCACTTGGTGGTTCTATAGAACATGACAGCCAAGATAACGAGAAAACACAATACTCCCACTTCATTAACAACTTTACAACCCAATTACGTCTACAACCCAATGTTATGGTACAAATGCCCTTTGACAGGAGGAATAACTCATACTTAGGTAAATGACTTAATCATAAACAAAACTGAACAACTAAAGTCTTTTGTTGAATTGTAGATTGCATTTCAGTGCAAGGTATGCAGCAAGTAAAGGCATTTCAATTGCAATTAAGATTTTGTTTTCTTTTAAAAGATTATCATCACAAAAGCATCATATACAACATACAGTGTAAAAATGCAAGTCACTCCCACCCCCACCCCCTCCCCAAAGACGAATCCTGGAACCTACAACTCAAAACAAACGCATTTACAACAAGAACAAGTGATAGATTTAGGCACCTCTGCAGGGCAATAAATCAAGCCTAAGTCCCTTCATTGTTTAGTCTTTTACTAATAGTCCTGCTGCAAACAAATAATGCTGAAATATGACAATGGCTTTTTGCTAATGCTGTAGAAATCTGAGTGGGCAGCAGAACTATCAATCTATAAATTAATGTTCACAAATCTAAATTTCTTTTCAAACCAAAAGAGTACCATCCTGATTAACATAAAGAAAACACTCATTTCAATCCTGATTCATGAAAAATAAAATTATATTTCAAGAATTAAGTCACTTTTTACATCATGCCAAATGTCTTGATATAATATAATGATTTTTACTTATAGAAATGAGACTTCAAACAATTTTGATATTTGTACATGTACCACTAGCCCAATTCCACATCTTGAAATAACTGATATCCACAGAGAACCTTGTGTAGGGGAAAAATAATTCTAGTATATTTTCCCCTCACCCATTACCACCCCTCTCCAATCATCAATTTAGTCAACAAAACTGGCAAATGTTTCATTCAGGTTGTTCTTCTGTCAGAATCCATCCTAGTTTGTGACGGGATCACTTGTACAGACTTCAGATGAGTTCGTAATACTTCTGGGTTTTGGGATCGTAGTAACAGTTCAGACAGGAGTCGTACAACAGGTCTAGATCGTCTTCATCCGTCCCCTCGTCCTGTCTGAGTGGGGCATATATCTGCTCCTGGGACTTGGAATCTACAGATTAAACATTGAATCTAAGTGACCAAATTTCCAAATGCATTTAGTTAATAAATGACCAAGTAAAGTACCACCATTCCTTTAGTAAAAAAAATTCATAAAAAAGCAAGTGCAAATTGATTATTCAGAACTGCAAAAATGCCAAGAGAAAAATTTGACTACATCAAAACCTGTTTTAAAACATGAAAAAAGATTGTTTATCTTTGTGAAGAACACAGAGAAGCAGTGGCGTGCTGTACCTTGTGTGGGAATGTTTTTGCGTGGAGATAAGGAGCAGCTGGACAAATCCTCGATGGAATCTGACGGATGGCCTCCAGGGAACACAATGGGTGGACTAAAAGCACCGCTCCAGTCCCTGAAACACAAAAAGCAATACAAGTTAAAATTTTGAGTCATGCAGTGTCATTCTGAAATCCATTAGTGCGTTACCTGTCTAAAAGAACTTGCTTTGAAGTTCTGGACAGGTTGTTCAATTAGAGAAGTGTCAAAATGAAATGAATATTATTTTGAGTCGCCTCTCGTTTTTTATCAATAAACCTGTACATATATAGGTGTATTTTTTATCAATGAACACGAGACATACCGTGGATTGGAAGATGTGAGGGTATCAGTGCTCACTGCTAACTTCATTTCTGTGGGCTACAAAACAGATATCACACCGCATAATAAATGCACTGGATAGACATGCAATGAGAATCATTCATTTTTCACAAATATGAATGAATACTTAAAAAACTACCACATAATAAATGCACTGGACATGCAGTGAAATTTATTCATTTTTCACAAATATGAATGAATACTTTAACAATTTCAACATTCATTAAACTTGAATTGTTTAGTTTCTTGTAGAGTTTTTGATACAGAAAGCTGCTTACAGGTGCTTGCCAGGTGCTGTCTTCATCACTGGTCAGGGTCAAGGTCGGAGAGAAATCATACAGGTTTCTGTGGTTATTGTCTACTTCCCTGGGGGAGGGGTTAGGGGGTGTTTTATTGCTGATAGCACCTGCTGGGACTTGGGGAACTAGTTTACGGGGAGACTCGCTGGCAGAAATATCCTCGTAATCTTCCTCTGTCTGCCGCTTCATGCTGGCAAACATTCCGTTTTCAAAAGAATCAGTAATGTCCTCCATTTTAAAATTGATTGCACTGTATTTGGTAAAATCATAGGGCTTCTGCAAGAAGTTCAATGCATACAATAATTAATCAATCCTTTACATGTAGCAGAGCTTGTTACTTTTAATCTCAAAAAGTCAACTTTTAAAGAAAAACTACCGTCATGGTGGTTTTATTTATATTCAAGGAAATAAAATTTGTGGATAATAGCTTCACCAATATAACCTTTAAATATGATTCTCACTTTGTTGAACATTTTTTTTTTGCAGATGGACTCAACAATGAAATCCACAAAATTTGGTGACCAAAAATAATGATAAAACCTCAGCACTGTATCACTTTATGCAACTCATTTAAAGAAAAGAGTTTTCTTATAAAGGGGAACGATGAAAACAACCCTTTTTAAAGCACCAAATATATAGGATATATATACACTTAAAAAACATGAACTTAACAAAATAGGCAGACATTGTGCTTAAACATGGATCTGATTTTACCTCTGAAGACTTTATCACAGACAGACGGACATCGTCCTTTGGAATCTCCTTCACAGATTTCCGACTCATCCTTGAAACACTCCGATTAGTCACGTTCCCGTTCATCATGTCCGAACGATGAGTAGGAAGCTGTGAGCTCACGTGAAGCTCGGGACTGTCCGCAGATTTTGGCGTGTGATTGGCTGAAAGGTCTATTTTATCCTTCCTAGATGGCTTGGGAACATTTTTACTACACTTCGGACTACCAGTATTTGAAGCACTATTTTTTACACTAGAAATGCCCTGAGACTTTGCACTCGTAGGCCTCGGAACATTGTGGTGTCTACTGGAACCACTTTGTGGTCTATTGGTGGTACCACTGGTTGGGCGGCTGGTGCTACCACTTGTAGGTCTGCTTGTAGCACCGCTCTGCGGTCGACTGGTGGTAGAACCACTGTGGGGGCGGCTGGAAGAGCCACTGGTGGGGCGAGAACCGGGCACTTTTTTGCGTCTCTGGGTCTCTTCATCCTCCAAGCTTGAATCACTGCTGTGAACAAAGTCATGCTCAAGTCTTGGTCCTCTCTGTTGTTGCTTGCCTTGTGATGTACTTGTGGATAAACTATGAAGCTGGAAAATAATATAACACTTTAACCTTCTAAAATTAGTACTAAATGGTTTAATCTTCAAAGAAATTATGTTATTTGCACATTTTAGATGTTTTTTGCACATACATATATTAAATCCTTTTAAAATACAGAAAAAATAACAGATTTGCAGTTTTGAACAAACAGCATGATTTGAGTGGGTATAATGTACAATATAGCTCTGTTTTAGGTGGAAGTTTACAAACTATGGCAAATTATATTAGGCGTAAAAAGTAGAAATTAGTGGGTGTAATGTAATTTCTATGGTGTCCCTACCCCTGAATCCTCCTCTGTCTCTGGCTGGAATGGAGACACATGGCGCCGTGGAGCAGACTTTGGTTTGGACTCAAACATGTAGATTGGTTCATCGTCGGATTCCGACTCTCTGTTTAGGAAAATATATACATTAGAAATTTGTTGATATGCCGTATATAAAAACTAATATTTTCCAAAAAAAAATTAGGAATTCCCTATAATCTGAAGATTATTCTTCAACTGCCCTTCCTGCCCTTAAGCTTTGGGTTTTACCTCCCATCAGCAGGTGATACTACACATATTTAGAGATTCCTTTCCACCTGTCTGTCATGCTATACAGGGAGTCCCTCCCATAACCTTACACTTGTACATGTGATAATGTGAAATCATTTAAATTTTTTGGAGCCAAGTTTCAATGATTGCAAGTTTTTTTTTACAGGTAAGATGGCACATTATTTTATTGATTCATTTTAACAAATGATGAGTAAAGATTTGTAGTTTTGTAATTTGTTGAGAATTGAAATTCATAAGGGAGGAGTACCCCCAAAGTCCAAAAAAATTAAGCCAAAATGAATATAAATGATTTTACAATACCAATGAAAGGGTTTTCTCCCACTAGTTTGTTAAACTACATGTACAGCAGAAACTTCTTTCCTCAGCGGTCCCATTTACTCCTCACAGTAAACCCTTTCCTCAGCCTCTCCCACTTACTCCTGACAGTAACCCCCTTCCTCAGCCTGTCCTACTTACTCCTGACAGTAACCCCCTTCCTCAGCCTGTCCTACTTACTCCTGACAGTAACCCCCTTCCTCAGCCTGTCCTACTTACTCCTGACAGTAACCCCCTTCCTCAGCCTGTCCTACTTACTCCTGACAGTAACCCCCTTCCTCAGCCTGTCCTACTTACTCCTGACAGTAACCCCCTTCCTCAGCCTGTCCTACTTACTCCTGACAGTAACCCCCTTCCTCAGCCTGTCCTACTTACTCCTGACAGTAACCCCCTTCCTCAGCCTGTCCTACTTACTCCTGACAGTAACCCCCTTCCTCAGCCTGTCCTACTTACTCCTGACAGTAAACCCTTTCCTCAGCCTGTCCTACTTACTCCTGACAGTAACCCCCTTCCTCAGCCTGTCCTACTTACTCCTGACAGTAACCCCCTTCCTCAGCCTGTCCTACTTACTCCTCACTCTCCTGGTACTCCTTTATATACTGCTCCTCCTCCGTATACTGTCCGTGAGGGCTGGAGTTCAGGGCCCTGATGATGCCGACCAAGGAGTCGTCCATTATAGCTCCGTCCCCCTCATAGTCACCTCGATTGTACTCTGTCAAAGTATGCAGTCTTAGTACAGGTATATAAAGAATGATAAAAAATTAAACTTTAAGTTAATGTAAAGATTTTAAAACAATGAATGCTTCTATATTTATTAACATATACAATGATATGTATGAAATATGCATTAACATAGCTAGTGCTTTGTGAAAGTTTGCAACTCCGGTCTTAGTTTATACACAGTAATATACAGTTTCTCAAGAAAACCTAGAAGGGCACTAAAACTTCTTCAAAAGAATTTAGAAGCCATTAGATTATTGTGATACACTATTTAGTTTGAAATAACTTTTCCACTATGGAAGTGTTAAATGGAAGAAAAAAAAATCAATGTACTATATACATGATATATATGAATACAACTTACATGTTGATAAATAGATACGAAATATACATAATAATTAACCTTTCTTATATGACTGTGACAGGGAGATTCCAGACTCAAATGCTGAGGAGGGAGAGCTGTCCTCTTCCCCGCCCTTCCCCGGGGATTTCCCTTTGTTGCCGTGTTTTCTGACGAGCTCTGTGTCGGACACCAGTCTCTGTCGCCGTCCATCCTCTGTACCCCCGGACTGGGAACTGTGGGGGGCCTTGGATGAAGTGGTCCCACTTGCTGAGCTTATACCTTCATCTGTTCACAAAAACAAAACTAAATCATGTTTAAAAAACATGGAATGTTCATTTTGGTAGTTCAAGACTATCAGTTAAACTCAAATGGAACAGAAAAGATACTGGTATTTATTTATATAATCGTGGGTTTTTACATGTATTTGTCTTTAACTGTATAGTTTCTAAAAATAAATCAATTCAGTTAGCGATGTTGCCTTTTGTGAAAATTTTTGTGGAAAAAATATGTCGATCTGAATTTTGAATGAAAACTCTGCCTTTTCTACATCTGCTTTATTTATTAGAACAACCAGATACTTTGACACAGCATAATGGCAGGAGTTTATTCCTGATTTTATTAACCTTTCAAAGATCCAGCACTGGACACTCTGTCTTTGTTGGCACTACCTGACCCGTTTTTGACCCGGATTCTCCTTCTCAGCCGGTCAGTGGATGGTTCCCGGGGAGGGTGGGGCTGCACCAGCAGGTCAGGCTGGACATAATCTAAAAATAGACATAGTCACATTAGAGCAGTCCCAAACTTAAAAACAAAGTTTTGGGTCAATGGAGTTATCAAACATCCAAGAAAGAGCCCATTATGCATGCCAAATTACCACTGAAGTCTTCGTGAGAAAAATGGTTAATCACAAAAATGTGAGGCTAGGTCTGACATAAATGCTTTTACGCATATAACACACAAAGAAAATGTTTTGTCACATTTATTTTGTGCAAAATCTAAACTCAATGGAACAATAAATAAAAAGGAGAAATGAAAATAAAAAAAAAAACCCAGATTATGATTTCTTTTCTGTCTTTCTAGCAGTATCTTTTCGTGGTATGTTGATTTTGTTATTAACTGTATTTAATTTGTGACTGGCCATTAATATCTGGATTTTGTTATTGACTATAAATGCACCATGTAATTTATCTATGTAAATGAGCATTATTATCTAGCCTGTGTAATTAACTATCAATGGCCTTACCTATGTGACTGCCCATTTAATACCTAGTCTGGGTATGTTAACTGTAGATGGCCTCAACTATGCCACTGATCATTGTAATTAACTGTAGATTGCCTTACCTATGCTACTGATCATTGTAATTAACTGTAGATTGCCTTACCTATGCCACTGATCATTGTAATTAACTGTAGATTGCCTTACCTATGCGACTGATCATTGTAATTAACTGTAGATTGCCTTACCTATGCGACTGGCCATTTCCAAGTCCTGTTGAGTGGCGGGGTCAGAGAACTGGCGTCTGTGGGTCACTGCTCTATGGACCGTTTCCTGGGGTCTGTCCCCCCCCCCTCCGGTATCAAACCCTCCACCCTCCCGGGACAAGCTCTCTGACAGATCTTGATACGTAGATTCTCCAGGATCTGAAACAATTTCACATTCTATTTATAATAACTTTGTAGCCAATTTCTGCAATAAAAGGTTAATTAAATGTACACAAATATACAAATGATAGCTCAAGTTAAAGTTTTAGTTGCTATAAACTCAGAGAAATTGCAGACATGTACTCTTTTAAATTTTGCCTTATTGATGTAAAAATATTGTTCAATATTGTATTGGTACATGTGTATGTAAAGAGAACACAATCATGTAGTTTTTGTAATAGTATAATGTGAAAAGATTGAATCATTTACATGTATTTGTTGAGATCTACATGTACATGTATCTAAACAACTTTACTTACCATCAGCTCTTGAAGTTGCACTTCTGTTACTTCTGTTGGTGATGTTTCCCTGAAAGAAGACATACAAACTTAAAACAGCATATCTGCTATAAAACTATAAATCTAAATCCATACCAGTAAAATTCTGATTCATAAACAATTACCGGTAAGATCTGCTCCTCAACTGTAGCCAGTAAATTACCAACCCCAAATCATTAAAATACTTGTCGCATATCATATTCTTTTAATATTCTGACATCTTTATTCATTAATTTCATTCTGACAAGATGCATGGTAGAATATTTACTGTATTAAACAGTGATATCATAAAGATTATATCACAATGTTTGCAAGGATTGAATTGTCTGAACATTTTAGACAGCTGCAGTGAACGTGAATTTGGATGGAATACTGGAGTAGAGATTTTGCAGTACAAGTACAGTATTGATAGTAAAATCAGTGTCATCAGTGTGTCCCGTTTATATAAATAGGAGGAATTAAGAGACAAGTAATTGTATTGCTAGTTTCTCCCAGTGTTATGTAATGTTCCATATAAAACTTCTCTTAACGTGACACCAAACAAAGGCATGGATTGTACAAATTGAGTAATTCAAAGGGAATTAACTCTGCCGTGCAGCAGTATATGCTGTGCTCTTGAGTGACATTTAGCACAGTGATTTACCCCCCAGTTATAGGACGTCATGGAGGCATGTCCACCGGAAAATGTCCTTCTCAATAACTTCAACAAAACATGAATAAAACTGGCTTGAGTTGAATCATATCATTATGAAAATCAGTGGAATTATTTGATGGATCAATGGCTGATAAAGCAAACAGGCTAATAAAACTAACAGTATAAATTCTTTTCTGTATAAAGAAAATGTCAACAAAATACGATAATGGATTTTTTTTCTGGCCTCACCTTGTTTTTGCCAGAGGTTGGGGCCCCTGGGACTTTAGTTCCAAATGCAATGTGGTACCCAGAGTCATTGAGAGAGGTTCTCCTTCCACTGGCATTCAGATCTTTAAAAAGGAACAAACAATTACTACATGTACTATAAAATAAAAGAGGGTCTTAGAATTTCAATAACTAATATTAATTTTATTCTATGATAAACTACATTCCTCGATCTTTTTACATTATCTGCAGAAGTGCGGACAATTTTTTATCACTGGTTGGAACATTTTCTTTTTACCTATTTCTGTTGATAATCTAACAGAATTATCTCCTCCTTTCAATCTCTCTGCATGCTTTATTTTAGCCATATTAAAAATTTGAGTCACAAACTGGACATCCGACGCAAACTGGCACTGCTTGGGAATCGCCTCTAGTTCCCCTGTGTTACATGGCTCACACCCATATATCTCTGTAATTCAAATACATCTCTGAATTCAATTCAATCAGTGTACAACAGTAATGCATCATCACCTGCTTGTAGATATTTGTACTGCCACATGTTATAAATTTGCACTGTTCTATGACAAGAAAAAAAGTTTCAACCCCAAACATCTAATAAATGGAATTCCAAAAAGGGGGATTTTATTTTATATATAATAAAATTTAAATGTACTCAAGTTCTATCAGTAATTTCTACGGAATAAAATTAGAATTTTGTATCATTTTAAGTAAGATTTTTTTACCACCTTTATCACCCCCTCCCCTCAACAACACAATTTCCTTCTCAAGTATATAGTTTGGAAATTTTATAAAAAAAATAAATAAATGCTAATTCTGTTATAACCCAAGGTGCCATTACAATATATAATCATAAAGAAGCTTCAATTCCACACCTTCATCCTCTGCTGTGTCTGGCGGCTGACTCTTCAGTGTAAATATCCGGCGGAGTTTACAGTTAGCTGACACACAGACAGACTCGATAGAGCGGTAGGTCTGGCCTCGCCATGTTTCTCCCACTATAGACACAAGGTCCACACAGAGGTTCAACCACTGAAAAACACAAGAGTACATTTCATTTCATCTTCTTTATGTAGATGATGCTTGTGTTCATATGAAAAGAAGCTTCTTTTGGGAACATTAAACTTCCAATTGTATCATCACACTAGGTGCTAATTATTAACTGGCATCCATTAAAACACTGTCCTGGTTTTATTTAAACATGAAAGAATACTGTAAAAGTGGTTATTTACACTGATGGTTAAGTATGCGTTTTCTCTATGGTCAAACAATACATGTATGCGTAGGTATAAATACGCAGATGCGTGATTTACCACACTAAAATTTTGAGTTTTTTACCATATGCACGGGGGTATTTTTCACAGTTTTAAGCTTACCGCGTAACTAGTGTAAATTTCCTCCACATGTAAATAATCACTTTTACAGTATTGAAACAACTGTGACATAATATAGGTCTTTTCCTATCACATTTAGTTCAGCAGATAATATCAACATTTTTAAAATTTGATAAGTTTAAAATATGTCTGCATCTTGCTAAGAAATCAAACAGGATATACAGGTATAGTTATGAACAGTTAGTAGGAAGACATCTTTACTCTCGTGTAGGATCTAAAGCCCCCAAAGACACAACCTGAAACATTGATTTACCAAAATCTTAAGAATTTCATTGTACCCCTTTTGCCTGAAAAGTTTGTCAGGTAACCACCAACAAAATCAGGAGGGAAAAATCAGCTCATGATTCACAAAGAAAAAGATACTTATGCTGTTAACATTCTTTCGGTAAAACATCACATATTAATTCCTTCATATGACCAACATTTATTTTCAGTCTTATTCTAAAGGATGATAATAACCATGTGCCTCCTGAGGACGGTGAGAGGAATGCGAGCATGGAGCTCAGTAACATGGGTGTCCTTTTGTGCCGAGGAAAACATCAGTCTTCTCTTGTTCTTTCTTTGATCAATAATTCTGTAAAATAAATATGCATTTAAAATCTAACACAATATATGTATATTTGAACCACATATACATGTAAGCCCTAATCTCAGCATATTTTCAACATATCTAAAATGTAAATTTTTTTTTTTTTTTTTTTTAACATATTTACACATAAATGAGTATCATTCTGTAGAGTATTATATGTAGAGTATTATCAAACTGAAAAAAAAAAAAAAATCCCGTAGAAGTAAAATAATAGAATTTTGGAGACAAAACGTTAAACATACATGTACATATGAGAAGATGCAATTTCTAGATAAAGTACTGTTTAGGTAGCACTAAGCATGAATTAGAATTGATTTTATACAAATGAATCAGTAAAAACAAGATGTAATTATAATCGGGGCGATTATAAAGTCTCCCAAACGAACGAGGCCATCATTGGGGGTAGGGATGACCAACATGGGTCAAACTTTACAGACAAAAAAGTTAATACTGAAGTATTTCTATTTGTGAAATTTAATGAGGTTCCCGAGGGGTCATTTACTATATATCAGGTGAACCGACATAATGTAAGGAACAAGAATATACATGGTTTAGGGGTGGGGATCTCAACCGTTTTCAAGATATTTGGGCACTTCCTGTTCGAGGGGGGTCAGGACTACCCCCGGAGCCCATGACCTACACACAGTTTGATTCCCCTTAACACAAGGGACAATAATATATAGGGTTTAGGGGTGGGGATCTCAACCGTTTTCAAGATATTTGGGCACTTCCTGTTCAAGGGGGTCAGGACTACCCCCGGGGCCCATGACCTATACACAGTTTGATGCCCCTTAACACAAGGAACAAGAATATATACGGTTTAGGGGTGGGGATCTCAACCGTTTTCAAGATATTTGGGCACTTCCTGTTCGAGGGGGGGGGTCAGGACTACCCCCGGGGCCCATGACCTACACACAGATTGATTCCCCTTAACACAAGGAACAAGAATATATAGGGTTTAGGGGTGGGGATCTCAACCGTTTTCAAGATATTTGGGCACTTCCTGTTCAAGGGGGTCAGGACTACCCCCGGGGCCCATGACCTACACACAGATTGATTCCCCTTAACACAAGGAACAAGAATATATATGGTTATGGGGTGGGGATCTCAACCGTTTTCAAGATATTTGGGCACTTCCTGTTCGAGGGGGGTCAGGACTACCCCTGGGGTCCATGACCTACATACCGTTTAATGCCCCTTAACACAAGGATCATGAATATATATGGTTTAGGGGTGGGGATCTCAACCGTTTTCAAGATATTTGGTCATTTCTAATTCCTGGGGGGTGGGGATGACCCCAGGGGTAAGATCTAATAAACCCCATATATTGCCTATAATAGTCAATATATGATTCTGAAAACCCTTTGCAATTATCTCTGTTCGTTTTCAAGTTATAACCATTTACAATAGAGTCTACGATTTTTCCCATAGGCTTCTATGTTAGACCCCACACCCATTTGACCCCCCAAAAAAGTGGTTGGCCAACCCCAAATGAGAAAAATCAAACCGGCGTGCACAACTAGATATGCAGGCCTATCATATCCTAGAGTTTTGTAGAATTCTGTTCAGCCATCTCTGAGAAACGCGACGGACAAGTTCAGACGAGAAAGAAGAAGAAGAAGAAGAATAATAACTAGACACGATCTCGTTGCGAGCAACGAGGAGGTCTTCCGTCCAATTTTTAGAAGGTAAAATGACTTGCTTTTTATCTTCGTTAACGAAACATATCTGGAAATTGGGTAGGATCTTTAAGAGCTATGGCTAGATGACATTAGACCCTCTTGATCCCTAATTTGAAGGATCACACAACGTATCACAAAATATTTCTAAATTAAAAGTTATTAATAAAAGACTTGAGCCCTCTCGGCATCTAATTTGAAGGGCCAGCCCCTTTTTCTTGATGTAAAATTAAAGCTCTTGTCATTATAAACACATTTGGTTCGATAAGTGTTTACAAATAATGTACTGTTCTCGAGATACCTGGAAAATATCGTTTTAGGGGCCAACACTATAACTCCTTTTACGGGCCGGATATCAAAGAAATTATGGTTGCATATCGTCAAACACATTATTTTGAGCATCTTTTGCTCAATATTGCTTTTCAAAACTTTTCTTCATTTTGAGATATTGATGATTACAATTGTGGACTTCTGGCCCCTAAAAATCCCTTATTACATAACAGAGGAGCAAACACTTATCATGTATAGATAACCAACGCTACGATAAACATAGTTGCTTCTATAACATATCACAAAATATTTCACAGTTGAAAGTTATTAATAAAAGACTTAAGAGCCCTTTCGGCCCCTAATTTGAAGGGCCAGCCCCTTTTTCTTGATGTCAAATAAAAGCTCTTGTCATTTTAAACACATTTGGTTCAATAAGTGTTTACAAATTATGTACTGTTCTCGAGATATCTGGAAAAGATCGATTTAGGGGCCAACACTATAACTCCTTTTAGGGGCCGGATAACAAAGAAATTATGGTTGCATATTGTTAAACACATTATTTTGAGCATCTTTTGTTCAATATTGCTTTTCAAAATTTTCCTCCATTTTGAGATATTGAGGATCGAAATTTCTTCCTTCTGGCCCCTTAAAATCCCTAATTACGTAACAAAGGAGCAAATAATTGTCATGTTTAGGTCAATGACGTTATGATGAACATAATTGCTTCTATAATGTATTACAAAATATTTCACAGTTAAAAGTTATATCTTAAAGACTTTGGAGCCCTCCCGGCCCCTAATTTGAAGGGCCAGCCCCTTTTTCTTGATGTCATATCAAAGATCTTGACGTTAATAAGTTTTTTTGTTCTACATGTTTTACCAAAATACTATCGAGAAAAAAGATATTGAAAGAAAACCACCAAAATTCATGACGCTTTTAAAACCGTAATTTTCGAGCTCGGGCGAGCTTCGGCGCTTTTGGTCGCAGGTCAATGTACATACCACATGTCAGATCTACAACCTTTCGTCTACAATCCCTGAAAGTTTGAACTCAATATCTTAAATCGTTTAGAAGTTTACCCCTGGACAAGCCGACCCTCTGAAAATCGCTAAATTGTTAAAATCTCAAAACCGGAAGTGACGTCATTAGTAAAAAAAATTTCCAATAAGGTTCAGACCATTATCTATCATATATGAAAGTTTCGTGTAAATCGCTCGAGTAGTTTCTGAGAAATCGCGTACACAAAATTTGTAAGAAAAAAAAAGAAAAATAATAATAATAATAGGGAAAAAGAAACCGAACGAAAACAATAAGGTCTTCCGTTGGAAACGGAAGACCTTAATAATAATAATAATAAGAACCGTACAAAAACAATAAGTCTCCAAACTTCGTTTGGGAGACTTAAAAATGGTAGACAAACATCCAAACAGATGGACTGTAAACCTCACTGTTGTAATAAAGCACTCAATGATTGAGATGACTCTTTCTCTGCATGGTTAAAATCACTTACCCTATTTCAAACGAAAACTCTTTCCCTCGTGGTACAAACAGCTGAAAAACCAAGTATCTCTGCACAAGATTTGCTGAAAAAGAAAAGCATTACAGTAAATCATATTACAATGTACTGCCAATACAAAACCGAACCTCATTTTTTTTTTAACTCAATTCAAACGTCATGAAAAAAGAAAACAACAAAGTATCAGGGGACTCGAATATCTATTGACAATACAGGATGAGAATTTTTACTCCTCATTGATATTAGAGCTACATTACAGTATCAGTATCGTTTAATTTAAAAAAAATACATTGTAAAAGGCATCAATTGACAATTACATTCACCAAAGAAAGTCTGTTACCTTTTGGTAGCTGCAACTTGGTCGTTGTGGTGGAACCCTCCAAACAGTACAAAAACCCCTTGACATCTTTCTCATATTCCCTTTTAATGCCACTGCCAACTTTCCAACCATGAGTGGGGTCTTTGCCTTGTGCAGAGAAAATTTCAACAAAGGGTCCACCCTGCAATACAAAACCTCATAGCATTATCAAGATGTAGTGTTTGTTTGGAATTGCTGCCTGGGGGTTTCTAGACCAAGGAGGGAGGAAGGGAATTTATTTTTTGTTTTTCAAACTTGCAGTTTAACTAATTAAAAATTTATAAAAAAAAAATTCTTTATTTTTTGCGAATAAAGTTTTATCAGCGGGGGTATTCCAATGAGATGGGAGTGGAATTAATAATTTTATTTTGGCCTTGTTTCTCTTTTGCCAGGTAAGCCCAAGGGTCAAATGCTAAAAAAACCAACACCCCCTTTTCTTTATGCTACCAAATAGTTGGGTGTCTGGTGATGGAATCTCTTTGGATAAAATTTATTCGACCTTCCATCAAAATACACGACAGAAACAGATTTTTAATGTCAAATAACTAAAATTTACGAACCCCTTAACTACAAAGGATACTGTTAGAAATCTATGGTTTTTACCCCCAAAGATGGTGTCTAAAGGACATAACTTTAATGGATTCAACTATACAATACTGTACAGGTCTGTAGCTACAGTGCTTTCTACATAACCAAAACCTAAGTATAAGTAACAAACAAAATTCACATACATACAACTGATACAAGTTAATGCACATTGATATATAGTCTTATAGATTTCATGCTATAAACATTAACTCGAGAACTGTTACAGCAAGAATCAAAATATGAGGGCTTGCGGAGAGAAGTTGGTGTATGCTAAGCCTGTCCACTTCTCAAAAGAGAATACTATAGCCTGTCCCAAGATATTTTTGCCACATATTTTCATAAATTATTCGATATTTATAAATACCTCTTGGTTCAGACGATGTTCATTCAATAGTATGAAAAAATCCCAAGATTTCCCCTTTGAAACACCCCCTCTAGCTTGTCGGGTATCAATACAGGGCTAAAAATTAAAAGTCTACGGGGATTTTCCATTGCCAAGGAGATGAAGATGCCCGGATGATAACGTTGAAAAATATTGCGAGGTGTCGTGAGTACTTCCGAATGGAGAAAAGATGTCAACATTCCCCATTATAAATCTCCGTAGGAAAAATGTTTTTGTTCCTGTGAATTTTTACGAGGGAAAAATGATAATGTGCGAATAAAGTTATAATGGAAATTTTCCCTCTCATCGATTTCAATTGTACTTCTTTCACAGGTAAGTGCATTTTTATTAAAAATCGTCCCCAAATGTGCAGCATAAATATCTTGGGACAGACTATAATATAGCAGCAGTTGTTCAATAGTCAAGCACCATACAAAATAATTTAGTACCCATTTGACATGCAAATCGAAGCTCAATCATCGGAAGTATCTAGACGCATTTTTATGTAAATGAAGTACAGAGGAAATTCCAAATGACTCAGAAAATGTGGCATTGTTCCAAAAGTGACTTTATTCATAATGTATATCATTTGCTTTTGTACATATTAAAAGCTTTAAACATCAATACATTATATATGCAGGTGCTCATTTTCAGAGCCCCGAAAAGGAAGCTTTTACACAAGTATATTTTATGCAAGCACCTGCTCCCTTATATACTAGGACATGATAAAGTTTAAAACAATGAATTTGGTAACTTGTTGGTATTTGTTTACCTGATAATCAGTTTTATACATGCTTGAGAAACATTTGGGTCTGATCCATGCAATGCATCGTTTTCAGTATGTCGTATTATAGCTATGTCACAACTTCTGGAAAATTTTCAAAAGTCACAGAAGAAATCGAAGCCATATTGGTTGCTACTGAGCCTGTCAGGAATTTTGTCCAATCGTAGAGGCGGTAACATTTTTCTAAACTCATCGGAACTCCTTTTGTCTTTTCATGTTAAGAATACCAAGCCCGAACATATTTCTTACAGAACCTTGTTTCTAAAATAAAAGTTCACTCATAGTGTTATACTTTGAGTAAATTTAATCGCAGAAACAGGTACATGTACCTGTGAGTAAAGTGTCTAGCTAGTGTCTGGAAGGGATTAGAAACTGAAAAATAAAAACTAATATATATATACTTTTTAAAAATCCGTTCTAATAGCTATATATATATACGTGTACATGCGCGGATCTAGAGGGGGGGGGGCCCGACCCCCCCCCCCCCCGGAAAATGAAAATTTATTAAATTTACATAGTAAAGTTATCGAAAATATGCCTCGGACCCCCCCTGGCAAACACAATTATCCGTCGGACTCCCCCTGGAAAAAATTTCTGGATCCGCGCATGCATGTATGAATATTCAAAATATCATCTTCAAGCGTAAGAGAGGTTTAATATATACTTGATATGTTTCTACGAACTGCATGTCCAGGTGAATGCGCATCAAATTATTCACCTGTTATTTTATATAGTGGGTCGATCAGTGCTCCAATTTTTTTTCCATAGATGTAATAATTAATAAAGTATCAAAAAACCTTCAATCTTTGCGACTAAAATGTCTCAATAGTTAGAAGTATCTACGGATATGTACGATTATTTAAGCTAATATAGGCTTACAATGCTGAATTGGCCATATTCATGCATTTATTTATTTGTTTTACTTTTTTAATTATATAACTGCATGCATGAGATATGAAACCAACATTCTTTAACAAAACAGAATTCTACAGTCATCCGGGCATGGGGAAATATATTGTATTTTATATACTATATTTTGAAATTATTGACTAAAATATTGTATGCATGGTATGCACGGTTTATCCGTGTTTTCCTCACACTATGTAAATTATTAACTTTAACATCTTTCGAAATCCCTATACCGAAGATAAACACTTTTATTGGTTAATTGATCTGTTTACTCACATACTGGTAATCTTCTTTTTGTTGATACCATACAACGAAGTAAAAACATGTATGTTATTTACATATTTTACAGCAATGATGTAAAAAGTGAATCGGAAAACCTAATTAAATGTAAAAATAAATCGATCTTTTTAAAAGTGGTAAAAGTCCAACCCCAGCAAATCTTTTTCTTTTCCGTAGAGTAAACTATATATTTTACTCGACTTTAAAATTTGAAATTGTATCTTATGAAAATAGGCATTTGCAATTTGCACCATTCATTCGCCCATATGCTTTCTCGCACTATATTTATGTAATTAGTCGATTTAATTTTCAAATTAAAGAAAATATCGCACATTTTGAAATTCAAATTGATCACCATAATAATGCCATATATGTATGAAACTTTAAAATGAATTCTCTCACTCACTCACTCACTCTCTCTCTCCTCTCTCTCTCTCTCTCTCTCTCTCTCTCTCTCTCTCTCTCTCTTAAAGGACATGTCATGTCATTACACTGTATATAGTAAATCAGGTTACCCCAAAAAGGCCACCACCCAAATTGTAAAATGATAATGCAAGTGGCTTAATTCTTAATGGGGTCTGTCCAGTAGCCCGAAGGTTTATTAGTCAGAAGGCCCAGTAGTTCGAAGGTTCATTAGTCCGAAACTCGATGTAATAAATGTGTTGTGAAGTTTAAAGTAACTAAAAGGGCCATGTTTGATAAATTATTTTTCTCCTTAACAGGTTCTTGGAGGTTAAGAACACAAAATACTACGAAAAGAGAGTACTATAATCTGAATTGTTATCTCTATATAGATCTGACAGATTTTTTCGCATATCAGTATGTATAATAACTTTTTTTTCTGGTATACATATTTCTGTCTCTTCAATTTGACTTTTGTTCTCATGAACGTTATTTCCGGAATAGGAATGATATGTTCTCGAAGTAGAGTTTTTCGATTAGGAATAACAAGTTACATAATTGCTTATAAATCGTATGACTTAAGAATAAGAGTGATACAATTTGCGGATAACACAAAGATGGAGTCATTAAAAAGACATCTCCTATTTTGAAATAAGGTTTAAAAAATTATCTTACATTTTCTCTCTCTCTCACCTCTCTCTCTCTCTCTCTCTCTCTCTCTCTCTCTCTCTCTCAAAACAAAATTAGAAACTTTTGTACGTTTATTTTATGATCTACATGTATTTGTAATCACGTCAAATATTTTATGATATATACTGATGTGCTGGAGAGTTGCAATAAAAATTGATTAAGAATAACATCTTTTGGAATTAAAATAATAATTATTTGAGTATGAGTAATTTTTCGCATAAAATATCAACTTATCAAATAGAAATAATGTTTTATCGAATAAAAATTGTATGTTTAGGAATAAGAAAAGCAAAGATTTTGAATAGAAATACAAAAATGTTAAATGATGGAACGTTTTACACGCCTTAGTACCTAACCTAAATGCGAAACAAAATCATATTGAAACAAAACCTAATGGTCTTAATCTACCCCTTGTTAACGTTTATTTATATATCGCAAAACAAGGGGTTAGGGGTTGCAGTTATCAATCGGCTAGAATAAAAACTAAGTAGGGGTCATAATTTTTTTTCAAAAGTTCGTTGTTAAATTTATAATTTATGATAACCGGAAATGCACAAACAGAATGACACACAGATGAATCGAACAAACGGACAAAGCTAAATGTATATTCCCCATTTAGAGTAAAGGCGTGGGACAAAAAAACAACAACAACATTGAGACAAAAAGAATTCTAAAGAATCAGCATGAACTCAAGTCTAATAAATAAATAACTAAAAAAAGTTTTAAAAAGTGAAAAACAAAATAATAAAAAAATGTACAAATGTTTAGAAAGGTAAAATATACATTGTCTTTTAGAAGTAACATGGAAGTTTGTTTATCTTAAAGTAGAAAATACAGATTTGAAAGGGGGTTAATCGTAATTTTACATGTACTGTAAGACTTTTAAATTTTGGTATTAAAAATAATTAATTTTATATTAACTGGTTAAAATTGAATCATTTCAGCTACTTTTTGCATTTGGTTAGGACGAATTCTTATGTTAAAATTTGCTGTATGGAAATAATTCCGAAAAGATTTCTAAATTTTATCACATGGGATGCTTTTAAACTATTAAACCTTCGGACTAATGAACCTTCGGACTAGTGGGCCTTCGGACTAATGAACCGTCGGACTACTGGGCCGTGACTTCTTATACATGTATATTCATGCATTTAGTATAACGTTTTTATCACATGTTTAGCTCAATATGCGGTGGATATCACTCATGTAATAAATGTTTGATACTTACGCCACGTGACCTCATAATCAAACATTACGTACGTAGCTTTAGGCGGATGATTGACGTAGGATGAAAAAGTAACAAAATAATTTAGTTCACGGAAACATGTAGAGTTGTAGAAAGTGAAGCATTTAATGCCGT
Source organism: Magallana ariakensis (assembly GCA_020458035.1). Classification (NCBI taxonomy): domain Eukaryota; kingdom Metazoa; phylum Mollusca; class Bivalvia; order Ostreida; family Ostreidae; genus Magallana; species Magallana ariakensis. The sequence continues at coordinate 24,092,707 of CM035813.1, forward strand.
TTCATTTTTTTCCCATAAATTGATAAAAACATATGTTAGAAAATGAAATGCTTGTGTTCTTAACCTTCAAAGAACTTTTTTTTCCATGCGTAAAGTTTTTGACGTCTCTTGTTAATGTGTTGCACGCGTACGCGTGAGGCTCATGCAGTCACTATTATAATTAAGATTTAACAAAAGGCTCTGGGATAGAAAACACACAATGCGTTGGATAAAAATCATATACCATCGCAAATCATGAGAGATCCTCTATACATATATAATAATAATAACACACTTATACAATATTGAATTCACAAACTAAATTTTTCAAATATATCCATCGGGTTCGAGGTTTAAAAATTCACGTTATATCGGAAAGCTTTGGTATTTTTCATCATTTACATTTTAAACCAACGCATCGAGTGGTGTTGTATCTCGACAGACCGATTGTTTGAAAATGTCTGGCAGAGAAGGTACTTTACTCTTCCCGATCACAATTACATTTTATATCAGTCATTTCATAAATGTGGTTTTTGATTCTTTGTTATGAGAATGTATTCTATAGTTCAGTAGTTAAACTATAATTTACTAAAACATGGACCGGTTAAATCAGGATTTTAACCATGGACAATGTGCGCAGCATTGTAATTAAGTTCTTTAACGTGATATAGTCGCAATAGACCTTTGCTATAGTTGGGAAAATTGAATATGTTGAAACATTTCATACAGAGTTATAGTACCAAGAATAATGACCTATTTCATTTTATTACAAATTCCCAAAAATTGTCAATTATTCTTGGTGAAAAGATACACTCAGGTGGCAAAAGTATGTCAATTTTTTTCTTTTCGCTAGTCTATATATTTCATTGAAAACCAACGTTTTTCAAAGAATCCGTAAAAAGTAACCACTTGACCGATTTTGAAAAGACCTGGTTTGATAAATTCAGAATATCTCTAGCTTTTTTTTAAATCATATTTTAATATTTTTTCAACCTTCTGTTCCTGAGATTTGATGTTGACAATCCAAAGTAAGATTTTTCAGCTTGCATATTGCACAAGATATATAAAGTAGAGCTCTTAAAAATATCTTCGTGTTGTGTTTGAAATATCAAATTTTACAAAATAGTCAAATGAGTTGTCACAAAACTATTTTAATGTATGTCAAAAATGCAAATTGAATCTACTTTAATCAATATAATTTTCTTCAAAGTTTGACAAAATATAGCAACAGAAAACCTTTAAAAAAAAGTCTTGTTTTCAATGAAATATATAGGGAAAAAATAAAAAATTGACATACTTTTGGCACACAAGTGTACATATCAAAGAATGCTGGAGAAAACGTACCTAGGAGAAAATGTACCCAAGAGAAAACGTACCCAATTCCTAGGATATGTTTTCTCCAAGAGAAAAGTATGTTCTCTCTTGGAGAAAACGTACCCTATAAAAATCATAAATAATACTTTTAATAAATATTCTCTCGGTGAAAACATACCCAGTACGTTTTCTCTTGGAGAAAACGTACCCTAGGAATGGAGTACATTTTCTCCTGATACCATTTCAAATACGGATTATTGGACTTTTTTGCCTTCTTGTATATCTTTTCAACTGATCTTGGCTGATAAGTATTTGAATTAAGACAAACCAACAAAAATATGATTGAAATTGAAACACAAAGTTAAAGAACAATTATAGTTGGAGGTTTTAATAAATTTGTGTGTATACACTGTATTTTAATATTAAAAATATCACATTTCAGGTGGAAAAAAGAAACCCCTGAAGAACCCAAAGAAAGATCATAAAGAACTAGACGATGTATTGTATTACACAATAATAACAAAATAACTACATTTAATGATTGTTACATTAAAGCTCAATATATATATTTTAATCAATGTACCAGCTAAAGTCAATAAGAATAGAATATGCATAATGTGATAAATTTGTATATGTATATATATTAGGCTGATAGGCTGAAGTATTATATATTCATAATACAGCTTCTTAGTCTTATAGAATAATACTCATTGAACAAGTCATAGGAAAGCTTTCAATTTGAATTTCTTTTATAGGACGAAATGGCATTTAAACAAAAACAGAGGGAGGAGCAAAAAGCTTTGAAAGAAATGCAGGCCAAGGCATCAGGGAAAGGCCCTCTAAGTATGTATATAAGGAGGAACAACTGAACACACTTGTACCTTGTCCCAATTTTGAATATGAAGTAACCTGATAATAAGTCATGTCAGAATGATCTTTTAGAAAACCAAACAGATTTTTGCCAGTACTAGTGGTTTGGACCTACATTGAAGCTTTGAAAATTTAGGCATTTATTCGCTATCTTTTTAAAAAAATATATTCAACTCTTGATATCACAACATAATAATATTATATAAATAAATATTTTAATTAAAAAAACTTTATATATAAAATTTTATCTTTTAAACAGCAACAGGAGGTATTAAGAAGTCTGGGAAGAAATGACACAACACAGAAAATACGAACCTAAAGATCCTCAACAGTAACTCGGAATATTCTCTTTGTCTGGTGCTGGTGAAATGATAGGTGAAACAAAACTTTTTAACGTTTATGATATTTCTATGAGACATAAAATTTCATTTTGTGCAGCTGTTGTAAGAGTTGGCCATTGAAATTTCTCTGAATTTGGATTTTATTCACATTCATTTTTCAATGTTTGTTTGCAACAATTAATAATTATGAGGATAATGAAAGGTTTGTCTTTGATTAGAGAAGTTTGTTAAGAAATTGACATTTTTATGTCTCTTTTGTACAAATGTTGTTAAGATAAATATTTCTATGATGTAATGAATTTCTGGTCAATTTATCAATTTGTAATTTTGAAAACTAAGTGACAATGACAGGTTGTTCATTTTTAATTTTTAGTAATTTTTACTTGTGTCTCAGGCTCTTGAAGTTATTAATTTTTGTGAAAATATGTACATACCATTGTCAATTGTTTTTTTGGTGCAATTTAGATATTCTAATGTGTTCACTGAAAAGTGTTGCCTTGTAAATGTTTTCCTCAGAGTCAATCAATGTATTAAACCTTGGCATTTTTTTTCTAAATAAAGAGACATTAAAAATGCATTCTTGTGATGAATTTGGAAGACAGGAATTTTAGGTACCCGGAACACAACATAAATATCGGTATAATGTTAACAAAATCCTGTAGATAAAAATAGCCTTATTAAGTTATAAGGAGTAACAAATTACTGGTATAGATGGGTAGTCAATTTTGTTTAAATTCAACTAATGATTGGAAATGATCACAATTCATGTCATAATATTTACATTCCAAATATTTTTTATATGTAAAGTGTGTGGAAAGATACTGCAGTTATAAGACCATAACACACACAGGGTACCCAAAGGTTAAAATGACGAGTTTCATGACGTCACAAACGTTGAACACTAAAATGCAACGTCACAAGCAAAAATCAAAGTTCACGCTTGTGGCCGTTACAGTGGCTCTTCCATTAATTTGAACTTGCCCTTAGGATAAAACAGAAATTTTGACGTATAAATCACATCTGCAGACAGGGCAAGAAGTAAAAAAAATGTAAATATAAGCATTAAATCATTATGTTTTGAAAGATATAGACTCATAACTACAGCAGTGTGTGCATACAAATTTTCATAACGCGCATTACTCAATTTGTATGCACACACCGCTGCAGTTGTGAGACTATATCTTTCAAAAAATAATGATTCAATGCTTAAATAAAAAAATATTTTGTTATTTTGTCACTGGGTGAACAGGTGTGGGACTGTCAATATATTGGGTGTCAGTATGTTGTGTAATTATGCTGATTAATTTAATCGATTGTCTACCAAGTCCTTTCCTATCAATTCACTATACATGTACATGTATTTCCACAAAATATTAACATTTTTGTACTTTTGTTTTAAGCTTTTGCCACAGGAATTCTTTTTTTTTTTCCAATTGACTGAATTCATAAAAAAAAATGCTGGTAAGTTTAATTATTATGCCCCTTTCCTATTATTAAATCATAAGGATGGGTTGGTTAAATCTTATAAGGTCTATATATAGGTAAGACAGACCATTTCATGTAAAGTTTTTATTTGGAAACAGGAGATACCAGTACATGTATCAGAGAAGCTTAACTAGCAAGCCATAAAAAGATTTTAAAAAAAAAAGGTGCCGCAACAAAAAATTCAAAAACAAATACATGCCTGTATTTTGTATTACAAATACCAGGTACATGCATTTAAAATGATAAAACAAAAAAAGTCCAAACATGTATTTTTGAAAAACGTAGAAGCACTTCATGTGTACTATTCTGCAACAAAATATAATGGCAATTTAAAACTTCCAATAATCATGCATGCATACATCTTTATTAATTCAAACAAAGCTTAAGGTGATATGGGACATCTGTTGATATTAATTAAGGTATAAGGAATCGTCCTTTGAGTATTATGATTTATGACGTGATAATTTCGGTCGGGGCATGATCAAATCCAATAAAGCCCAAAGGGCTTTATGATAGATTTGATCACACCCCGACCGAAATCATCACCTCATAATATTCAAAGAATGATTCCTTATATTTATATAATTTTCAGCAGTTGTACGATTAAATATTATAATATTTAAATTATGCAAACCTGCTTGCTCCCCCAACAATATGTCATTTGAATTTATTGGGCTGTATAGTACAAAATTGATTCGTAGTGTTACCACAGACAGAGACACTGGAAAATGTAAATATTGTGGATTAAAGTACATAATAATTACAATACTTCACTGGTTTAGAATTTTCAAATTTTACAATATTTACCCGGTAACCAAAAAATAGCGTTTAAAAATATTTTGAGAGGTAAAAAATGTAAAACCCACAGCATGATTCAAACTCATGACTTACAGATTCGTAGTAAACCCTCTAACACACTGCGCTATGCTCTTAGGTGACAATATTGGGAAAGAAACTACCAGCAGTTTCTATATAATTACACTTCATTTTATTGTTATTAAATTTCTATAAACAATATGTCACAACATGGAGGTGTCCCATACCACCTTAATATAAACAAATATTTAAAATATACATCCTGATACCTAACTCTGATTCTGCAAATCTTGTCATCAAGTTTTATATAATTAATTATGTACTAGGGAATAGTAAAATGCCCCCAAACAACTAAATGCCAACAACAAAAAAAGAAGAAGGAAATCAATTTTTAAAACTCTCATTCAAAGTTACTGTAGAGTAATCAAGTCAGATTCCTAACATATAGTGATATATCACTCAATAATTGACTAGATTCAACAACTGCTCAGAAATCATGATGAATTCTATTGATGGTGGACATCTTTTTTAAAGTAAATCCCTTTACCGGTACCTATAAGCTGTGTTCCTCCAAGAACTTGTACACTTTCATCTTTCGAGACACGAATCCCAGTTCACACAGATTATCTTTCCTGTCTACACTCAGTCCGAAAGCTTCAGTGAGTTTGGATACAATGGTCGACAGATACATGCCATCCTTGTTGAACAAGTAAATGCAGGCATTGGTGTGGTCAGCTACCACAATGTTACCTAAACTGTCGGTATCTAGCTGCTGGGGGTTAAACTTCTGTGTCATTCCCCCCAAGGAGAACCTCTTCTTCCCATCTCGATTCACGACAATCACCTGCTGTTTCCCAACATCGGAGACACAAATGTCCATGTTGACGTTCTCGGCCACAAAGTATGGCCGTGAAAACAGTTCTTTGTGGTCTTGATGGGAGATTTTTAACAGCAAGTCCCAAGTTTTGGAGTACTTTGCAATGAAGCCTTTCTCTTGAGTTTTATCTTCTGTGGACATTACTTGGGAAACTTGGCACACAAGGATGTCATCGTTTCTGCAGAGATACAAACCAGTGGGATGTTTTTCAGTAGTGCACATTTTCTTCACTTTCAACTCATCCAAGTTTGGAAAAATTTCATAAATTAACCTACTCTCGCAATCTGTGTACAGAACATTTCCTGTGCGTAAAACGGCTAATCCAGCTCCTTGGGAAAAATCTCTTTTAAAATCTATACAATCCAACTCTTCTCCAGTATCCAGGTCAAAATGAATTAACTTCTTCCCAACATGTATCACCCAGAGTGAATCGTGGTCCATACAAAATGTTGAGATGGGATCCTTCCGTTTCTTGTCAATCTTCAGTGTGCTGATCTTTTTGGGAGACTTCATGACTTTTTTCTGCTGGCCGCTAGCTTTAACTGCTCTATGCTTGCTAGGTACTCTCCGTCCTTTATGAAATTGCAGGACTGGGTAGGTAAAAGCTCCAAACTGTTGCAACAGCTGGTTCATGTCAACCTTTCCTGGTGTAAATGTTGGCTTGCTGCAGGTACAGGAGTCAGGAATACCGTACATCTCACTGAAGATGGAGTTCTCCTGTCTGAACCACAGCAATTCCACCATGTTATCAGAGTCCAGCAACTTTGTCATGTCAGATTTAAGATTGGTCAGTTGGAGTATTCTTTCTTCCAAGGATATAATCTGCATTTGAAGACCCTCGTATGGAACAGTGCTTAGTTTGGCCATCTGTTTGACCCCAGCCTGCATAATTTTCTGAATCATATCGACCATTGTGTTAGCTTGAGTTTTCATCTCATTTTCCAGATCCTCAATTTTCTGTTTTAGTGTTGTTAAAAGCTGTGTTGCATCATCCAACAGAGCATCATGCTCTGGTAGTACAATGCCATCCAAATCCTGCAGGTCAACCTTCATGCTTTTCTTCAACTCTTCATAAACTTTTGGGATTTCCGCCAGAACATGCCCATTGTGATTTTTAGTAAGGCAACGGGCACAAACCGGAACTTCACATAACTTGCAACAGACCTCATACTTAGATTCTGGGTGGAAACGGCAAAACCCATATGCCTTGGTTACTTCCTCCTGGATGCTGCCCCTGAGTAATACAATATGATGACTGTTTGATATTTTACGCTGCAGATGCTGAGCTTTGCACGGCTCACATAGTCGACCTGGACACGTCTTGCAGTAATGTGTAGCAGGCTGGCAATCGCAGTTTTCACACTGGCTGGCATGCTGAGCTTGTACGTCTCCTCCTTCTGCCATCTTGGTCAAAATTGTATCTTAATGCCTTGTTGTTAGAACAAAGACCTTAAATATGGAAACAAGTGGTATATGTATATATAATATGAGGCTTAAAAAGTTGACACTTGTGGTGTTACAAGAAAATATCTATTATAATATGTGTGGCAGACAGAAAAATGGTCAGTGCTTAGATTGGTAACAAGAAAAAATGGATTTTGTGTTTGGGGTCATAAAAAGGCAGGATTTATATTTACTTGAACTCTTAAAATTCGTATTGAGAAGATAAAAACTGAAATTAACCAATACAGCTATACACATGATACAGCTGCATTCGTAATTAACTTAAAAACATGTAAAAAGGGGGTCGATTTTTACAAAAGAAAATGAATTGATTTGTAAACATTCATATGTTTTAAACAAATACTTACGAATTTATCAGCAATTCAACGTGACAACTTTCCAAAATCCAGGAAAAAAAAAAAAATTCGTCCATCATCACCTCTTAAAGTTTTGGCGCCATTCGTCGACAAAGTGAAAGTACAGCTCTCTAAAGAAGAAGGTAGAAAGTTGGTGGGTGAAAAATGGCTGAAAACAGAGAGGCGGAACATGTTTCCACCTCAGAATCGGAGCAAAGCGACTTCATAGAGCCAGAAATAAGGCGCAAAGACACCGATGAGCCCTTTATTAATTTAGATTATGAAGCACTCGAAGAATATGACAGCCAGCCAAGTGGGGTTATCCACGAACTCGTTCGACAATGTTCACATGACGACGGAAAAAATCTGTCATCCAACGATGAAATATCGGGAGGTGAAGAGGCTCGCTCGGAGAGTGAGCAGGTCAGTCTATGTACATGAAAATAATTCTTATTGTTCCCTATTAGATGTATGTATAAATTGTATTTGATTGGTTTTCGAATCTTCAATTATAGCAGATAAGCAGTAGCAAGAATGTTGCATTAATTTATTAATTAATAGAGGCAATACATTTGGTAAATGTACTTCAGTAGTCCAGTTTTTCTCCAGATCCCAATTTTTCTGTCGTTGTAAAAGTTTGAAATAATTATCCAGTAAGTAAAAATATAAATTAAAATTTTCCCAATGTACACGAGATTGTTACTTTTGCTTTAAATGCTGTCATTGTTCTGAAAGACCAGGTTAGTTGGTGATTTTCAATAAAAAAAACTTGGATTTATAGTTTCTTAAACACTCATAAAAGTGGTCATAAACATTGAATGTAAAAAGGATAAATGGACAAAGAGGGATCAACATGTTACTTGAAAACTTTCATTGATCTGATATCCAAGATATGTCATCTCTTGTTGAACCAGGTACTGTAGATTATTATGTGCAATGTTCACATGTTTATTCATCAAATTTCAATAGGCGAGCAGTGATATGGAGAAGGTGTCACTCAAACCTCAAGAACTGCCAGAAGAAGAACTGGATGAGACACAGACAGCAGAATGGAGAGAGAGAAAGAAGCACATCTTCATCCTAAGTGAATCTGGCAAACCAGTATACTCAAGGTCTGTGTGAATAATATTATTATTTAATAATAATTATTTAAGTTTTTTCTCAAGTCTTCATTTTTTGCTGTGCAAGGTATTAGTATCTGGTTTCCTACTTAATATCTTAAGTGTAGTGTACATAATCATTAGGGTATTGATTGTCTTTTAAAATATTTAGACCAAATACAAGCTGATGGTTTTCCTGTATTTTCCTTCTAGATATGGTAATGAAGACAAACTCGTCACTATCATGGGACTTCTTCAGGCATTGGTCTCATTTGTGCATGATTCAAACAAAGACAATATCCGATGCATTGTGGCCGGTGACCATAAATTTATTTTTCTTGTGCGGGATCATCTTATTTTAGTGGGTGTGTGTTGCAGCCAAGACTCACAGCATCAAATTCTACACCAGCTTTCATATCTATACAATCAGATTCTTAGTGTACTTACACATACAACCTTAAATAAAATATTCAAACAGAGACGTAACTATGATCTCCGGAGACTGTTGAGTGGGGCTGAGAAATTCTTGGACAATTTATTGCACATGATTGACACGGATGCCAGTTTTTTACTCGGAGCAGTGAGATGTTTACCCCTGGACAGCCAGATTAGGGACCAGATTGCTCAAAGTGTGGTACAGCAAGCCAAAGTAAAGGTAACTTGTTAATTGCATTTCATTGAATAAATGCCCTCTTGTCCTCATCCATCATGCATGTTCAGTGTGTTGGATAACAATGACCAGGAAATCATTTGGTATTGCTTGAGTGAATGGACTGTGAAATGTGGTTTAAACAGTTTTTATTTTAAATAGGAAAAATACTTTTATTAGACAAAAGTTAATCAATGTCTGGTGTTATCTTTTATGCATGATATAAACTACATGTAAGTACATGTACAGTACCGACCAGACCCAACCTAACAGAAAGTAAACCCCAACTAAACCCTGGGTTTACTTTCAGGGTTTACTCTGGGTTTACTAGACTGGACCCAAAGTATACCAAGAGTAAACCCAAAGTAAACCCAGAGTGGACAGAGAGAAAACCCTGATCAGAAGTGCATCTGTATACCCTTGAAAGTAGATGCTACATGTGTATTTGGAATACCGGTATACAAGGGACAGGAATTACAGGTAGTAAGATGGTAAGATAAAAAACAGGTCTGCTTGACACTTTAGTGAGTACAGTGGACCCCAAAAGCACACCCTGAGTAAACCCAAAGTAAACCCCAAGTGAATGCAAATTTTCAAAAAGCAGACCCAGAGTAAACCCCAAGTTAACCCCAGTAGTAAACCTGGGGTTTAGTTGGGAGTCTGCTCTTTTGTTAGGTCGGGTCTGATTAGTATGGTAGTAACTTTTTAAAATCACAGATATTTCATAGAATTTGAACGAATGGTCAAGTTGTGATAAACTTTAAGATTTTTACACAACATGCCTTGTTGGTTTTGCAGGACCTGGTTTTCGCCCTGATTCTGGCCAACAACCAGCTGGTGACACTGGTCAGGATGAAGAAGTATTTCCTTCACCCGATGGACCTCCACCTAATTATTAACCTAGTCAACTCCTCCGAGTCGTTCAAAGCAGCAGAGTCCTGGATACCCATTTGTCTTCCCAAGTTTGACTCCAGGTAAATACCATCAAGTAGTCTTATACTTTCAATAAATTAGTAAATTAGTAAATTTCAGTATATTACAGATAAACATACTAAATACAAAGTTATTTTCGCCACTTGTTATTTTCGCACTTCATCACTTGCAAACGTTTTTGCTCCTGCTTGAATTTGCCCAGAAAAAGTTGTATTTAAAGAGATAGTTTGAGACATTGGAAAATGCCCAGTCTTAAATTCGCCTGCTGACAACGAGGGCAAAAAGGGCGAAAATAAATGGGGGCGAATATTCCCCTATATACAGTATTTGGTTGGGAAAAATTTATTTATTTAAAAAATGTCCCCATCTGAAAGATATTCTGAACACAGAAATATAAAAACAAACATATTTGGGATTTTACTTGGAATTATTTTTGAAATACCTATTTGAATATACATGTATTTTACTAGATTACCTGTGATGGTGTGTATATGAGATGTATTGCACTTGTATTTGTGTATTTTTCAGTGGCTACCTACAGGCCCACATCTCATACCTGGATGAGGGTTGTCAGACTTGTCTCCTCTTGCTCTCTGTGGACAGGGAGTCCTTCTTTACACTGTCTGAATGCAAGAACAAGATACTGGAGGTATGGGGCAATAGACTGAAGGTCAAAGTTTACAGTTTACAAATAGATCAGAGGTCAAATTTCACAAATTGAAGAAAGGTCAAAGTTCACTAATAGATCAGAGGTCAAACTTCACTTGTTCATTGGAATGTGTGTAATTGTATGTTTTTTATTTAATTCAATGTTCTTGAAAAGTAAAAATATCATGCTTAAACATTAAGGTAAGGTTTGCGGTTACAGGGAGATAACTCACAGATTTTCATTGTGACGTAACACCAACTACTCTTTATTTCAGCTATGACGTCAAAATTTATATGACGTCATAATTGATTTCAGGTTTTTTTTATTTTGCGGGGTTTTGTAGTTTCAATGAAAGAATAACAGGACACAAGTATTTTATCAATTTCCACAAAAACGAAGTCCGCATCATATGGTTTTGAATAGTGTTTTAGGAACATCAGATTACACATATTCTAAGATACATTTTTCCTGAAATCGGTGGACCTAAAAAGGTTTCAAATAAGATGTTTTCGTTTACATAAAAGTAGTCCAAAATTAAAACTTTTGTTGTATTTTATTCTATTTTTAGATAGTTCATTAGAAATTAATTAAAATGAATCATGATATAAATAGTGACATTATTTTATAACATTTTAAGCATAAATAACCCCCAAAATAGTCACATATAAATTGTACATTTTTTCACTAAATTGTTTACATGTTATCAACATGAAAATTGAAAATCATGAACTTTGAGCTTTTGTAGTTATAAAACGGGACGGGCAATATCATTTAAATTTCATGAGTAAAAAGACTTTAGTGTAGTGAACAAAACGGTATGTAACTTTGGTACAATTCCTAAAAAATGCAAGCCGCAAACCTTACCTTAATTGTAAGTGTAAAAATACATATAAAAATGTATACTTTAGCTGATTAACAACATTACTGAAGACGCATTTACAATTTCAGAGACTGAACAAGTACAATGGTCTCAGGGCTATCAGTGACTCGATTGCCAACTCCAGCTACGGCATCCGTCAGTGTGGGATATCCGACCTCCGTCACTTCCTGTACAAGTCACGGTCCACCGCTCAGTTCACGAGTCCCGAGATCGAGGCTCCGTACCTCAAACCCGAGGAACAGGAGAGGTTGTTCGGGCTGTACCTGTATCTCCATCACAGAATTCACATGACGGACCGGCCCCTGAAGATTCTGTATCATGTAGGGCAGCACGAGACTCTACTAGGATGGGCAAGTGGTTTTTTTGTTGATTTTGTCAATTGATTAGTCTGTCAACTACACAAAAGTCAGTTAGGGAGATACTTAAAGTGTAGCTCACCTGTTGAATGTTACTGGCATGTTTTTGACATGAATACTACATTTATCTCAAAGCTTTCTCAGCAAAGTGGTTACAAATTACATTGATCTACTCTTTTCTGAAATTATTAGATGGATTTAGGAAAATTGGATTAGGTTGGGGTTTGTTTCTTCATATAAAGTTGTGAATTCAACGGAGTTGTATGCTACTCAAGCAAATTATTAAGTACAAAGTAGTAATTTTAGCATCAATTTTCTTCATGCATTAACCCTTTCAACGCTGATAGTCAGGAACGGCTATAACGTCATCTTGCCATACAGTGACGTCAACGTTATGTAATTCGGTAAAAACGCGACGTCGAATTGCAACGTAAAAAGTCGCACCTGCACATTTCATAAACATATGCACACCAATATTGTATTTATTAATCTACCCAAAGTAAACTTTAAATAAATAGAACATTTCATTATACTTATTTCTATGTCTATCATATTAAAGTAAAAAAATCTTATCCGGTAGTTACCTACATTGTCTCAACGTAAGCAGAAAAATAAGTCAAATTCGACATGTAAGTAAAATGTATATTACATTTGTATTTCGTTGAATTCTTCCAGATTTTTTTATATTCAAATTGCAGTAAAAAACAATCATATGATGGATGCAAAATTTTACAAATTATTACAACGTTTAGAGAGCAACAGCTAAGGGTTCTTGTTTTCAACAATCGCTCTCGCTCTCTCTCTCTCTCTCCCTCTCTCTCTCTCTCTCTCTGCTTTTCATTCTCCACTTTTACACAGTCCCGTTATTTCTCTTTCGCCATTTCGGTCATTTATCTGAAATTAATGCGGGTGTGGTAACGCCTAAAGCAGCCGTCGACACAAAGTCCCACATCGCAGTCCTGACACCACCACTGGATGCGTGTTTTCTTGTAACGGTCATTTCCAGAACACACCACACACTTCTTCCTTTTCCCGTCTGGAATGACTGACGGAAAATGCCTCTCAGTGAGCCTCGCTAAGGTTCTGTGCTGTACAGGTACCAGTCTCATTTGTCTGTTTCTGCTACCCTGTCTGTATCCCCCTATTAATTCCTGGCAGAGTTGCTGATGGAATTTTAGATGGTTCATTTTTTGCTGAACCAGGAATGTGTCGCGGTAGCAAATGAATGCGTTAACTGAAAAACAATAATTATAAAATGTTTAAGGTGTTATGGGACACCTCAATATTGTGACATACTTCCTATCGTAATAAACAATAAAATCAAGTGAATTATTTTCTTTCCCAAAATCATTATCTAACAGCGTAGCGCAATGGGTCAGGGGCCCGTTTCACTAAAAGGCGTACGCCCGGCGTAATCTTACGCCTGGCGTAAATCCGGACTTAAGTTAAATATTTGGACTAAGGTCCGTTTCACTAAAAGGCGTAACTTTGCGCCCGACCTAAGTTAAGCTAAAAATCTACGCCTAGCCATGGGTAGTCGTAACTTTTGGCGTAAGCATAAAATGATAGCTAATTCTTTTGCTGAGAATATCGCTGCTGACTGTAATGTTTAATTGTACAATTTGTCATGTAAATTTGATTGAATTCATATGAAATAAAGAAAATAGGGCGTTTTGATAGGTGGTATCAATTCTCGTATCGAAACTTTCTTACCATGCTTTAAACACATTATTTATATTTACACTTTCCGTATACATGTTAAACGACATATTTTGACAAACAATCGATAGTTTTCATTCGATTATTTGTATTTAATAATTTGATTTACGTTTCATATTTTTTTAGTAGACTGAGCAAATGAATAATTCAGAAAATATACATGTACGACGTACATGTAGTGCAAAGGTGTATTTGTATAAGAAATTAGTAGCATTTCATTTTTCTCCCCAACTTCCACGCAAAATATTTGTGATCGGGATATTTTGAAATTTAAAACTCACTAAATGAATTTATTGGCTTTCATTTTTTCCCTTTTTTTTATTTTATGTTTGATGAGTGAAAGGTGTCATGTACAGGTAGTTAAAAGTAAATCACAACTGTGTTTCAGACTTGTCAAAAGTCTTTATTATACAACCAATGCAAAACACCGACTCCAATAGAATTTTCGTAGGTTACATACACCTATATTACTTTAAAATTTATATGAAGTCTTATTCAATATACTTAATATACATGTAAGTGTACTTATGCATTTTATGTTGAGTTCACCATACATCGGACACATACATCTTTACCTTGGCTCGGACAACTTTGGTTAAACATTTACAAATAAACGTGCATGCACTGTCGTATTGTTTCATTTATTCCTGAATTAGAACTGATAAAAATTATCGTCAAGAATTTGACAATCACATTGTCAAAGAAATAGCAATATAGGCATCGTAAAATACGCCATCATTAGAAACTTGGTTACACACATTGTATTAATTTCAATGTTCGGCACTTGAATAGACTAAGTGAAAATGTACCCTCTTACTTAAATAATTAAAAAAAAAAATAATTTCTACAAAACAGATTGTGATAAAAAATATGCCTTGGAATTTCATCAATTATTTCCTAGGTAATTTTTGTTCCACATATTACATCGACACAAATCTATATACATATCAAATTAATAAATATATTTATTCGATCCTCTGTTGTTGTTGTGGGGTTTTTTTTTGGGGGGGGGGGTTGCAAGAAATAAGAAAAGTTCGTTATTTTTAATATATAATATACGATAATATATAATATATCCATCTCGTATGGTTGTTCGATGTTTGCTTCATATTGTCCGATACCTTGTTAAATAGCTCATTACTCAATTAATTCGATTTATTTTCTATATAATTATATGTTTAAACAAATTCACTGATTTTCTTCCAATGATTAAACTAGAGAAAACCAGAAAATTTAACTTAATAATTTCGAACATATCCTATTGGCTTGATGAAATATATTCTTCAAATAAAACATTTTAGCAAGTGCGATTGTGTCACTAAACAGGATTAATTTTTAACAACAATGTACTGAACATAAATGTAACCAATGTGCGTAAATACTTTGCGTCTCTCTCTCTCTCTCTCTCTCTCTCTCTCTCTCTCTCATAAAAACATAAATGACAAGTTTCTATCTTTCTATCTATCTACACTGATACATGTAAAGGTTTCTATCTATCTATCTATCTATCTATCTGTCTATCTATCTATCTGTCTGTCTGTCTGTCTGTCTGTATGCGCATGTGCATAAGCTCGTTCCAAAGTACGTAAGTCCGATACTAGTATTTACGGCCAGGCGTACGCCTCTTAGGGAAACGCAATTTACGCCGGACTAAATTTTGGCGTACGCCCCGAGGCCTAACTTAAGTTTCGTCGTATCTTACGCCTTTTAGTGAAACGGGCCCCAGAGCACTAACTACGAATCTGTACAAGCCATGAGTTCGAATCCTGCTGGGGTTTTTACAATTTACCTTCAAATTTTTTTCTGAATCTTAAATAAGTTTACGTATATGCTTGCGATTTGTAGTGTACCATGAACATCTAAACAGTTTAATTTTTAATTGAAATATGAAATCATACAATACCCGCTGCTGTGACAAGACAGTGAAAGAGGAGCTTTCTCCACATTTTTTTACTTTTGAACTGGGGTTCAAACTGAAGAATTAATTGGTCGCCGAGATCGACTCCTCCCATTGTGTGGTTGTATTTTTCAACAACTGCTGGTATAGAGATATTTCGTCCTTTGCCATTTGTTGTCTCTACAAATCTGTTGCAGATAATATTTTTCATTAGAATTATATATATTGCAGAGAAAGGGGGATATATTTAACTTGTTTTTTTTACGTTAAAAAAAACCAGTGAACCACAAATACTAGTAGAAATGGAGCAGAATTAAGAGTTCATTTTATGAAAAACGACGCCCTGGAGAATCAAATCCGAATTCGTACCGTGGGGAACCGGTTGTAGTCAGCAATGAAACCACTCTTCTGTCTGCCCAAAGAATTGCCATGACTCCACCCCGTGTTTTCACGCGAATCTCTCCCTTCTGAATTGGTGTTGTTTTGAAACTGGAAGGCATCCCCTTTCGAGTTTTGATGACCGTGCCGGTACTGTGAGTCCCCTTATCTAGAAGGTCGTAGACGAGAGCAGGGCTTGTGAAAAAGCTGTCATAAGTGATGTGGTGGTTCTTGTAAAAGTGAGGTTCCATCAGATCCATCACTGCCTGATAACCCTAGGGAAAATTACTTATTACTATTAGCAAGGCGCGTTTCATATCATTTCATGGATTAAAATTAACTACAAATACTTGTGCATTATATTGAATTAAGTTATAACAAAATGTTTAACAAGAGCGCACATTAAAGAACGACATACTTGTCCATTGGGACTACGGCGTTCATTCCTTCTTCCTTTGTAAACATTGATGTGGTGCGTGTACCCGGTGATGGAGTCTGACAACACCCAGAGCTTTATACCCCATCGGTGGGCCTTCTTGTTGGAAATATACTGCTTTAACTGATGCCTGCCTTTGAAGCCAACCATGCGTTCGTCTACACAGACATCTTGATTTAGACTTGAAAGAACATAATAATCAAATGAGGAAACATTTCCAAAAAAGAAACTAAGGCTTCACTAGTATTGACTATAAATATTTTAGTATAAATGGGGTAAGCACGTTTTGAAATATGTATTTTAAATTCGTACAGCGAGAGAAAATTATCATCTTAATCATCCGCAAAATGTCATTTTCTGACAATTATCCAAAACATAAGACGTGTTTTCTTTTCGTAATGCATCGTGCGTGTACGAAGTACATGTGTATGCAGTGTAGTATTCAAGAAGTTTTTTAATGCGTTGGAATAATCAACATATTGCTGGGTTTAAGCATTTGATAAAAAAGAAATGAGAATACTATTTTCTCGTTTTCACAGTTTTAATTTCCAAAGGTCTTGTCTTTATTGAAGTTTAAAGCATGCATTTTGTATTTGACAAAACCCATGCCTGATACGCAAAATACATAAGGGAAACTCAGAGATAATTGAAATTTTATAAATCTAACTATATATCAATTTTTAACGGCTTATGAGGGTGGTTTTTTAAATTAGTTATTAGCGAGCGCATTAAAAAAAAAATGTGCGAAAATCCTCACTGGTCAGTCTGCTGCGTGCACCTGTTTTTGTAAGCGCCCAAAAAAGTTTCAAACCGACAAGAACAATGCCCTGATACTACGCACTTTGAAAAATTAACACACTTTGAAAAAAATTTTCAAGTTGCGTTAATTTTTGGACCAAGTATCTTTTTTTCTCAAAGTGCGTTAATGTCGTCGATGTTTATGCATTTGAAAAAAAAAAATGTTCAGGGTTTGCTCGAAATAATTGATATTTTTATATACAATAAATAATTGTTTAACCTTGTTTACCTCAATGGGATATATTTAAATAGCTCAATGGGATATATTCAAATGGCTCAATTGGAAATATTTAAAAAAGAACCAAATTCATTCTCAGCGAACTTGATAGACAGTTTCTTGATTAGATTTTTTTCTTTTGTCATAAGCTTATGTAGTTTTACACATAAAGAACAACCCGGGCCACACCAAGATAATTTCTTGTCCGTCGGACCCCGCGCGCTCGTATTATATTAAACTGTACAAATAATAATATTATTAATTTCCCGCATCCAGTGAATTCTGTGCTGTTTTCTGTTCTAATTCCGCTCTATTTTTCGTATTTTGAATAGTTTTAATTCATAAATCAGAAACAAGTAGAAAAAATATAACCGTCCGCACAAATTTATTTATGTACTGCATAAAAATTTTGCCGACAATAAAAAAAAATATTTTATTATTTAATTGTGCATGCGCTATGCTTATACTATGAAATGTAAATTTGTGTAAATTTTCACGCTTTAAAAAAAAATAATCATATACCCATAGTTCTGATGTCACCCTTTATTAAATCATTTTTTTTTACATGTACAACAAATTTTTTTCGATCAGATTAAATTATGACAGTTGTAAAACATTCCATCTGCTTATATATGTGTTACTAAAATACAATTTGTAAATATTAACACATATATGTAATTGCAAATGTACAGTGCTTGTAATGTATACGCATAAAATTACCCTCACCGAAAACTTTAATAATTATCATTGATTTCACGCTGAATTTAGCATTACATTCAATATTCCAATACGTTATCAATTTACTGATTGTTTGATCTGAGTTTCTTTATAAGTGTACAATTTACCTGTAATTTTTACCAAATGTCTCATTTAGTATGTTGATGACAGGTGATATCTTGTGTAGGGGATCATATCCCTCTTCCCCGGGCTCTGGAACATCTAAATTGTCACTGCAATGCAGAAACTGCAGGATGGCTTGGAAACGATTCCTTGACATAATTTTGCCAAAGTTTGGCGTTTCAAAAGACCACGCACGGGTATTAGATTCCCAGTACGACTCAAATGTCGGCTTTTTCACAATTCCCATGCTCAACACTATTCCAATAAATGCAAGCATTTCGTCAGGTGTCACCGGAACCCAATTGCGAAAACGAGAATGTGGACCCAATATTCTTGGAGGTCTGCTTTTTTGGGCGATTTTCTGGTCCGCATAACGATTAGTTTCTCTTACTAAAATATCTATTATATCCTTATCATCATCGGCATGCAAGAATTTAACAAAAAAGTCCAGAATTGCCATACCAGGACCAAAGTTAACGGGCCCAGCATTTTCTGTAAAATCTGGCTCCGGCAGCTGGAATGTCTGAGGGTCAACTACGCTAAACCATGGACCTCTGAAAAAGGCAGCTTCTGCTTCACTTTCTAAGTCGGAAACGTCTTCGTCGGATGCGTCAACGTCAGACCCAGTGTCAGAATTGTTCGCCATCGAGAATTGTTAGCGCAATAAAATGACGTCATATTTTGACGTCAATTTAGGGTAAAATGACGTCAATTTTAGCTATATTATACATACAATTTATAATATAACACAAACCTCTTATTTACTATTTATTTATTTGGAACTTTTCCACACGGTTATATACTTTTCCAGATAAATTGTAGATAAGTATAATAACCGACATTTACGTCGCTTTGGCATAACGACAGGTAAGACATTTTTGTCGCTTTGGCGTTGAAAGGGTTAAATGAGCATGATGTAAATGTTGTAAAGAATGTTAAATGTAATGTTATTCTTGCTTTACAGTTAACTCAGGGTTTTGAGCTGTATGCAGTATTTGGACCTCTAGTTACCAAACCTGTTGCCATAGCTGCCATAAACAAACTTCTAAGGTGGATCAAGAAAGAGGAGGAACATTTATTTATATTAAGCTCTGTGACATTTTGATTAGCACTAGACATTAGAATATGAAATATTTTAGTATTTATCTATACATGCAGCTCTGAGTTGAACTTACATGTATGTGTCGATTGGAATGCAGCGATTTCATAGGAACCATTTAATATGTGTACATGTACTTTACAAGAGTCTATGTGTAAAAAGTTAAGACATTGGCTCAGATATTCTTAAGCAATCATTTCCAATCTATATTCAGTAACACATACCATATATTTAAATCCATTCCTTTCCATGTAAACAACTTGCTCTGTGCAGATAAAAATGTATCATCATATGTGATTACATGTACAGTACAAGAATGATGTCAAACGTTATGTAAAATTATTGCAATGGGCACCATATGTAAATGCTTAGCTGGTTTGTATTTATACCAAGACAAGTGTGACAAGATCATTGATTGTTGGAGGTCTAACATTCCATAACAAATCACTTGAATTCCCTCATTTGTCCTGTTCCTCTGTCTGACCATCTTTCTATCCTACTCTTCCACAAATTTCTTGTAGTTTCAGTTTATAAGTTTTGCAGCTTGTGTATGAAAATGAGTAGAATATCCCAGTATTGAAAATCACACAGAAAAAAATTGTATGTTGAACATGACCAAAACTGTAAATATAATAACAGGGAAGGTGTTATTATTGTTATCAAATCATTTCATCATTCAATGTACTATACCATTCTACATCACTATATGGGTATATTTGTACACATGCTGTAGTTATGTCATTTGGGTGTCAGAAGGTTTCAGCATACAAACATGGGGTATGAATGTTGTTCCAGTTGTATCTGATATTGTAGCTACCTGGTATATGTTGGTAAGTGTAGCCATTTGGTTACCTGTGATTGTCTGCAAAACTGTAGCACTGTGATAAATGATTTGTATGAAAATAATCTATGACTTTTACTAGCCACAGATCTATAGCTTGAGTGCAGGGCATTCAGATATGCTCTGTCAAAAAGCTTGAGAGCCATGGCTAGGACATGACCACAAAAGGGCATCATCTGAACAATGTTTTAATAATATTTATTTTATTTCTATATGTATAGTTAAGTCATGATTTGAAAGTTCAATGTTTAATGTGTTTTTCAATGTTATTAATTTGCATCTGTCTAAATTGTGTATTTGCCAGTTTAATGGCAAGCGCTTGCAGCAGCCATGCATGTACGTGTAAATGTACTACATGTATGTAATTTACGTGTGCTAATAAGTCTGTGTTAATTTGGCATTTAATGATGCGCTGACGACTACATATAATGGTTTATTGCTTTATAACCAACATCATATACATTAAATGCAAGCATAAACAATTTTAATAATTATAAGCAATGAGAATCATGTACAGGGAAAAAAAACGGTTAGAATTAGCAGCTGTTAAGTTTTATAGGAAATGAAGTATTGAATTATGCAATCATACTAATTATCATCCTCATCCAGATAAATAAGTTTGGTTTTAGTTGTAAGTGTATTAAATTTTTGAATGAAAATTACAGGAAATGTCCGAGATTATAAGTGTCTGTCTTGTAAAACCACAATTGTTTTATTAGTAAAATCCATGGTATAATTTTTTGTAATCATGTTGAATCCAGTATTACAAAGTTAATTAATGCAACTGAAACAAATATTTTAAAATAATTTAGTGTTAGTGAAATAATTTTGTCTAAAATTTGTTGTAAGATAAACAAAGATGTCTGTAGACTACCAAAATTGTGAAAAGCATGGTCCCTATGGGAGGCTCAGATACCTGGGGGATGGGGGGTTTATTTAAAAAAAAAAACCCTTATAGAGATGATGTCATGCTGTTACAGTATGCAATCTGCAATACCAAGGGATCAAGTAATAGTGGGACACTCTCCGACACAGAAACGAGACATGACAGGAAACAAAATTCAGTCATTATGGAGTATTATCATTAAAGCACTCATGACCTCACAACCCATTGTCTTGGATTTAATTATCTATATAGAAACACTTCGTTTTTATGCATGTTAATTCCAACACACACATAATTATAACATTCTACATTCCCCACATAACCAGAATATTCATTTTTAATTTGTAAGATCCAGAAATGTCTTATGTTGCAGTAATTTATCCATGGGGAGCAAAAATGTAATTGATTACAATAATTTTTCTGCAAGATCTATCTATCGTATATAAATATGATATTGGTGGTGCAAACAAAAAATAAACAATGTATGCAAATTTTAATAGAAACTCAAAACGGAAGGATTCTCTTATCATCAACTGTTCCCCTCTCTTATCCTCATTTGTTGTAAGAATTCAGGACAATAACTAGGTGATAACCACAATAATTGTGATTTATTTAGATAAAGAGGTTGGTATATTATACTGATGTTATATTTAGAGAGCAGTTTTCTGTTGTTTTATGGTAGGCTCGCTGCACTTGAGGTGCATGCATGTGTAGCTGTGAAATTGTCAACATATAGTGAAAGAATGTGTGAAATAAAGACACTGAATTTTACACAGGTATCATTTCTTTATGTACATGTAACTTTGTTATAATGCATACATCAAATAATAAGTTTTCGCATTAGTAGCTGACTCAAAAGTAATTTATTTGTTGATCGAATCCAAAATTAAGTTATTTATAATTTTCTTAGCTAAAATATATATCTAGATATACCTATTTGAAAATGTGAATTGTCGAAAAACCTCAAGGGACAACTATCATAGAACCATTTTAACAAGACCTTGGACTTTCGGTAGGACGAAACTATCTATTTCCTGCGTCAAAACAAGTTAAAATTGACGCTGGTTTCAAGCGAAATATACACCGATTGCGTAGTCTTAGCTCAAAAGCCAGACAAATCTTGTTGATTTCAAAGAGCCGTGGCAAATTGGCCAGCAATGAAATAGACAGGCATACGTCACATAGCTGTTTGACACAACTACCAAAAGTCCAAGCTCTTGTTAAAATGGTTCTAAGTCTATTCAAAATCAATTCACATTTGATCTCAGTCTCTTAAATGATACATGTAACATGCGCGGATTCAGCAAAATATTGCGGGGGGGGGGGGTGTCAAGTGGCAATTATGTTTGCCTGACTTTGAGGACTGTGTGCAATTTTACAATGTTAAGTTCACGTTTTTCTGCCCCACCCTGAACCCTCTCTAGAATCGAGACCCATGCATGGGTGAGGTCGTGTATCTTTTATCAATAATACCCCTTAGCCAGATTGACAGAGCGGGATTTGAGGGGGCGGGGTGATTTCCTGACCGACTTGTCAGAACAAATGTACTGTAGGTTGTTAAAACCAGAATGGTTCAGTTATCGATTTCAACGATGTAGATGATGATTTAAAATTAATAAAAGTGGTGGCTTGCAAAAGATAAACTACACGTATCTCCATTCTTTCGCCCTCCTACCTCCAGAATTTTAAATATTGACGCTATGGGTATAATAACTGGAGACTATGTATACAAGTGAAGGAAAAAAGTTACTTAAGTTGGAGACATATTTATAGTTCTCCATATGGTCACAGCAAATGCTCACGAAAAAATAAAATAAAGGCTCTTGCGACCCAAACCTTCAAAGGCGTGATCATAGATAGTATCAGAAATAACAAGATTTTTTGCAGTGTGTCAAATGAAGCGTCGCTTTGTTCCTTAGGATTCTGAACAATTCATTGAATCGACTTCAGAACAATTTATATTGTTCCATTGTCATTGTCCTAATTAAACCCCAAATTAATATTGGCACCGAGAGGATCATTTTGTCACGATGTTAAACCCAGGAGATTAAGAAATAGCGAAAAAAAAAATATATGTATCATAAGATATGATGGATCCTCTATATGAAATAGTGAAATGGAGTTTTAGGTGGACAGTTTTCTTCTCGCTTATTTCAGGTAAACAATGGACAAATTGTCAAAAAAAACCAAAAAACCTACCAATGATATTGCCAAAATCTCTGATAATAGATACATAATATTATGCGTATAATTTATTTTCAAACGGCCATTTAACTTCTTTGATACGTAAAAAGTGTCAGTATTTCTGTCGACGATTACATGAAATTAATTAGAAACGATACCGGTTTTTTTTTGCGTATTTCATGGGCACATCTTACCCATGCGTATGACTTTACATCATTAACAACACGTACCGATTCATGAACATGGTTAAATTGTGTCTACTACTGTTAACGTTAAATCCGAAATAATTGTCATTTTCATTCAAACTCGTAGTCATTTCTTGTGTGTTCTCGCTTCATGTTTAATTCTACCCCTTTATATTTTGCCAATTGTTTCGATAGACAAAGTGCCAACTTCTTGGTCATTCGGTACGGTAAAACCGACTTAATTTTCAAGAACCAATTTTTAACCACAAAAGACCTATAAAACCACTGAATGATAATTACTACAGGCAAATTTAACAATGTATACACTACTTTTACTCCCCTTATTTTTAATAAACAAGATTTCAATCCAATATTAAAAGGTAAATACATGTATGCTATTTCTCGTACGTGAAAACCCTACGTCATGTCTCTCTTAATATTACTAATACGTCTCCCTAATATTTTAGATAGCAGCTGCAAGTACTGCTACACGTCATCTACAGGCGCCTACCTGTGTCAGTACACATATGGGGCGGGGTAAGTACTAAGTCAACTGTTTCCCCATAATGATTGGTTTTTAGTACAGTACCTCTGAAAGAGATATGTTCAAGGATGAATAAATCAAGGTGCTTTAGAAAAATTTTGAAATATTTCACAGAAAATTAGGTCTTCTGTAGGTTCAAACTGTAAATGTGAAATTCACACAAATAAAGCTCTCATAGGTATTTTACGCTTGAAAATTTTCTTTAAAAATTGATTTGAAGAGCATTTTAATAAATTATTGTAAGTGCATATGAAATTTTTACTTTTTAATTATCAGCATTAATATTTTCGAAAATTGAAGTAAGAAATTATCAAGTAAAAGCTAACTGAAAAACCTTTCAGACAAAATGTATATGTGTGCAGCATCGTTTTTGAAAGTGGAAGGGGGAGCAGACTTGCATGTCCAAAAAATCTTGACATGCAAAAAAAAAAAAAAAAAAAAAAAAAAAAAAAAATCAATGGGGGGGGGGGGGGGGAGGGAGGCGTTCTTTACGTTCACAACCTTAATTTCCTTCCTACCCCTTTAACTTTTTACATACTAGTACTTCCAGAAAAGTGGGGGGATAACTCCAACTTTATTCACTTTTAAAAATATGCAAATTTAAATTAAAAAAAAAAAGTTTGCTGCGAGAAAAAATGGGGGGCCAGCCCCCCCCCCCTCCCCCCTGATGCTACGTGCCTAAATAAAGGGGATACAACTGCTAACCCATCACGAATCATAGGGGATCCTATTGTTGTCAATACTTTATACAATATGTACACATGTACACTGTACATGTAACTTTGTAATTCGCACATGTAAATACACTGTACATGTAACTTTAAACACTGTACAAGTAACTATACACACCGAACATGTGAATTTATACATGCATGCTAAATGTAACTTTATACACTACTAGTATACATTTACATACATGTAACTTTTTACTTTGTATATATAAACTTTATACACTGTACATGGACTTGCTTTCTGCAGGCAGTCCGGTGAGATAGCGGGCATTGTAATAGGAGCAGTGATCGGTCTGGCCGTCCTTATCGGCATCATAGTCTGTTGTGTCACCAAATGTAACAAGAAGAAAAAGCAGCCCCGCGCAGCACGTCCTACCCGAGTGCAGGTGTCTGGGGCCAACAGACGGGGTCAGTAATGTACTCCTATTTTGTTTGTTTTTTCTTATTGAATTCCCTCCTTTTTTCAATGTTTTTAATAACAATTTTTTAAATTATTTAATTACAATTTTTTTACTTTTTGAGTCATATTGAAATATATCTTTGACAGAAAACATATGTGGTACTTAGTTTTCGAGTTATTATCTATGGGTTTAACAAAAATAACTAATTTCAAGGGACAGACGATAAAACGTCGTTTTACCGTGATGTATTGTGCGTAATGAGCGAATTCGTTTAAAAACCTCAAAACGTTATAAAGCAAGACTTAATATCTTTAGTGATTGGTATAACTGCCTGTCATTTACAAAAAAAAATCTTTCTTACATTTAAAAATTACTTGTTTATAGTCGTAAATTTGTTGTACCTGTGTTCAATAATTGTCCATAGGTCAATATTAGAATTTTGCCGGGTCAATAATATTAAGGTGGCTGGGTGGTCAACAAATTAACCATCAGATCTTCCTTAATATTTTTAGATATGATGTCTTTAGCTATAAACTATTATTTAAAAAAAAAAAAAGTTCATATATTTTATCATTTCCTATATTCTTATATTATATAGAGCTCTCCTTTTAAAGGAGATCAATACAGTCTAAAAATGGCCACGACCATCGAGCCCTCTTAAAATTCGTTTTAGCTCGAATTTTGCTACATACGTTCTCGTTATGTTCGAGTTTTGCTGCACCTTTGTTCTCATTCAGTTCTTCGAAATAAATATACCCTTTTAATTGATCTCGATACAGGTAAGTTTTAGGGTAGGTGGCTTAAAAGGATGACTGCACTTAGCGCCGGGTTTTGGGCCCTTTTCGGTCGCTTCTGTTGCGTTTATTTCTTAACCTAATATCACTTTTGTTAATTTTTTAAAGAGTCTAGTCTATTTCCAACATGAATTAAGATTTTAGACTGTGATACAATAAGCTCATTCTATGTTTTTCTCCTTACAACTTTCGAAAAAAGGAGAATTTTTGCTTGTCTGCCCTTGACCAAACATTAGATCGATATTAATATGCATGAGAGGTGGAGCTGACATTATCAGAATGGTACTAAAATTAGACTAGCATGAATAACAATGCTATGTATAAAAGTTTATGTGATCACTCTTTCATCATAATCCTATATATTCCATATGGTACAAGTATATTATTTACTATGGTTTCAACAATTTGACCACGCCCAGGAAAGTACAGAAGTCTTTAAATCAATGCTTGACAACTTAACGTGTTCGAAAACATTGTCCTAGTTAGCACATAACACGCTACCTTATACGTCACGTGATAGAATTTTGTATTCACAAAGTTACCTGAGGTGAGAAATCACGTGGTGAATTATAATATTCAACATGCATCAACCCTTGGTTACAACAGGGAAAGCGAAAGTAAGAAGAAACAGTTTTTTCTCATTTTAACCATGAGCGCATGTTTGTCTATTAATCTCCTTTTGACATAACTTTGATAATGCAAATATACAACTACTGTTAAACGGAGAACAATAGACAAACATGCGCTGACTATGTACGAAGTCAGTATAAAAGTGGGCGTCCTCATTATCGTATGGAGATTCAAGAAATCGTGATGACCCCCGCCTATGAAAACAAATTCGTACTTGGTAACAACATACTTTTATGTAACGCAATTACGTAAAGTTGCAGTTTAGATGTGGACCATTTCTGCAATTGAAAGAAAAATTTTTTTTTTTAAAGTTTATTTTCTCGCAAATATCGCATGTCCTTAAGTGCAGTCATCCTTTGGTCTTTAACATGTAAACATTACTCTTTCAGATCATATGCCGCCAGAGAGTATGCCGATGTATGGCATGTTTACAATGCCTCCACCCCCGCCGTCCATGCCGGAGTTTGCTCCACCCTCCTACGACTCCCACAACTTCAATCACCCACCCCCTACTGTCTCAGCGACGGTCTCCGTGTCAGCAGGTCATAACCACGGCATCGGTTTCCATGACATCGAGGATGACGACTTTTTACCGCCGGCTTACTAGAATCTAGCTTAATGGACATTCAAACTACTGTGTTTTTCATTTATTATTAACGCACGTAATACGTACGCCAATAGCCGTATCTTCTTTTCAAGCAATTACCGTATACTGCTGGTATGGGGCATCTTGAGATATCAATATGGATGAAAGTACATCATATTGAAATTCAAATCACCGTTATAAAAATTTCAAATTTGCGTAATATTTGACCATATAATATATTTGAAAATTTCTGAAAGAGGTCACGATTGTAAAAGCACCTCTCGTTTTCAGCAGCCGACGCTTAAAGATAACCCTTTGCTCTAGCTGAAGTCTTTCCAAGTTTAATTTTTCTATGTTTAGCGTCCGCGGACGGATTGGTTTTGAGCAGAAAAATTTAAATGAAACCCACAAACTTGTATGATTAAATGTACATGTACTCTTCATCTTTTAAACTAAATGTACTAGGAATTTAGAATTGTTTTGTTTTACCATATCTACCAAATATTTACATTTTAATTTGTATATTTTTGTTACAGTATTAAGAAAATACTCAATGATGATAGATATTCATTGTACTATATAGTAATTTGTGTTTTTCTTTTGATTTGTTGGGGTTTTTTCCTGATCGAAAGATAGGTTTTTGGTTGGAAGCTAAACATAGAAAAACCTTGGAATGACCTGACGCTTTTTCCTCTACGATGTTGCTATGTATAAGATTTTTGCAAGTTTATTGCAAGTTTGTCATAATTTGGAGGTGTCTCCTGCATCTGTTTAACACTGTCAAGAAACATCGTTCTCTCAAACTGTCTCTTTCATTGTTGATCTAATAAGTGCTCTCAAACACCATTTGTTATTATATTTTATACCTTTTTGTTCCGTTTTAGTGTATACATATAAATATGTATGATTGTTTTAATTTACTTTTATTCATGATAATATTATATGACTTGAAGATCTTTGTCTTCCATGGATTTGATATCAATGAGAATAAATGAATAAAAGTTATCAAATACTGATGCAGGTCTCAAAAGATTATGTCTGTGAGTTTTAAGGAATCGGTCTGGTTTTATTACGGGTTGAGATGGGATGGGAAATCATGTAAGATCTCTCTCTCTCTCTCTCTCTCTCTCTCTCTCTCTCTCTCTCTCTCTCTCTCTCTCTCTCATTTGGACACATGGCCGAGGAGTTGTTAGCTATATAAAAATGGCAGCACTTTTAGACATACACGTGATTGCATGTATATAGAAAGTATAGAAGTAAAGACGTATAATAGAAGATACGTTCTTTTGCAGAATTTGAGTTTTACAGTCCATTTAATTGATAAAAGCAACTTGAATTAATTAAGACATGTATTATATTGAAGTGAAATATTTCACTGGCCAGGCCATATTGTTGTTCTGGTTAGCATTATGGTTCATGGCACCCGTGATAAATAAAATATCTTTAAAGTAGATAAAAAACATTAAACTATTTGGGTCAGTATGTATAATGCTCCACAAAATGTATTGTGATATTCATAAATGTAAAAAAAAAATGATAATAAAAATATAGAATATGTATTGAGACTACTTCGAGCGCTAATTTATTCCTTTTTTTTATCATTTAAACCCTGAAGTTTTCCACCGATATAAAAACTTTGATCGATCCCTGCTTTTTTTAGACTTCATTAATCGGGTATGATCGAGTTCCATAGCCCTTGCGGCCTGGATTTCGTTTAAATCTCCCATAAATGGGTCAGTTAATTCTGACGTATCGAAAAAACTAGCAATCTATATATCAAATCGACGTCACTGCAGCAAGACCGTGCATTGGAGATTTAAAAGTGAACAATAGACGCCGGTTTCGCAATGGTTTCAATTCATAGCAATGCTGGTATCAACAACACAACTCTCTGAGTGACGGTTTAGTTTCTGTGTGTCTGTCTGTCTGTCTATAGCCCGGAACGATGGGTAATCTGGTTCGAGGCCTCGTCAGCCTCTTTGTGGTGCTTCTATCGGTCATTGTTGCCCTGGTGTTATTCTCAGGTAAGACTTTATTGCCTTTTTAATAAACAAAATATATCGGAATGTACATGTTTATGTATATATATGCCTTCTATTCATTCCTGCTCTTTTTCAATATTTTGTTGTTAGTTACTGTAAAAAAAAAGGTAAAAAAGAGAAATCGACCAGATAGTCTATAGTGAAAAGAAAAAAAACATAAAATAAAAAAACGAAGCAAAGTCTACCTCGATCGGACGATACACTGTGATCGGAGTGATCGATTTATTTGCTGACATTAGGAGATCATAATCCAGTGCGCGTTTTCAATGGATTATCTGACCATGATTGTTCATTGAACTGTAACTTCACCTTGAAAAGTTGACAATAAAACCCTGCAAACGAAGGTTTCTAACAGCTTAGCCTTATATATAACACATGTATATTTATGCTATAAATATACCGGTATGTAACATGCATTTGTTACTTCGTGAAATCGTACCTCGCGTGCACGTGATAATGACGCGTGCATTCACGATTATTAATCAATTTTTACGTGATTTTAAGGTGAATTAATGTCATGTGAATTTTTACACATGAAATTCTTGCCCATATTTTTTAGTCATGTCACATTTACATGTATATTAACTTTGCATGTGCAGGTATAAACAATCCTTGAATTCTTAAATTCAAATAAGGAAAATGTAGTATATGTAGCCTAGAAGGCAACATACTCTGTAAAATGAATAGTTATCAGGGGCAAATATGAATTGTGAATGTTTACAAAATCATTTCTATATAGGACGTATTGCCTAAAATATTAAGATATGATTTTTTTCATCCAAATTTTAAAACAACCTGTGACGGACTATGCGAAATATTTACGATCAGTGCCTTTTTATGTAATTTAAAAATGCCTTAGTTACAAACTTTTTAGAATGAACAAGTATATACTTATGTCCCGTGCGCATTTACACTATTTTGCAATCAATAAATGAAATAATTATGATGCATATGTCCCGCTGATTATCGTAAAAAATTAAATTAACATAGTTTATAAGACCCAAGACTGCTTTGTGTTTATTTTTTAGTAGCATTATATTTTATAATATGTTGAGTACCAATTATTATATACCTTTTCCATTCATTTGTGAATATTTTATATCGAAAAAATGTACAGGTATGTCCAGTCGCAATAATTGTTTTTTTTTAAAATTGTTGTCACATGCTTAAAAAGTTTTTAACCATACTTTGCACCGATTGCAACATAGGGATACATTTTCCTGGTCCTTAACGTTGTACATGTATATATACCACGAAACATACTTTTTCTGCCCCCCCCCCCCTTCTTCAAAATTTGTCAAATTTTTAATTTTTTTTTAATTCAAAGATGAATTTACTGTTTCATAGACGTGCAACACTTGATGCGGTTTAAATTTTGCAATATTGTAATATAACCACTTCCTTCTTTTTTAGCATGTCCATTGTGTATTGTTAAGCGATTTTATTCGTTGATTGCAACATTTTATATTCAGTGAAAAGTACATTGTTTAGGACAGTGCTGTAAAAATAACCTTGATCAGCACGCGATCGCACTAAGCAAACTATATTGCGCAAATCCCACAAATAGTGTGCACGTGTGTTGCACAATGGAATAGTGTTATTTAAACTTTGGTGATTTATGCGGAATATGAAGGTAGCGACACTGCAGAAAATAACAAAACCGGCGTTAGCAGGTTATGTAAATTTTTCTGCAATGATCGCTACCTTCATAACCCGCATGAATCATCAAAAAGAAGGCTTTTTATTGTTTATATTTACTTCTTTCTTTAACAAATTAATAAATTGATTGTAAAAAGTAAAGCTAATTAACTAAATTTCTGTTAATGTTCATCAGTACGTTAGCTTAAAGAAACAGCCAAATCGTCTTCTTTGGGAATTTGAGTCTAACATCATCATGATTATTTCGTGCAGTCCTGTTGGTTTCGACCAATCGATAAACGGGGCGTGTATATTTCAGTCTTGTCAGTTTCCTATATCAGTTTTAGTCGCTGTAGGTTTCGACCAATACATAAACGGGGCGATTTGAGTACTGTACGTTTCTATAGAGCTATGAATTAACAATATTTTCCGTAAGAAATAGAGGGAATCATACTCAGTAGATGTAAATATATAATTCTAAAATATACCCATCATTTGTACTTTAAAATTTGTTTCTACTCAACTTGAATTCGATGTTTTTGGTTTAAGTTCTGAACCGTTTTTATAGCGTTTTGCTTCGTACAAGACTACCTTAGTTCCGACCCCTTAGATATACCAGGCCCCGTCGTCGCCAAAACGTTCAAACCACTCAACTCAAATCATTAACAGCAAAGTACACCATTTTCAATACTCAGACTTGCGGCTGAGTTTTGGTTTAAGAAAAGTGAGTGACGGTGGAGCCAGAAAACGAAATAACGAAAACCTGCATCCCCCTTTTCAGGCCCGGATTAAAGCTGATTGTTTTTTTTTTAAAAATTAGATTAAAAAAAAAAAAAGATTCTACCAATTACTGGTATAGTAACAAAAAGAGAAAAATGAAGGTTTAAAAATGCATGGCAATTCGCTTACGAATATTGTTCATATCGTTGCAGCGGACAACGTGGACGCATACCGGAGAGGCGGATCCAGATATTACCGCTCCTACAGATCTTACTACTACTCCCGCTATTATTACTACAGTTACTATGGCTACAGTTACGGCGGAAGCTCCAGGTATGTGCTTTAAAAAAAATGTTTAAATCATATGCGATAGATATACCGATAAATTTTGTGGTTTTCAAATTTGTGAAGGTACCAATATCTCTAAATAAAAAAGATTAAATTTTCAGTTCGAGCGGAGTTATTGCGGGCGCGGTGGTAGGCGGAATTGTGGCGGTCATTGTCATAGTCGTTGTGGTGCTTATTATAAGACAGAAGTACTTCAAACGATCATCTACCCCAAGCACAAAACCACCAGCTGTGAAAGTCACACTCCACACACCCAGTTCAGGTAAATAGCATGCTTCTTCTTCTCTCTATTTCTTTCTCTATTTCAGCCTCCTCTCTCTCTCTCTCTCTCTCTCTCTCTCTCTCTCTCTCTCTCCTCAATGTAATACAAAATAAATATATATTACAGTCATTCAAAAGAGACAGGAGTTCCATGACCGAAAGGGCCCGGAGTACTTCGGACAATCCGGTGGCTACAATCCCTATGCACCACCACCGCCCGCATATGGAAACGGACCCCCAGGGGCGTTCCAGTACCAGCCCATGTACCCCCCGCCATCAGACCCAGCCTACCCCCCGGGCTACGTCCCTCGGTAGATCAAAACTGGTTGTACTGTTCTTTTCTGGGCGAGTGACTCTTTTTGGGCGTCTAACCCCGGCTGGTTTTGGGGTCGGATTGTTCAGCCTTCTGTGAACAGCATTATATAATATATTGTTAAAACATAATACATTTTATAATTTACTTTATCTGATGTGTGAATAGTGTAAGTATACAGGGTTTATCATTTATGTTTTTGGTGGTATAGATAGGATCAGAGATATAAATTATGTAATGGTAAATGTAGAATATAACATTTACTTGTTCTCTAATATTAGAACTTTTAAAAAATGCCTAGCAGGTATAGAATTATTTATGTATTTTTTCTCAAGCTATTTTTAACACTAGCCACACAATGTTACTCAGACGAAATAGAAAGTAATTATATTTGTATTGATTTAATGTTTATAAATAAGACCGTTGAAAACCTGATAGAACATTCAACATATTTCAGAAAGTGTGATAGGAATTATTTCTGTATATATTTATAACAGGCACCTGACGTTATAAATTTTTCTCATAATAAAAATAAATACCCTATATCTAATAATACACACTTGTCTATTATTAGGTATAGGGTATTTATTTTCGTTATGAGGAAAATTTATAACGTCAGGTGCCTGTGATATTTATTCATAATTTTTGTGTAAATATTGAAGCGTTACAAATCTGTTACGATTCGTATGAGTTCATAATTCATGATTTAATTCAGAATATGCATAAGAGGGTTGAACTACTATATACACTATACCTTTTTTACAAAATTAATGCGTGGTAAAGAAAGTACGGGTGGTTAGAAAATATATATTTTTGTATCGAGCTAATTTTGTAGGTTTCTGTTACATATATTGTAACCCATGAATGATAATGGTTTATATTAAACTATTCATCCTATTTATTTTTATACATTCACAAATCCTGGTCTCGGCACCAATTTGAAGGAAAAATTATATCAATGTATGTTGTTCATCTTGTTCAGATCTTGGACCTCTTAATTAAATGGTATATGGACTCTGGATTCAGACATGATTTAGTTTGAATTGACATAGTCCAGCTCTCCGTCCAATATAGTGCTATCTTTATCTGTTGTGATATATATCGTTTGTTGTTTTTGTGATCGACCCCTGTTACCCTTGTCTACCTGCACACTGTTGCAATGTACTTAACAATGCACCGACTATCCAATTATTATGTTCAGTCACGTATTTCCGGCCATACTTGTTCTATTGATTGCATGTATGAACAATTAAATAAGTGAATAATCTTTAATAAATACAATGATCGATTTAATTTTTGTTACGTGTAGGTTGTTTTATGTATACATAGATTATATTGGACATGTTTTACAGCAAACAGAAAATTGGTATCTATATCAGCAACTTATATTTCTTATATTCATCGGATGGTCAAGTATGTTTGAGAAGGTGGGTGAGGTTGGGTGGGGGTGAGATGGAACTCAAAAAATAGAAGATTTTCTTCGGCATTATAAGGAACATGCATATTGTATCGTATGAATTTCTAATAATGTTAATTTCACATTTTAAACACGAATTATGTACAAGCATATGACAAAAAACGATTATGCAAATAGTAAGGAAAACAGACGTGAAATAGGTAAACAGTAAGTCAACAATTATACAAGAATGTCATTTTGATTAATAAGTATGCAAAATGATCTTCAAAATCAACTATAAGTTCATTTAATTAATATGTCCGTTTTTGTCTCGCTTTTTAATAACAAAAAAGCAAGCGCATAATTGCATATTTCATATAAGTACCCGCATGTTAAAATTTGTAGTCAGACTTGGAAATTCCTAAAAATATTTATATATATAAGTTTTATAAAAGGTACACATGTACACACTTTGCATCATAGCTATGAGCAGATGTATATTAATAACATAATTTATAAATACCATTTATCTAAAAACTACGTATGGGATTTGCAACCGTTTGGTTAAGGTCTCAAATTCAACTCAACTTCTCTGGTGTTGCATTCTTGTTCATAGTGCTGAGTGGACGCGCTTTAACCGCCGATCTTCTGGGATGGATTTTTCTTGTGATTTCTTCGCCTCTTCTTTGACCTTTTCTATACGTAACGCTGACACCGTTCTACTGATCCTACTGATTCTTTGGCGATTTTGAAGAAAATCTGACTCGTCTTCTTTCTTGGTTTCAGGCGGTGGGTCGAGATATTCATACGCGGGCGGAGGTTCCATGAAATTGCGGTAATGCATCGGGTTCGATTCATACAAGGCAATGTTCTTTTCTATTTCCTTAGACTCCCTCTTTAAAAGAACTACAAAAGCCAAGAAATATTTGCTGCTGATAATTACACTTACGCGTCATATGATATTTTGAGTCTTAATGTACTCAAATATCAATTTTTTAAATTATAGTTCACACATTTGAAAAGAAAAAAAATCTATCTTTTTTCATCGATAGGTTATACCAAAAAGAAAATGATAAACACAAATTGGATTCCTTAAAATAGCTTTTTAAAAATTACAAAAAAAAAAATCTTTAGAAAAGTGCTAATATACACATCTTCAACATGAGCGTAGTTGAATCATGATCTTGGAAGAAATTTTGTCATCGTATAAATCTTCATTTGTACCTGGTTTAGGAGTTTGCATGACTATTTTTAAGTCTGACTTGTGCCTTTTGACTGGTGCCAATGCTAACTTTCGTTTTTCTCTTTCTTTGGGCTGTCCCGCAGGTGATACCGTGGAGATGTGCATTTTTGTTTCTTCTTTTTTCTGACAGCATTTCCAGCCGCTGGTACAGTCTGAAATAGCTTCCTTTGGCGACCAATAGGGGCAACATTTGGCGCGTAGAATCAACGCAATGGTGATTATAGCGAAAAACCCCAAAATTGAGCAAACAACTATGATCGCCACTGTATTATCCCTAGAAAAATTAAACCATTATAAAATTGATGTTTTTTCTCTTCATGCAAATTAATTGTTGATTTCAGAAAAAAGACTATGTGGTCATAACCGTTTTATGACCTTTAATTCTATTATCTTACCGGAGAACTCTTAGTAAATATCGAAAAATATCATCGGAAACTATAAATTGTGGATTTTTATTTTGCGAAAAAATTGTCTTGACAAAAAAAAAATCACGTAAAAAATGTTAACATGGATCGAATAGGCAATATGTAGACACCTTGCCCTTTTAATTGTTCAACATTAGTCAGAAAATGACAAGAGCTCGAGCCTAATAACATTATAACATTAAGGATACTCACTCCTCTGAGCTTGAGCCAGAGTAGTAAGACCTGTACCGACCAGATCGGGAAGATCTTCTTGCTGCCACCCACGAAAAACTCACTGTAAAAATAAAATGGAAATCAAGCTTATGACGTTCCGTTCACCGTACTGAAACACTTGTGAATTTGTGAATAAAAAGCTTAGAAGTTACAGAACTTACTAATCTCTACTAAAACTATCAGGAAAATGGTTTGAAATGACGTCATGGTTCCTGCTGATGGCTGAAATTATCAAGCAATGATTAATCATTTTATCCTCGTATTTTCAAATCAAATATTTTAAATTTTATGTAATACATAGTAGCGACCTCTATCACTACATGAAACCAACAAAGAACCAAGAAGGCATTCCGGATGGAACTACACCTTACATGCGCGGATCCAGAAATTTTTTTCCAGGGAGGGGGTCCGAAGGATAATTGTGTTTGCCGGGGGGGGGGGGGTCCGAGGCGTAGTTGCGATACTTTTTCCTATGTGAATTTAACAAATTTTCATTTTCCAGGGGTGGGGTTGGGGGTCGGGACCCCCCTTTAAATCCGCGCATGCCTTACGTCATTGTCAAGGAGTCAAATCAATATATCTCAACTGATTTCGTTAAATCCTTATTATACAAGTGATACACATGAAACTGCCTCAGTAATCTTTTATAACAATCTTTTAAACAAATACACGTAGTTCCTAAAACCAATTTGCTTCATCTGTAATAAACACGTTATAATCTAACATGCAGATGATGACAGATGAATAGTAGAATACTCACCCCCCCCCCTTATTATCATTCAATACTAGTACCATAGGAAAATTTGTTTTCGATGGTACAAGTTCTTTGACAAATAAAGAAAATTCATTAATATGCTGTGTTTTACAAAAAAGGGAACTGGTTCTCTGATAAAAAATTAGATCTATTAAGCAATAAGCATTCATACATTGTACATGTACTTGTAGTACATAACGTGTACAGTGTACACTTGCTTGTTTAACAGGAACCTACATGTACATGCCCGCACTTAGTGGCTATGTCCTTCATATCTATATCATAATTATCTATAATGTCGAAATAAATAAAAAGGCACTACATAATTATCGCAAAATCAAGAAAAAGTTACATATTTTACCTCTAGTTCCCAAAAGAAGAACCGAGCAACGATGTTACACTAGCATTTACTTATAGGATGTTAACATGGCTTGTCTCTATGTTTGGAAGTATTTGTTTATGTTAAAGACCATCAGTCATGCTGAAAATTGCAAATGGATTTGGACATTTAAACATGGTGGGGCATTTAGTCTTAACCAATAATTAGACCCATTTTTTTTAAGCGTATACGTCACCGTTTGCTCAGCACTTAAACGCGCGAAAAGTTGAATTTCTCAACCGAAGTAAATGTACATGTATAAATTAAAAAAAAACCTCAAATGTATTTAAATTTTAATAACATATAAATTCAATAATAAGATAATTATAGATCCAAAGTATAAAATGACATTAAATAGTAAAAAAAAAAAGATTTCCCATACTTTTATGTGTTTACAGCAGTCAGATGGATAAATGATACAATCATATTTAATTATCAAACAAAAGTGTTGTTTTCTCTGCTTAAAAATTTTTAAATACAGTATATCTATCGCAAAAAATTGATTTGATATTCAGACATCAATTCTAAAAAGCATAAAATGAATTCCCAAAAACTGGATGTAACACTTCTTGAACAAAGCGCCAAAATTTGCATCAGCAGAAAAAAAATATTCCGAATACACACGATGCCACTGAAAGGTAAGTAAAAAAAATAATTGTATGATGTACTACATAAACACTATTACAGTCGCTGCCCAACATGCGACAAAAATTATCAATATGCTTTCTTTGGGGATTCATGCGGGTATGAAATTAGATCGCATTGCAGGAAAATACATAACCTTCGTTAGCGGCGGGTTCTGTAAATTGCTTTCTGCAATGATCGCTGCCTACATATCCCGCACGAATCATCAAATATAGCATTTTATTTTTAAAATTTACATCTATTTTTTAATATATTATTGAATGAACCATAACGAATGGGTAGAGAACTAAATCAGAACGATTGATAAAATAAACAGCCAAGTCGTCTTTTATGCGAATTTGAATCTGACATCATCGTGATTATTTCGTGCAGTCCGTGACTTTTCTTAGCTTGCTGAAGGTTTATACCGATCAACAAACTGCAGGGTTAAAAATGGATCTGTAGATTTCAGCCCTGTCAGTTTCTATAGAACTATGACACAGGTTAAAAATATATCTATTTATGATAACATACCGGTAAGTCACTGTACTATAATAATATTATAATATATGAAATCATTATAAAAATTTTACAATAATTTCATGTTTTATCATACTAAAAGGAATTATCTTATCATAAATAGATATATTTTTAATGTTTGTATCAAATGAACATCTTAAATGAATAATATCGCATTTTCTCTTAAATACACAAGATATCAAAGTGAACAATGGAAAACTAGGTTTTATGATTTTATTACAACCTAAAGGATGATTTTAAAACTAAAAACAAATACATTATGAGGCAGTGTATTTGAGTCCATGATTGCACTTAATTCATTAACAGTATTTGGGTCAAAGTTCTTCTTTGATGATATTATCCTCATCTAATAAAACTTCTTCTTGAACCAAGTTAATGTCGTTTAAATATGACGGAAGTGTATCACTGGCGCAGCGGAAACCTAAGTTTACAGCCGAGCTGTCCGGCGTATTCTGACTCCTAGCGTCACATCTATAGCGGTAACAGTAGTTCTGGAAATAAAGAGACAGGAATTCGTGGGTTAACAAATCATTTCAAAAACAAGTCCTGTAAAAAAAAGTTTTGCTTCTATTTTTTTTTTTTACAACTACATGTAATTATGGAGATGGTAAAATTGAAATAAAAACTGTGGAGATGAAAGTATGCTGAGCGTGTTTCATGTCTACTATAGTAAATATTATTTGTCTTACTTTATGGCACATATAAGATCCTCCTTTCTTTACTTTGTCTGTTCCAAAACGTGGTCCCTTCTGTGAAATCAACAAAGATTTGTACATTATTTGCTTGGTACAAGTCAAAATTCATATAGCACGTACACATACACACGTATGTCAAGGAATCAAAATAATTTACATGTACAAACAAGCAACTTTGATTGAGGTGTACGTTTCTGATTTTTGCCTCTTTTGTAGTTGCTTGGCATCACAGAATAAAATTCTGTATTTCTACTGCCACTTGTAAGTACTGTCAATCTGGTTTTAATTTCTAATGCCACAAATCATGACCTTATAACACCATCTTTTGAAACAAATATCTGCACAATAAAAAATTGTGTGCTTATATATTTTATCACAGCCAAAATGGGCTTTTTGTTGGTAATTGCACAATTCTGAGTGTTTAAGAAGTAAAAATAAACAAAGGGTATATTTTGTATAGAATGCCCATCAACTAATGGCTTTATCTACCATATATCCAGTAATTTTCATGATAATCTGACTGCCGTCATGAGAAAAGGGCCCTTATCTTTTGACGTCACAATGCTCAGAAAACGACGTCATAGTAGCGGCATTGTAAACGCAGTTTTTTTTAATTTTGTTTCTATTTTTTTTTCTGCGTCTGTGTTGTGTTTTTTGAATAATTAGAGTATGGCCTTGTTTAAATACCGATACTAATAATTGATAACTAATAATAATATATAATAAAATAATTAAAAAATAATTTATAATAATAAATAATAATATAATAATTGACGTT
Organism: Magallana ariakensis; assembly: GCA_020458035.1. NCBI lineage: Eukaryota > Metazoa > Mollusca > Bivalvia > Ostreida > Ostreidae > Magallana > Magallana ariakensis. The sequence continues at coordinate 24,132,290 of CM035813.1, forward strand.
CGTGACGTCGTGTCGTTTTCGACCAGCTACGTCAAAGTCGTGGTAACATGTCTTACTAAAATTGTCATAAAATGCTTAAAACACGAAAGATTTTGGATATCTTTGTATATTTGTATTCAGAAAGAGTTGACTAATCGGAATTGAGAAAAAAGTGAGTTTGTGAAATTTTGACCTTAAGGGCCCTTTTCTCGTGACGGCAGTCATCTAATTTTCGCTTTGTTTGCGATCTCTTTCAAATCGCAAATTATTGAATACGCAGAAATTATATCTTTATTATTTTTTATAAGAAACTTTTAGAATCGCAAAAATTAATTCAACTGATGCAAATTAAAAATGCTACATATTTTTCCCATTTTCGCAAATATTGTGACACGTGGAAAAAACATGGATAAACGGTATATTGTCAACAACAAATGTATGATGGCACTTACAGGGTTTTTCTTCGGGGTGGGGGTAAACTTGGTCTCCCACCAATCCTGGGTCCACTCCCAGACGTTTCCTATGATGTTTTTAACACCAAATATATTTTGTTCTGGAAATTCTGTGACCTAAAAATTAAAAATATGATTTTATGTTTTCAAGCAAAATTTGAATATCTCATTATCTTGTGAATCATGTATTAATATTTATCTCAACTTTGAATTGTCTCATGTATTTGACAACTTTCAACACACAGTTTTGGAAATGAGAACTCTTTTGTATGTAACATGAGGATTACTGATCTTATACCAATTCCAAAACTGTTCCACACTCTGATTAAAGAATCAAGCATTTAACCTATGGACCATGACTGATTAACTGCATTTTTTCTATTCCACATGGAAATTTTAACTCTGGGTCCCAGACATGTTTATGCATTATGTTAAGAGTTGGTTTGATTGCTATGCAAAAAAAGTAAGCATTCAATTACTAGTATGTAGTCACTGAGTTTTTATTTGTCACACTGCTTTATTTGTTTAATTCTTGTTGTGAATGTATCATAAAAATGAACTGAGAGATATTTTACAGATGACAATACATTTTACCAGTACTTGTCCAAGTCATTGTTAATCAATCTACCCGTAGTATAAATCACTCACTGGGGCTGTGGTATGGTAGCCATCATCTGCTGTGTTTTCAGAGGGAAATTTCCCATGCCAGATATTCATCCATTGTTTCCCTTTAGGTTCTTCCTTATTTCCCCATGGGAAAAGTCTGCATTAAACCCAATTTAAAGGCAATACTTTAAAAAATATCAACTTTAAAATAAAATGAATAAACCCCAATCGTTTAAAACAGTTCAAATACAGAATTTCTTCCCTCACACAATACACAATTATTACCCTCTGTCATTTGTATTGTGAGGGTGATCTTAACAATAAAAAGGAAGTTGTCTGACCTTGATTTGAGATTGCCTTTACAAGCACGCTCGAACTCGGCCTCCGTGGGCAGCCGTTTCCCCGCCCACTCGCAGTACTTGACTGCATCATTCCACGACACATGTACAACAGGGTGATCCATTCTGGAATACATTACTTTAGTTCAGTTAATAATCAAAAACTAGATATGTCAATATTTCGTAATTGCTGTCAATTGTTATCATTTATACATTCAAAGGATCAGACCAAAAAATATTTAAATATGGATTAATTGAAAATTTTTAGTCTGAGGTGTATCATCAATATATTCTTGAAAGTATGTTCATGCAAAATTCAAATTCTGAGTATGTTTTATGTCATCAATATTTGTCTGGATAATGATATAGAGGGGGGAAGAAAGGATGGGGGTAGTACAGACAAACCTTGATACATGTATCTTGAACTTCAAGATAGCTAAGGATTTGAGATAAAGAGGTTAACACATATACGAACCAGTAGGTTAAGAATGTCCAACTCACTTTGACTTACTCATGCATGGTATTTAAGTAATCAAAGGTCAACTATACTTCATTCATGTATATGCCACAACTGTTTAAGTACTAGCCAGTGGTAAATGTTTTCCAAACTAAATGTATTCAATATTGTTCTGTCTCAGCTCATACGCCCCTCTGATATAACATGTGCTGGAGGTTGTATTATGACCTGATATATCAGATCTTGAGAAACATTGTAGGATTGCAATCTTACATGGCTTTGATGGAAGAATCCGGTCCATGGGGGTGCCTCCAGTCAGCGCCATTTATTGGAACCCACCAGGGGGCAGCGGCTACCTACAAATACATATAAATACAACTCTAAAAAGTCACAGTTATAGTCATTTCGAATATATAAGCATGGTTTTTACATACAGGGCAATTTTTACCCTGTATACCCTCTTTCTTGTTGTTTGTTCATCAGCATATTCAGAAATGGGAGTTTTCTCCACTTCCACGCAACTGAGTCAGAGAAGATTTAGGATGTAGGGGTGAAATAGGTATTAACAAGTGTGACTAACAATAGCTACAATAATGTAGTCCTCTCCGATTTTTTTATCTGACATTTTCTGGAGAAAAATTTAACCCCCCCCCCCCCCCCAAAAAAATAAATTGGGAGAGGGCTATATTTTTGCAGCTAGACTAAGAACTTTAACACTGGGTCTAAATCATCCTGAATATGAGTACAGTATCTTATTTGAAGAAACAAAATGTCTCGACAAAAAATAAAATCAACAGATATTCCAACAGTGCACTTACCGATTGAGTGACATTTTTTAAAACTTCTACACTGACATAATTCTCCAAGCAAAAGGAATTTCCAAAACTTTCTGCCTGCAAAAAAAAATACACCCTTATTATTTCCCAAACCAAATACTTTATTACAGAACAAATTCAAAATCTTAGGCTAGGTCATTCCTTTTTCTTAAAAATACACCAATATATCTGAGTTGTTGAACATGTTGAATAACTAAAATTTTTAACTAGGTTATTGAAGAATGTGATAGTGTGTACTCATTAGCTTAAATCCATTTTAAATAATAATGCCAATGCTACATGTACATGTATTAAAACATCTTTTTATATAATGTCTGTGCTTTATCAACCAACCTAGCATGCTAATAAAAGATACAGTGTGGTGTACTGTGTGTGATGTAATATATATTGCAATACACATGTACATGTATATACATGCATGGACCAGGTATATCAAACATAACTCAATGATCATGGACTGATTAAGTTGTTTGTTTAAGCCTAGGCCATCCTTAAAAATTGTTTGTTTGGAATTGCCGCCTGGAGGTTTCTACACCCAGGAGGGAGGAAAGGATTTTTATTTTTCAAACATGAAGTTTAACTAAAAAGAAAAAAGCTTCATAAGAAAAAAAAGTTCTTTATTTTTTGCTAATAAAATTTTATCAGTGGAGGGTATTTTAATGAGGCGGGAGGCAAATCCAAACAAACAATAATTTTATTTTGATCCTATAAACTGCAAGATTTTTCTTTGATGAAAGACACTATATATCACTGCATTGCTAGAGAAACAGCTTTTTTCCAAGCTGTAATAGACTTTTGATACATCACAACATGGTGTCCTGATGGATTATATAAGATGCTGACAAAATGACAACATCTTTTCAATGACAGCATCTATTGCATATATATCAATATTATAAAAACTATCTATTTTAAAAAGTGATACATAGATTATTTTAAAAGGTGATACATAGATAAGAATGAGTAAAACAGATAATAAAACTAATCCAGGGATGCTCTGACACTACTAGGTATATGCATGGGTATAGAAGAAAATTCCCATTAAAAATATCATGGAATATGAAACATATTTTGCTTGAAACTTTTATATACATGTTCAAGTGAGAGCTGCATCATCCATTGGCATATCTTTTCGAACAAGAATCTTAATTGCATAAGAAGTAATATTATGTTCACTCAGTGTCTTATATACCTCTGTCACATATTTTGTTTCTTCTACAAATCTTTGAAACTCTGCATTACTGACTTCATGTTTATCCAGATAGAATCCATACACTGTGACTTTCCTCGCCGGACCTTCACCATCTACGGGGAAAACTGGTTCATCAGTCCCCATAGTAAAAGTCCCCCGTTCTATGAACAACATCTCATTTGTTCGGGGTAGATCAGATGGAATGTTTACATGTTGTTCCTCTGCTTTTTCAATTTGTTCATTGGTTGAGTATTTAGTAGAGTCTCGGTTAACTTTACATCCACACCCTTCTTCCTTTGAATCGCCATCACATTGACTAGAATCCCCATCACATGTTTCACACGAGGTACACAGGAAAAGTGAAAGTAGAAATACGCACACCAGTTTTTCCATGTCTTTCGAGTAAATCTATATATCAAAATGATAAAGGTTAATGTCCGATATTAGATCAACGGAATATTAATGCATTGACGACGTGATAATGTTATGGTTGAACGATTCCAAAGAATCTGCAATCAGCTGTTATTGTTATTTTGGCACGCAAAACATTACACAACTCCTATACAAATTCTTCTGTGTAAAATTGAGGTCTTTCAGGTACCACTTCTCTCCTCTAGGTTCTCAACAATACGATCGTAAAGATGCATTCACCGTGTCAAACCGAAGGATGTACTTTAAGGACGTCATCACCTCAGTTTGTGAACTTTTAAAAAGTTTATGCTACTTTCTGTTTAAGGAAAATAAAGTTAACTCGTTCTTTGACAATAGTTCTCATATAGTTTTCACATTCTATTGTTGTTTTCATTGAGGAAACAAAATATTTAATTTGAAGTAAAATAAACATTCTTTTACCAATAATGTCTCAACATAGACATATCATATCGTCATTAAAAACATTCCAAGACCAACTTAACCTAACAGAAAACCACATGTGTGTTAATTTCACTTTCGATTTGATTAAACACAAACAATGAGAGAGAATTTGCATGAAAGATGAAATGCCTTTTGAACATTCCACGAATAAGTGTAAATCATTACAGGAAAAGATCTCCAGTTCGACAGTTTCGTTCAGTTTCTACTGAAGTGAATAAACTGTGCGGTGATTTGACCAGAAAATTCCAAAATGTTGGAATTGAGGAGACAGAATCACGTTTATCAGCCGAATTCATCATAGCCCATGTGATGGGCAAAAAGATGGTAAGCCTTGTTGAAATTTATATGTGTTTTTACATTAAAAAAGGCATTTTCATGGTGATTTGTATATTAATCCTGGTGAAATTTGGTTTGGCTTAATGATATATTTGGATTGATTTGCGCCACAGGAACTTGTTAATTAAAGTTCACTCTTTAGTATGATAATAACATTATTATTTAAGAAATAAAGTACGAGTTTTCGTGAATGTTGCAGAATAACCTCCGAGGTCGAGAAATGTTGTTTTGAAATATAAAAGCTGAGGCTTTTATATTTCAAACAACATTTCGAGACTGAGGAGGTTATCCTGCAACATTCACGATAACGAGAACTTTATTTCTATTCTACTAACAGCCCAGTATATCTACAGATTGTTTTTCCTATAGAGAGACGATCTAGGTCATTTTGATGGCTGTTACCTAGCTGTAACCCCAACGGTTCTTAATATTTTAAGGGCAATTTAATACGATTATTACTACTACACGTTATATATTTTATGTAAAAACATGCAATGAAAATGTGCTAGGGAGGTCCTATAGGAACTGCCGCATTGATCTCTTGGAAATAAACATTTGAGGCAATACACATCGTTTTGACTGGAACTAACACGTGAAATTGACATGGTTTTAAAACTTTTTACAGTTTGAAGTTGTACTTTCATGATCAGGTATAAAATAGGTATTTCTGATCTGATAATTTACTGATGACGTTCGTGGTATATTGGAGAATAATGTCTGCTGCATCTCTTTGATCTCGGCAATAACTGTAGTAAAATATACTATATAGGATGGACTTTTATTACAGAATCAACTGCCTGTGCATTTCACATGAAGGGGTACAGGCCCTAAGCCGAAATATCCTATATAGCCAACCAGATTGTTGCCAAGGTTACATTGTTGATTAATTGCAGTTTTACCAAGTCTCAAAGAGTGCAAAAATTCCTGAAACCCAGCTAAAGGAAATTAAAGATCTGGCCAAGAAACGCTCAGAGAGGTATTGGACAACTGTTGGATATCTTGTTTATAACACTCATTTTTCATTTTGTTCATAATGCATAAACATTATTTCTTTCTTTCTGAGCTATTACTTCAAAAAGTTAAAAAACTGAATGAATCCTTTAAAACGTCATAGCATTTTTTAGAGTACCACTCCAGTATGTTCTAGGGGAATGGGACTTCTGTGAATTTACTGTGAAACTAGCCCCACCTGTCCTTATTCCAAGGCCAGAAACTGAGGTATGTCTGTAAGTAATATATAAGAGAATGAACCAAGATGAAGATTCAATAATGCTAGTTCAACATGCCCATTTAATGTATATGCTGTCCTCCTTACCTATTAGCGGATCATCTTACTCAAACCTTGTTATAAAAATACTGGTTTAAATGCAGTAAAATGTCAGTGCTAAAGGGTTAAACCATTAGCTTGCACTAGTAGGAGTGTTGCAGTACTTAGCCTATTATATACCTTTTATACACTCTATCACAATTATATAAATCTGAGTTAATTATTCCTTTCATAATGTATTGTTTGTTGGACCACCTTTACAGGAGTTGGTTCAGTTTGTTCTACAAGATATGGCACAACATGAAATCTCCAAGAAGTTCCTTGAAGTTGGCTGTGGATCAGGAGCAGTAACTCTGTGTTTACTCTCCAAACTTCCATGGGTAAAAAAAAATTTTGATTTTGGTTTTTTATTTTACTTGCAATTAACTATTGTTAATAGTATCAATAGAATTTAAGTTTGTAACACTTAGGGATCTTTTAGCTTTCAAAATGTTGTCCTGGATCAACTGTGTAGTTTGTAACTATATGGCTCCTGTATGTCACAGATGAGAGCAGTAGCATGCGATATTAGCAAAGATGCCTGTAACCTGACTATAGAAAATCTCTGTAGATATCATGTAGACAAGAGGGCCAGTGTACTGAACAGGGACTTCAAAAGCCCAGGTTTGTCTGTCATTTATTAGCAGTATAAGGGATAATTTCATCTCATGGATGGGAGACATGATTAAAATATACCGGTAACTGGTTCAGTGAGACATAATTTTGTGGGCTATATATTCACAGTAAAACAGATAACTCATGTATATACAAATGCTTAACCAAGTCCATGGTAATGTAAGTTTGTGGGTAAGAGATATTCACAAAACTTGTGTACAAAACTATCATTTAGTCTCCGCATTTACGATATCAGAGTTTTAAATTTATGCTATTATTTTTATTTCCCATTAAGTTTTAATTTTATTGTACATTTTCAGAGTCCCTGGCTACATGTATATATATATATACATATATAATATATATATATATTAATTTTATTTAAAAGATAGTCATTCTTAGATGACTGGAAAAACAAAGATGAATCACATTATTTTTCCTTTTTGATCTCCTCAGAAACTATACAGTTGATTTCTGAGCTTGGCCCATTTGATTTCATCATCAGCAATCCTCCATATATACCTACAGCACATCTAGATGACCTAGATCCTGAGGTTAAAAAGTGGGTCACTGAAAGATACATGCTTATTATAGATTTATATGATATTAAAAAGAGTAATGATTTAAATTAAAGATACAAGTAAAAGCAACTTATATAGAAGACTGAAAAGTATCAATGATTTTTCCTGATGTTCACAGTTACATGCATAAGATCCTTTATCATTAAAGATTACCGGTACTAAAATTAGACTCAAACTGAGTGTTGAACTTGTGTACATGCTTTAGATATGAGGATAGATTGGCGCTAGATGGGGGACAGGATGGATTGGACTTTGTGAGGCATCTGATAGCAGTGTCACCATTACTACTGAAGAAAGAGGGGTAGATATTAAGTACACTTGTACTTGCATCTGATTGTCATCTTGATAAATTAATAAATTCTAGGAAGAAAAAAAACCCAAACTTATAACACAATTATCAAAGACAAGCCTAGAATGTCTTATATAAATATTTTATTTCATTTTAGAATTATGCTTTGTTGAAAAATGCTTTGGCTATTGTCAACTGTATTTAGTGACAATTAATTGCCAGCTAATTTTGATATTTTAACCTTTATGATGCATATAAACAAAAACAGTGTCCATCAAGGTCACTTACTAGTAGTTCTATTGTTTTGTTTTGCAGTAAAACACACTTTTAGCCAACTACAAGGAAGCAAGGAAGACAAATAATTTTGATTCTTTAAAATTGTTATTCCTTCAATCCGTTTAAAGACTTATTAATACATTGCACCTTTTTTAAACTAGGAGGAAAGAAACTAATTAGCTTTACTAAAAGCTAAAGCCATCTTCGCTAGCCAAGGGTTTTCGGTCCACTTCGCTCCCCATAAACCGAAAACCCTTGGCTAGCGAAGATGAGCTAAAACCTGTATTCATTGTCAACATATTTGCTGTAACCACATTTAACAGTTACAGAATATTGATACTCATTGATGTCTTTCTGTTTATTTTTAGAAAACTATGGCTTGAGACAGGATTAGAACAACACCATTTGATAGAAAATGCAATCAACAATAACTCTGTTGGTCAATTAAGATTTATCAAATCCATGAAGGACTTTACAAACAGGTGAGTATAAGGCCGTAGGAGAAACAAGGCCAACAGCAACCAAATTACATCAATTGCTACATTATTAAGTAGATTATAATATTGAAAAATACGTCTTTGTAAACATATATACTAGCATCCTATGAAAATTTCATGAAAAACAGACAATTAATTGCATTTATCTTTTTTTTGTAGAGAGCGGTTCTGTCTTGTACAAAAAGTATAAATCTTTGGCAGCACATATTTAGAAGAATTTTATTTAACAATTTAACTGCATGATTACAAGTATTATTTTACAGAACAATATAAATGCACTTTTAATGATACATTACAATGTGAAGTACAAAAATACAGCGATTGTTTCAACCTAAAACAAATTGTTTGAAAAAAGTTGTTTTATCAAGAAGATGGATGTCCATGCTTATTATTAACAATGTTATTGTCAACTTACTAGCAATAAAATGTATTGTTGAAGTATATACTTATATACAAGATTTTTGATTTGAAATATGCATGCAAACCTTTGCTTAACATTACTCAAATACAGTAAGGCTGAATATTTAGGAACTACACACACATTTTTGTGATAAAATCAAAATTAATATGATTTAAAGCTTAATTGGGATGAAAAAGATATTAATATCCATAAAAGAGGTAGACGATTGTAAAAGAACAATGTAAAATGTGAAATGGTGATAAAAAAGACCACAAACAGCTCTTATATATACATGTAGACCACATTGATAGAATTGTGCCCCATTGCGAATCAGTAACGACTGTCTTTTGCATCAGTATGATGAGAAGTCATTCCAAAATATTGTAACCTAGGCATATCTCTTTAACCGGTTCCTGAACGGATGTCATGGGTAACATATGGCTTGGAATTTCAGAGACATGGTATGTTCTCTGTAAAAGAAACACATTGTCAGAAGATGGTTATAAAACATCATCAAACTAAAGACTTTTGATAATACCGGTAATAAAGAAAATCTTGTTTGACATTTCCGCTAAGTTACATTTATTATAAAGCAATACTTTAATTTTGGCCACACACAGTAGTATGCGTTCTTTTGACCATCTTCAAATTTTTATATTATATAAAAGTGAAAAGTCTTTTAACGCTTAATACCTTGGCAAAACTGTCATATTCCTAGGTTGAATAAAGAACTGATGTGGATCTTTACAGACTCCTTCTGATAGGTACGACTCAAGTAACGTCTGATTTTTTACCAAGTTTAGAGCACTTGATGTATAAGGCAGTGTGACTGTATGAGTTGTCTTCCCTTTTCAAATAAATAAAGTATGGTTAAGCTATATAATGTAATAAATAATTTTCTATATATAATGTAGAGTAACACGTGACAATAGGAAAAAACGAATGAAGCAATATTAATGCCATTTTTTTTTTACAACAGAGGGAGGAAAGTCCATTCATAAATACCTTTAAAAAAGCTGGCCCTACGTCGTCTGTCGTTCCAAACACAGGTATAGCCACCATGGTTGTTATAACAGGTTGATCTCGCAGGACACAGATCAAAAGCACATTCATCCATGTCGCGTTCACATCTTTTCCCGACGTAGCCCGCGTGGCAGTGACAGATATACCCGTATGGTTCTGTAACACACTTTCCGTTATTCAAGCACGGACTGGACGCACAATAGTCGATGATGTCACATTTTTTACCTATGTAGCCCCGATTACACATACATTCATATCCCGTATCGTTATTGTGACATATACCCCTACTATTGCATGGATGAACATTACAATAGTTGTACGACTCGCAGCTTCTTCCAGTCCATTCCTCTGGGCAAGAACAGGAATACGAGGTGTTATGATTTAGGCAGATGCCATTGTTTAAACATGGCATATTAGAGCAATAATCTCGAATTTCACAGTTTGAGCCTTTCCAAGCCTGAAGACATTCACATATATAATGATCTTTCATATTTCTACATACACCGCTATTCAAACAGGGAGAGGAATTGCAATAGTTAAAGTTCTCGCACTTTTCACCATACCACTTGTTCGTGCATTGACATAAAGACGAATTGTTCGTATTTGTACATGTTCCATTGTTTTGACATTTCGTAAAGGCGCAGTAATCTCTCTCTGAACAAGTTAAGCCCATCCAACCGTATGAACAATTGCAAAAGTAGCCCGTACCAGCCTCGTGACACAGGCCATTATTTTGACAAGGAGAACTAATACAAGGGTGATACTCGCAAGCGTAGGCTGTGCGTGTGTTGATACAAACCTCGAAAGGACCACAAGGATCATTGAAGCAGTAGTTTCTCTGTTGGCAGGTAGATCCAACCCAGTTCTTTGAACAATTACATTGTGGTCCATTTTGAGTATTAACACACTGACCTCCGTTTGCACAAACAAATGTGGTACAATCTTGGCAGAGGTAGCCATTTTCTCTGTTAGTGCATGTGGTATTTTGAGGACACGGATTATTTAAACATTCATTGACGTCTTTTTCGCAATAAATGCCAGTCCATTCCTTCCTACATTTACAGTTGTAGGATCCGTATGTATTCAAACAAGTGGCACCATTTTTACAGGGAGAAGAGTTACACTCATTGATATCCGTGTCACAGTGTCGGCCGTTGAATCTTTCGTCACATCTACAAAAATACGTTTCCTCTAAATCGACGCAAGTAGCGTTATTTTTGCATGGCCCAAAAGAACACGATCTCATGTGAGTTTCACAGTGTCTACCAGTCCAAGACGTTTCACAGAGACACGAATAGTTTCCTTGAAGATTTATACACGTCCCATGTACGCCACAAGGAAAATACCTACATTCATCAACATCTTTCTGACACAAATCACCTTCCCAATTATCCGAACATGAACATGTAAAACTGTTTATTTTGTCATTGCATGTACCATCATTTTTGCAAGGGTGTGATAGACATTCGTTGATATTTTCCTCGCAATCCAATCCTCGCCAACCGTGTTCACAGAGACATGTATGATTTCCTATATTATTTATACAGTAGCCATGTCCTTCGCACGCATTACTCTTCGAACACTCATTGACGTCTTTTTCACATCGAGATCCCTCCCATTCCCTTCTACATTTGCACTCGGCGATAGCTGTTGCATTATGGTTTGTGTCATTCTGCCTGTTGAATAAGGCTAGCGGATCTAAAGCACCAGTGTTGTATATGATTAAAGGGTGACATGTTCCACTGTGTTCACAAGTATAATTTTGACATGGATCTGGTATGCCACAGTCCTTTCCCACCCATCCATTTTTGCATTCGCAGTGATATGATGAATTTTTTGCCGTACAGTTTCCTTTGTAGCTACATGTAATATTTTCACAAGCATTTATTGAACAGTTTTCTCCTGACCACTGAGGATCACAAAGGCAGTGATATGAATCAGGTTTGTTCTGACACGTTCCATGTTCTCCACATGGCGAACTATAACAATAATCAAAGACATTGCAAGACAAACCCAACCAACTCGGTAAACAGGAACAGTTAAAATCAGACTCGAATTGAGAACAGTTTCCATGAGAATTGCACGGATTGTCTAACAGACAGACATTTCTATTACTACAGTTTTGTCCCGTCCAAACCTTTGGGCAATTGCAGATATAACCACCAGAATCTGATAAGCAAGATCCATTGTTTTTACACGGCTTCTGAAAACAATAATCAACTCTATTGCATTGGTTCCCAAAGAAACCTGTGTCGCATAGACAAGTAAAGTTATGGTAGTTGTTTTGACATCGCCCATGTTGTCCACAAGGCCGACCATTACAATGATCCACATTAGAACAATTTTCTCCTATCCATCCATCTTCACATATACACACAAACCCATTGTCTGTATTGTTGCATTTGCCATGTACCCCGCATGGATTATGAAAGCAATGGTTGACTCTATCACAATAAGCGCCAAATAAACCGTCTGGACACTCACAGGAATATCCGTCCAAATGTTCTTTACAAATACGAGGAGATGAACAGTTAATGTTTTTACAAAAGTGCGTAACATTGCATAATTTTCCAAAATGGTCCTTTTCACACATGCAAAAGAAATCAGCAAGTCCAGTGAAACATTCCCCGTAATTAGAACAAACAACGTTATGACAGTAATCAAAACGTTCACACTCTGAACCAGACCATGCTTCCTTACAATCACAAAGGTATCCCTTTGAATTATTTTCTAGATAACATTTACCATGATTGTTACAAGAAGAAAGGTTACAAATGGGTTTCGTAATCCAAGATGTATCAGAGGTATAATCAGGGAGTATTGTTGTTATATTTAAATCAGATTTGACATATTCACATTCTCTTCCGTAATAGCCCCAATCGCAAATACACGTATAATTATATGGACTGTTGCTACAAATTCCGTGTCCACTACAGTTCTGGCGGTGCAAGTAGCAGTGATCACGCGCCTCGCAGTAATTTCCAGTGTAACCGGGAGCACATATGCAAGCATAATCCGACTTTCCATTAATACAAGTCGCACCATTTTGACAATGGTGTCGGTAACAATACGTGTGCTCGCAATCGTTTCCGGTGTAACCATAAGTACAATTGCAAAAATAATCATCAATTCCATTTATACAGACACCATTGTCTGAACAATTCCTTTCGAAACAATGATTAATCTTCGCGCAAGCAGTACCGGAGTACTCGGAACTACAGTTACATCTTGCTTCTCCAGTTTGATTGTTACACGTTCCATGATAATGGCACGTGTCGTAGTTGCAGTAAGAGGCCACCAACCTCTCGCATTTTGTACCAGTTGTAGAATTACTACACACGCATTCATAGCTTCCGATTTTATTGATACATTCTTCTCCATTGCAAGGGTTCAGAAGACATTCATCCTCATCTAACTGACATCTCAAACCATAGAAAGACGGAGGACAAGTGCAATGAAAACTTCCAGCAGTGTTTATACATATGCCATGGTTACAGAATTTAGGCGTGTCACATTCGTTTACGTCTTTGTTGCAGTCATCACCAAACCATCCTGAAAAATTAAATTTCTTCAGAATTGTTTTGATAATACCTTATTACGAAAATTCATTTAAAGTAAATTTCCCATTACATGAACTAATTTATGAAAATTATTTTTCAGATATAAAATACCCCAAAAATCCATTTTTGTGTGTATGTAATCTTAATGTTCTCAATTTCTAAATGTCAGTAGTGTCAACAGTGAACTGTTGGTTTAAATTAGTAACACCGGATGATCCGTTAGTGTCATACAGATTTTGAAGTGATCATAATCTTAAATCAACTGTAAGGGTAAACTTTCCACAGATTTGGTTATTTTTGTTTGCATTGCAATTAGGTAAAATACTTTTTCTTTGAGTTGAAAGTGTGAATTTGAACAGTCTATGAATTGTGTTTTTCGCAAGTGTAATTAAGTGAAGACAACTGAAGATCAACGCTACTTTTCAATTATGTGACAACTTTTTCAAGCTGTTATGAACCAGAAGAGCGTTTTTGTTCAGATTACCGGTTTTACAATACTTTGTTCCGTTGACGACACATTTTCTTGGACTTCCGGGACAGTGGTCGTTGCAGTCATTGCCATAGTATCCCTCAGAGCAATAGGCCTTGTAAGTCAATGTAATGCTGTAAAAATTATGTGATTAATCAAGATATTAAAATTTAACATTATTATTGTTACATACTAATTAATCATATGCAGCAAAACTTGAATACTAGTATAACGAACAAGGATATAGCGAATTTACGGCTATAGCAAATTCTATTTCATGTCTCGGCAAAGCTGTAGAAAATTGCCGTATATAACGAACACAGCTATAACGAATTTACGGCTCTAATGAAGTAATTTTAAGACCCCCGCTTGCAAAATTTGAACGCAGTTTATCATGTATAATTATATAATGGAATATTTTCAGTTACAAATTTCAATGAAGATACATGAAATATATAATAATTAAATGCTTAAATTTAAAAATTATACAGAATACTATAAAAAACAAACAATTGAAGTAAAAAGGTTAGATTGACAATGGCAATAATATTGATATTAGGATTTAAGATTGTTTAAAGTAGTTTCAGCTGATTATTTTATAATGAATTCGCTATAAGATTTCTTACGAGTTCGCAATATACGTATAACGGATTACGGTTATGACGAAGTGTTTTCTATGGTCCCTTGAAAGTCATTATAAACGAGTTTATCTGGAATGGCTAAAAGTAAGAAAGTATTTTGATATCCCTAAAGATATGAATATTTAAATCTTTAAATTAAATCAAATTATAAGCGACAGACCATGATGCATAAGACATTTTAGACTGCAAATATTGTAATAAAGCAATTTGAGCTGGAATTGTATTAGCAGAAATTTTTAAATTAGATTTGTAATAAACTAGTTTAATGACCAACAAAATTATGGTTTATAAACTAATGTAAGTCATATTTTTGTTGAAAAAAGCTACCAAAAGGCTCTGATAGAAACAAACATCATGTACACATGGTTTGCTATATACTGTAAAATCATCATGTTGGGGGGACCATTGTTTGTGGCTTTCGTTGGTAAACCTTACCCACGAATTTACATCCCCATGAACGTATATATAAGCATTTGTTTTACATTTAT
The DNA here is from genome assembly GCA_020458035.1 of Magallana ariakensis. Lineage (NCBI taxonomy): Eukaryota > Metazoa > Mollusca > Bivalvia > Ostreida > Ostreidae > Magallana > Magallana ariakensis. The sequence continues at coordinate 24,147,504 of CM035813.1, forward strand.
TAAAATTATTTCTTATGCTTGCTACTAACGAAATTACGTCCCCACAAACCGGGAAAATTTTGGCTACACACGAACATTGTCCCCCACGAATACAAAATGATTCCACAGTATACCAATGTACAGAAATCGTTATAGTTTGATCAGATTTAACAATTTGTGTTTATTTTTGACAGCAAAATAATTTTCTCCAAATACAGCTCATATTGCTTTGAATTATTGAAGTATTTGGATGATTAAAACATAAAAAACGTGACCTAAAATCATTGCTACTATTGAATTGTGATGTCAGTCTTTGTTGCCTCCAGTTTTGGGAAAGGATATTGTCTCCAATATGTAGGTTGTAATCATAGAATGATTCTTGGAATATTAGCGGTTGTACATAGTACCGAAAATCTCTGACCTCTACATGTATTTGGTCCCAAAACCTGTCCTATATCAAAATGAGACAACATAATGCAATATCTTAAAACAGTGTTCGTAAGAAAAAATCCAAAATTGCCAAGAATGAATGCTTTTTAGAAAAAAATATTTATGGAAATAGAGTTTCAAAGCAAACCCATTTACCTTATGTATATACAGCGGAGTGTATAAGAAGGGGAGAAATAATTTTATTTCAAAGCCACGCATATCTTACCCACGAATCTGCCTCCAGAACTACTGGATTACTTGAATTTCCAATTCTAGATCCAAGGATAACATCTTCTTTCCTCATGTTGACAGTTGTCATTAAGGAATCGTAGCGTTGGCCACTATGATTTCTGTATCAATATATATTTAACAAGTACTTGAGAACTAAAAACACTTGAAACGATTTGTATAAAGAGTTTATAACAGTTTTATAAAATATACAAAAATACACACAATTTTCAACCAGATGTAAATGACGAATAAATCATACATGACTTATATACAATATACATCACTTTGATTATTTTTAACCGTATTTAAAAAGGACTAAGAAGAGAATGAGGTAACTACCGTTTTTACTAGCAGCGCTGTCTTTTTTATTATATTCATAATAATCAAACTTACCTCAGGGAAATCGTCAGGAGAGGTTTGCAGAGAACTGAGCACCGACTACCATTGATACCTTGACAACACGCTCCGCCATAGAGTCTACTTCCGTTATTCTTTATCTCACTAACTTCGATGAAAAACGCTATCTTGCCTTTTGTTATCTGCACAATTTATGATGATGACAACTTTGTTAGTATAGTACATGTATAATTATTTAAAGATGAAATTACACTCGATCGTACAAAAAACCAATTTGCAATGTTTAAACAAATTTTGTAACGTATTTTCCCTTTATTTGTTAATACAGAATTCTTTTACCATTGTAAAGTATATCATTTACGAAAGTTATGTCTATTAAGATTAACATTCTGATGTTAAGGTGAATGTAAAGTTAATTCTTCACGACGGTATGCAAAAAAATGTTTACATATTTACCTGGATGAAGGAAATCCACAATAAAAGAGAAAATAAAAAGCAAAATAAAAACTTCATGTTTTACTTCTTTCGGTTTTAATGAATGTGAAATTGTAATCAGCGAAGAAAGGCGGACGTGGCGTCATTTTTATCAAAAGCGAGTGATAACAGCGATCATACCCAGTGTTACAATATGTCCATATCTGCAAGGTATAATATAGATGCAGCCCAATTAATCATATAATATATAGATTTCATCGGTATACATTCATTCACTGAAGCTTTTTTTTTGGAAGTTTGATACATGACAAATCTACAATCAGTGGAACACCAGTAAAAAAAATATTAATCCAAAATATACATTTTAATTATATTTTTTTAATTGCTACATTTAAAGATAGTACAGATATAACTGGTAGATCTGAAGGTCTTGTTAATCTGATGGCGTCTCTTCTTTTTCCAAGTCCATCCATAAATGTCCGATATACGAGGGTCAATCAAAAAATACGAAGACTTTTTCCATAGCTATGTTATTTAACGTCATATTAGTACTAAATTTAGTAGACATAATTTAGCAATGTTTGAAACAATTTGAAATAAAAAAAGTTCATATATTCCTTTATTTCTAAGAATTATTTAGAATCTAATCCTGCAAAACTGAGGTCACGGCGCACGGTCAAACTTTGTGTTCTGTCAACAATAAACCATATTATGTTGAAAGTAATATCTCATTAATTTGGGCTTAAAACCAACTGATATTGAAACCTAAAATTAAAAATTGTCATGATATTCTATGTACCAAATAATGACGGGACATATAGATTTGTTGAAAAGATATCAGTAACTAAAGACATATAGTCCTCTTTAAAATTGACTAAAAACATTGACGTCACCGGACGTCACGGCGCAACGTAAAGTATAAACAGTATGGATATTACTCAGGAAAAAGCCGATAAAAACTGTGAAAATGCTCAATGGTGGAAACAATAAGTCAAAAATTATTTGTACATAAGTGCAACACATTTTGATGGGGTTGTGTTGAATGTATTAAAAACCATCAAACAACGAAAGAGAATAGAATATATGTAAATATTTGATCAAAAAATAAACAACGTCATCCGGCATTCAAGGACTTTCTTTTTGTAAACGAAGAGACATGCGGTAAAAAATAAGAAAACTTCGAGGAACTTACTTATGATTTTCGAACAAATGTGAACAAATTAGATGTCAAGTGATATACTACCGATTTAAATTGTATGTTAAAAAGCACAAAAGACTTCGGGTGATATAAAAATTGGATATTTCTATTAACTGTGCGTGGGTTATGTTGACGTCATGTTTTCAACGTTACCGTGCGCCGTGGTGACATAACATGTTGATTTTAAAATTGGGTAACAAAAATACCTTTTCACCAAATGTAAGAAAACTTTGTATATCAATAAAATACGTATTGTTGCATACATTAATCTGTTAGTTATGACTTTAATGAAAACTATATGATAGAGAGCAACATTGTCTTTGTATTTTTTGATTAACCCTCGTAATTATACAATACATTATGTAAAATGATTCAACATCATTTTGAAAAAAAAAGGTTCTTACAAAACAGTTTCTTAAAAATCGGTGAAAATTTGGATGCAATTGTTGAAAAAGAAACAATGGAAAGAGATATATAAATGATATATAGCATGTGATCGTACAGAAGAAATAGCGAACAAGTACTTTACGTTTAAATACAATTTACTTATTTATAAAACAACGATGTCAAAAACGGATCGTGTTATTGTGACTGGATATTTATTTTATCAATTGATGTTATCTCTCTCTACCTTTAAAACTTGTCTAAATTTAATCCCAAATGTAGGTTAACTGGTCACAAACAATGGATGGATTTATCAAAATATTATGCCTGAATTTGGTATTGATTTCGGTAAGATTCAAGTTAAATTTCGAAACTCTCTGATAAAAGTTTTTCTGAGTGGTAAAAACTTCAGTGAAATATTCTCAAGTGTTAAGAGAAATAAAAGAGATTTTAAAAAAAAGCCAAGCCAATTATTTATAAAATTAATAATTTACCACGTTTTATTTTTATGTAAGGAACCGCCGTGATCATGATGGTCAGTTCCTGAAAGATAAAATTTCTTTGTTTTTTTTAATTGGTTGCTCATATAATTTATAACATTTTTTTGTGATATTTCAAAAGAGTACCAATGCAAAAATAACATTTTTCATCCACGTCGATGAGGTGAAAAATCCCCAAAACCTTGTGAATGGTGGAGGATGCTGCCAAGGGGCCAATGGAAATCTTTCATGTCCGGAACTTTGCAAACCTCTTCTGAAAATATGTCTCAGGTAAGTGAACATTTGAATGCATTATAAAAAGTTTGTTAACTGGTCCTCACTTCTTTACGAAAGCATGAAATAATGAAATAAATTAATGCACAGACATTCACAAATCGCGAAAAAGTTATATATGCACTATATAATACCAGTATGTTTGAAAATGTTAAATATATACTAGATATTTTGTGTTTCACCCATATTTGCTGAACACCAATTTTTGTGAATTTCGTTGTCTAGGCGACCCACGAAATCAAATGTTGTTAAAGTAAATTATTTGATAACATATTGTATTGATACGACCAATGTTTACGAATTACTTATGCCTGACACTGTGAGTTCCACCAAATCCACTAAAATTGATGTTCACGACTACCGAAGCATCCACTGTATACGCTGTATTTGTCCTGTCATATATCTCCTTCATATATTGCTATTTGAGTGTCAAGTGTTTAATATGGTACAAAACAAATATGTTTCGATTTATTTGTTGAATTTTTTTTTTTATATAATTCATCTAAATATACAGAAAATATTTACAATCATTTGTGATAATGTATAAGTAAACAAGTACGTCGGCTATAAATTTAGTACGTGAAATATCACGATATTAAAGATAGGAAAACAAATCACTCTATCATAAACCAAATACAAAATTTAAAAATGCTGATAACCCCCACATTGTTTTGTTCTCTTTTTATAAACATCTTTAATATATAAGATGTATGCTGGCCTTTTGGCTCCCGGAGAGTTTCATGCTAATATACTAGAGAGTTCAGTCCACAGAAATTCAGTAGAACTGCTTCTTTAACAGACAATATGAGTCATTACTTCCCTTAATCTATGATTGATTGAATGAATGAATGAATTAATCAATCAATCAATTACATATCTTAAATAATATTTCGTATTTTTTAAAAAGCTTTTTATCTAAAAAGTCCAGTTTTAATGATGTAGCTCAGATTTGATGGATGAATTTTATTAACAAGAGAAGTTTTTCAGAGACTCAACGAATAACTGTTTGAATGAAGTGACAACCACTCTCCACATGGAAATGATTGATGTCGTTTACGGTTCAGTTATTGGAAACACAACTAATCCTCTGATGCTTGAAGTTGACCATTGGGTAAATAATTGAGAAATTTCAATCTTATCTTATAATTATTCAAAGGTCTCAAGGTATATGATGAAACAAACAGTTCATTGCAACAACAATTTCAGTATTTTATTTATTAAAAAATATCGATGAGATATTTGTCAATTTTTTTTACATGTGTATAAAACTATGGACAGTAAACATTAAATTGATTCTAACAGCTTTCTTTCAGTCGAAAAGTCGATGTATATGACTTTTGTAATTGTTTACTTAATATCGACAACTTAGGACAGCGAACATTACCGCATATCCGTAGAGGTGTACGACTTGCAACAATCAGGGCAAATATTGCTGATAAGACAGGAAGTTCATGATAAAAATCTTTTAATTGGAGAAAATATATTGTCGCAGCACTGGATCCAGAAGCTTTTACAGAACAACTATTTCCTGAATAAAAATCTGTTTAGGTATGCATGGTTAAAAAACTATGAAAAATGTGATCAAACATGGAGACAATAATATTTTTGTAGCTTTATCTCACCTGTCGACAGAAATCATTTGTATTTTGTTTTACATTAAGTTTGATTATATGATTCCTGAAAATGACTGTCTAGAAAAGAATGGTGACAAAAATCATTGTTTAATGGACTTTACAATTCTAAATGAAAAATCCTTTGTAAGTAATAAACAAAACATGTTAATGATTACTGCATATTCTCTAATTAATGTTTTACGAGTGGCAATGGATTGTTGTTTTTTCTTTTATTTCAAGCATCAAACTCACTTACAAAGCGTATTGTTCCGAGGGATACTACGGATCATATTGCAATATTCATTGTCCTGGCAACATAACAAAGTGTGTTGCGAATGGCAATACTTATTGCAAAATGGGTAAGACAGGTAACACTTATCTTTATTTTACGCTCTTTTTTTCTAAATTGCTGTTTTATTACATTTTAAAATTATTTACAATAGGTTGGACGGGTACAAATTGCGATGAAGATGTAGACGAATGCCATACACGGGCGTTTTGTGGACATGGAAACTGTACCAATACAGTCGGTAGTTTTCACTGCTCGTGTCCACCCTCTGTTTATGGTATCAAATGTCAACTGGACGAAGACGAATGTCTTCATAAATCTTGCAACGGTGGGGTTTGCGTGAACACAGCTGGAAGTTATAAATGTTTATGCAAGCCAGAGATGACAGGAAAAGATTGTGAGATTTTGACGTCCTCAACATGTACTGCTCGGACTTGTCATCATTATGGAACATGCCAAGTAATTGATGGGCATGCTGTGTGTTCTTGTTATAAAGGACATCATGGAGCCGATTGCTCAATGCATGATTATTGCGCAGTAGATCCATGTAAACACGGGGGAGTCTGTTCATCTGACAAACACAGTTATGTCTGTCATTGTCCTCATGGATACAAAGGAAGACACTGCGAAATTGTTGACTTTTGCTTTTACACACCGTGCTCGAACTCCGGGAATTGCACAAACACTGGATCCGATTATGTATGCTCATGTACTGAGGAATATTTTGGAAGAAACTGCGATATAAAAAATTATTGTTTTCGACAAACTTGCAATGGGAATGGAAAATGTATTTCGAATGGTACTGCTTACCGGTGTGAGTGCAATACCGGATTTATTGGCCAGAATTGCGAAACAGTTGATCCTTGTTTTCAACAGACATGCAGTGGGCAGGGGATTTGTCAAAGAAATGAAACAGGTTATTTCTGTATTTGCAACATAGGTTTTAGTGGTAGGAATTGTGATAAGATTGATTACTGTCAATATAACCCCTGTAAATATGGTCACTGTAATAGCAATGGATCCGGATTTACATGTACCTGTAAAACGGGATTTAGTGGCCCAAGTTGTAGCGATATTGATTTCTGCTATAACCACACATGTTCAAATAATGGAATATGTATCAACGACCAATACAAATATATGTGTAAATGCAACGACGGCTATTATGGACAAAATTGCGAACTGATAAATTATTGTACCTCCAATCCTTGCATTCATGGTCTGTGTGCTTCAAATGGATCTTCCTTCAACTGTAAATGCGAAGATGGTTTTACTGGTAACAAGTGTAATTTAGTTGATTATTGCTTCAAGCAAAATTGCTCTTTCCATGGTCATTGCGTAACTTACCCTCAGAATTATACATGTGTATGCAATAAAGGCTTCATTGGCAAAAATTGTGAAACAACAGACGTCTGTTTTGGAAAAACGTGCAATGGTCATGGTATATGTCACAGAGTCATGGAATCTACTTATCAAGACTTCACTTGCAAATGTGATCCTGGATGGTCAGGCTCAGAGTGCCAGTCGTTCAATTATTGCTACAATATAACTTGTTCCAGCCATGGAAAATGCTATACAGGAAATGATGACTTTGTCTGTGTATGCGATTCTGGATTTTCTGGGAAATTGTGTAGTGAGACTCATTTCTGTAAAGCGTCATCTTGTGTTGCACCTTTTGTCTGCAAAGAAAGTCATGATGGGTATAGGTGTGAGTGTCCATATGGATTGGGAGGAGACAACTGTGACCGAATTGACCATTGTCTAAAACAACCTTGTGGGGACCACGGAACTTGCAATGACACTAATACTGGATATATTTGCGAGTGCCACTCAGGATGGACTGGGTTACTATGCTCCGAAATAGATTATTGTGAAAATGACTTATGCCAACACGGGGCTTTATGTCGTAATGGTATGTTTAATTATACTTGTGAGTGCAAGAACGGATTTTACGGATCCTTATGTGGAAATGTTGATCACTGTTTTAACACTCCTTGTCTCAACAATGGGTCGTGCCAAAACCACCAAAAAACGTTTGTATGTTCATGTCCAAATGAATGGACAGGTCTACGCTGCGAAAAAGAAAATATTTGTTATACAACACATCCTTGCGGTGACCATGCTCACTGCTTCCAAGTGGACTTACAAGTATCGTGTTCCTGCTTAGAAGGTTGGACGGGTACTAACTGCACAATTAGGGACTACTGCTATAATAACCCATGTGGTTCAATGGGAACTTGTAACAACATGGCGGATGCTTATTCCTGTTCTTGTGATCCGCAATGGACGGGCACTCATTGTCAAACTTATGCGTGTGAGAATAATAAATGTCTTCATGGATATTGCCATGCAGGAACAAACTCCCTCTATTTATGCGACTGTGATCCAGGCTGGATAGGTAAAGAATGTGATATCTTAGATCCATGCAAATCCTTTACTTGCGAGCATGGTGGGCAATGCATATCTTATATCGATTCTCTAATTGGTTCGAATTACACTTCACCCGTAACTGTATCAGATGCAAGTGTAACGACAAAAGCTTATTGCAAATGTTCAAAAGGTTGGGAGGGAGAGAGATGTCAGAGAGATGTTGATGAGTGCAAATTGTTATCTTGCAACGGACATGGTACTTGTTTCAATAAAGTCGGTGGATATTCTTGCAATTGTGATCAGGGGTTTAGCGGTGCAGATTGCGAAACAGATATTGATGAATGCAGTTCTAATCCATGTCATAACAACGCCACATGTATCGATGGTGTCAATAGTTACAGTTGTTCATGTTCTCCGTATTTCTACGGAACTTTATGCGACCAGGATGTCAATGAGTGTCAGTATTTTGTTTGTGGACTGCATGGTTCATGTGTTAATACATACGGAGATTACAACTGCATGTGTTTACCAAGTTGGACTGGTCGTCATTGTGAAAATCACATTAGTTCCTGCTCTTTGGACCCATGTAAAAATAACGCCACTTGTCATGATGTAGAAAATACTTTCTTTTGTACTTGTGATAAAAGGTTTACTGGTAGACATTGCGATGTTGACATTAATGAATGTCAGACAACTGCACCATGTAAGCACGGTGGATTGTGTGTAAATACGTATGGGTCTTTTTCCTGCAATTGTTCAGCTGCTTGGACTGGAGAATTGTGCGAAGTTGATGTAGATGAATGCAAACATAACCCTTGTCCGCAAAACACAACCTGCATGAATAAAGTCGGTGGTTTTGAATGCAGGGATTGTTCCACCTTTCAGTGTTATAATGGTGGTACTTGCTTTAATTCAAATTCTGGACCTGTTTGTAAGTGTTCAGACGATTGGACAAGTGATGATTGTCGTCAAAGAAACTTTTGTAAAGATGATCCATGTGGATCACTTCAAATATGCATCAATACAAAAAATGCATATACATGTGAATATCATGCCTGCAAGAGTGATCCTTGCCAAAACAAAGGACAATGTATTGAAAGTGGAACTGACTATTCTTGTCAATGTAAAGCAGGATGGATTGGAAAATTATGTGATATTAAAGATTACTGTGTTAGTCATGCTTGTGAAAACAATGGAACCTGTGTCAACGGAAACTCATCCTACAATTGCCTTTGCTCAACCAACTGGTTCGGTAAACACTGCGAACTGTATGACTTTTGTCATTTAAATCCTTGTACGAATGGAGGGCTTTGTCAAAATATGCGAGACTCATATTTTTGCCAGTGCCCGCTAGGAAGGGAAGGCAAACACTGTGAATTAGAGGACTACTGTTACAGTTCCCCATGCAGTAATAATGGCCTTTGTATTAATCAGAATTCTTCGTTTGTATGCTCCTGTCCTAACAATTGGAAAGGTACGAGATGCGATGAGTACGACTTTTGCAACACATCGCCTTGTCAGAACAATGGCACCTGTCTAAATGAACAAAGTTCATTTTCGTGCTCTTGTTCAAGCGGATATTTGGGAAAAACATGTGAAATCCACGATATGTGTCTTTCTAGTCCATGCCAAAACAACGGAACTTGTACAATGAACCAAAGTAGTTACGAATGCAAGTGTCATGCGGGTTATATAGGATATCACTGTGAAAGTGACCAAAATGAATGCACAATGAACCTTTGTCCAGCAAAGTCAACATGCTATAACGAAGATGGAGGGTATACCTGCATTTGGGAAAGAAGACGAAAAAGATTTTCGGCGTTTGAAAGTAAGGTTAAGGAAAAGGAAAACTTATAATATTAGAATGCCAGTTGTAAACTAAAGTAAAATATCTGTTTGCTAGAAATTTCAGGTCTATTTTCAAATTTATGCTTATCTCGATTTGTTATTTCAAGGTCTAAAACCAGGTGTCATAGAGTTGCCTGCATCGGGAGTCAGACGGGATATACAGAAAAGCATTCATAGAGCTCGAAGTGAAGTTCATCGGATATATTGTCAATCTAAATTATCGCTGTTTGAGCCTCTATCATTGGTTTTGAAACGGTAATTATTGTCAGTTATAAACATAATAAGTAGAATTTGTTACGATTGTTTAGAGGTTTTAATTACGATAGACTGATAGTATACTATATAAAGATACAAATTATTTTTTAAGCTACATAACTTTAAAGGATATTGATAAAATTCAAATAAAGGTCATTTGTAACAAAAAAAATTAGTATTGATTTTAAAAGTCAATGTTTCGATATATTAAGAATACCATAGTAAAATTTAAATTTTATTAACTTTAAAAAGAAAAAAAATGTAGGTTCGTGATATCAATTTTCATCAAACCGAAAAAAAAACCATACGAAAAGCAGTGAGATTGTAGTCATTGCCTGTAAAATCCATAACCATACAAAATTATTAAACGCGTTAACAAATACACTCACATATTCTAAACAGACGAATAGCTGTTGTATTTGTTTGTATAGTTGTATATTTACTGTTTATTTCTGTCCAATTTTTTTCTTTATTTTTAGAAACGAACGCTTGTACTTGCATTTCAATGTTGCCTGCAAACAACAAAGGAATTCCTAGAAGGAAATGAAAATTAATTATTAATATTTTATCAGGGATTTCCAAACGGTTTTCTGGACCAAAGATTCAAGACAAAACCGTTTTGAAAGATTCTTCTGGTGTTTTTTCAGATATAATATGTAAATAAAATAAATCATGTGACTTAAATCATTTCAAGAAACTAGCTAACAGGAGGGAATATATTTGTAAGTTTCGATAAAAAGGGTCCAAACCTTTGAGAAAAATGCATTAAATGAGAACAAAGTGGTTATATTTAAAAGATGTAAATTTCTAGCATGAAAACAACTGGACAATGACTGTAAAATTGCTATTTGGAGGCAAAGAACTTGACTTCTAAGATGGTTGTAACATAAAAGTAAACAAAAGTCCCTATTATAAACCGGGAACCGTAGTCAATACATGTAGTTTGATACCATATCAACTGCGCTGCGAATAAAGTTTAACAACCTGGCCGATATAAATAATTTCAAATGCTACTGAATTGCCATGTTGAGACGTATCGTCAAAAAAATATATGTCAAGGGATGTGGAGAGCTCTAAATTTCGGAATGTCTGTTTAGTATTAGTTTACACATTTCATTTGTGCAAAACCGAGATCTATGCCAGCAAATGTGCTTTCTAAGGGCTTTAACAGCACGGTATAGACAGTCGGTATCAAACCTACCAAGTAATTTTAACAAGTAAATGTAATTATGAAATGTATGTGTCAGTATTTTAGAAATATAACACATGCACTCGTATACGCATATTCTATTGATTAACGTGGATCCAACAGAGGATCCAAAAAAAAAATTGCGGGGGAGTATGTTTTTTAGGATAACTTTAACGTTTGTTTTTGGTGCGAAGTCTTTTTCTGTGAATTTTCTAAGTGAATGTAATAAGTTTAAATCTTCGGAGGAAAGGGGGGGGGGGGGGGGTTGTGTATGTGATGGGGCAAGATAGAAACGTCGAACCAAGTATACACTATCATGACATTTTCCATTATATGCATGTATAATTGAATTTCGTCAAAATCATGTGAATTATGGCTCATTTAACTTATGTAACTGTATTAAATATCAATTAATTAAGATATTAAAAACCATTCTTTGAGTATTTAGATGTGATAATTTTGGTCGGGGTGTGGTTATATCCAATTAAGCTCGAAGGGTTTAATGATAGATTTGATCACGCCCGACCGAAATTATTACCTCTTAATATTAAAAGAATGATATTACTTATATTTATATTATTTTCAGCAATTGTACGATGAAATATTCGAATATTAACAAATTTATGTGAATTTTATTTCTTTTAATCATGCAAACCCCGCTTGCGCCCCAACAATGCGTCATTTGAATTTATTGGACTGTACATTACAAAATTAATTCGTAGTGTAATCACTGACAAAGACACTGAAAAATGTAAATATTCTAAAATAAACATTAACGATGCATTGTTTAAACATAATTAGACACATAATCATACAACTGTGTTTACAATGTATATTTCGTAAAAAGTAGTCCTTTTGCTTTATTTTTAAGTTTTCGTAAGGCCTAATCGCAGGATCGAATGGGAAAGAATGAAGGGGTATTTCTTTTTTGTGTTAAACATGTATATAAATATAACAAAACTATTTTTTTTTATCTTAAATCTACGGCCTGAGCATTGATAGGATTTTTTAAATTATATTACAACACGATATCCATTACAAGCTATAAGCGAATTTTTTTTATGATAAAGTTTTAACAGGAGACCTTGATACAGTATTATATTTGTCACGATTGATAAGAAATCTTGAGTTTTGAAAGAAGTATCTCAATAACTTATTGTGATTAACAATTATTGCTTTAATAACGTATCGATAAAGAAGACACACTTATCGCAAGATTTGTAGTAATTTGATTGAATTAATTCATACATGTAGGCCTACCTCATTTCACTATTTAACAGTTCACACCAAGACATATTCAAATTTACTTGATTTGCAAATAATTGGACGCTTTACATTACGTATGCTCTCCGTGCAAACAAGAGTCAGAGGTCGACCCAAAACCATGACATACCTTGATCGTGAATAATATGCTATGTTTTTGTCCATCATGATGGAAAGAATAGGAAAATGTTGCGTGTCATTGGAAAGAAACAAAAGGCCCATGGCGTCACATCGCTCACCTGAGCAACATTGGCTTTATACATGTAACATAAAAATTGTGAATTTAAAAACGAAACAAACAATTTAATCGTGAAGCAAATGAGGCAGCATGTTGCCTATAACCTGATTAGCTGTTTCATGAACGTGCAAATGGGAAAAAACGATCTGTTATTTTTTAATTTGACAGTTTCATTAAACTGAATATGTACACGCTATTAAATATAAACGCATACGGTTTAATTTCTTGAGAGAAAATATACTGCCGTGGTTGAATATTGTATAATTATATTAGCTTTTATATAAAATAGTATTTTGTTCTTTTAAAATACAGCAAAATGGCATGGATAATTGTATTCACTATAGAGCTTAATAAGGCCATTGGGTCTTACTGACGTCATAAGCAATTGAGGTAAGCCGCGTAAGTCAATGTTCCTTTTCTCGATTAAGTGATTTTGATAGACTGTGGCGCTGACAGTTTGCATAAAATATAAAAAAACAACAATGCCAGTCTTATCAAATAGGCACTAATAAACTCATTCCCGTATATAATTCAATATTGTCAGGATATCGTTCTATATGACCTTTAAAATGATACAAAATTATTTGATATTCCTTTTTTATACATTGAAAACCTTAAGATAAATATTTCATACATTAACTCAGTACAAAGAAAATCAGATACATACATATTTAACTAAAAATAAACGACTGTGATGTTTTCAGCTGGTTTTGGTAAAAATAAAAAAAAACTCCTTTAAAAAATTACTCAAATAAAATTCAAACAAGGAAGCGTTTTCGGGTGTTTTCTTTTTATTCTGACATTCTTATTGGTGGCAGGGTTTCTTACAAAAGACCAGGTCAAAGAACTGCAATTATGGTGGCAGGGGACAATTTTTCATACATGTACAACTGTAGCCAGGGGATGAGTATCTTCGGAACTCTTTAATTGGAATTTCCTTACTTCCAACACAAATACATAGCTTTAATTCACTCATTATGAGGAAAAATACTAGTCATAATGTGTAAAATTTTTTACATAGTGGTTTTTCTGAGATTTCGACCATTTCCTATTTTGCCAATTTTTCATGATTTTTCAGGTTTTTAAACCTCCCCCAGCTAATTCCCTGCAAAGGGTTGACCTCCTGTACCGTGTGCATGTTGCACCATCACATGCCAGAAACTTACCGGTGTATAGTTTACAATGTCCCATCCACATACTTTTCGTGTTATTTAACCTCCCGTCTGCAATTTCATTGTGTAAAGTCAACACAGTGGTCAAAGCCGCAAGTTTTGGGTGTTACTTCTGATTCTCAAGTACTTAACATTTGGGGCCTACATATAATATTGCATATCAATTTCAACAAGAGACATCCCTCTAACTAATTATTAAAAATCATTTCGTGAATTTAGGACACTCATAAACCTTCAAGTACAACAACTCTTAACTTTATAAAAATATTGACGGGTATTTTATCCGAAACTATCCCTTGCTTCCTATAACTTGAATTGTTATTTAATGGTAAAACTGCTAGAATATTTATTGATGTTTAGTGGGTAGTTGAGCCCATTACCATCTTATTGATACATGACACTTCAGTACTGGTAGTACTTTACATCATTAATTTTTTAATGAGTAAGTGCTTCAAAAGTAAGTGGGTTCACAACAAAATATGTCACTTAAAATAAAGGCAATTGGCCCTCTATAATCTATTAACTATTTGCATGGGTAGACAATATTCTACATTTCTAATGGTAGTTGATGGCAGTTGCTCGATACACTGCTGCCATCCTGAAAGTTGACAAGGATAGGATAAGATAGGATGCAGGATGCACGATACATGTTAGAAATATAAAAGTTTAGTTCGATCCTATCATATCCTATACTATCCCGCATCCTGTAGCTAATCAGATTCGAGTATAAATTTCAGAGTTATTTTGCGAAACGAAATTTAGCGTAACAATGCATTTGAAATGTCAATTTAATTCGTTTTACAAGTTAAAACATTTAAGAATGATTATTGATTTATTATATTAACAAAACGGTGCACAACGTTGATGAGTGCTAGGTCGTCGCGATTGTTAATTCATACGCAAGTATGGAGTTACAGTGAGAATTCGATGTTACATATGATTACGTCATAAATAGATTTCTTTACTTCATTTAAAGTCTACAAAATAATAAAAGCTTAATTGAATTTACAGACGAACCATTTGGCATTTTAAAAGATAAACATGTAAAACAAAAAACATACATTGTTTGTGTGTACTTTTCACGTTTCATATAATTTCTTCGATGCCCGATAACATCAACGTATATTTCTGTCCGATATTAAATTGAACAGATCAAACTAATAAATGTTAGCTAGCTATAAATGGGTATGAATTTATACTTTAAAAATAACTCCTAATGATTTAACTATAAATGAGATCTTTATAATGATTCCTAAAGAAAATTATGATTTCCAGATCATGTTTAGTTACATTTATCGCCGAACGAATCGCTAGATTATTGATAATTACGCTAAGTTATTATGTGATAACAAAAAATAGTTTGATAAAAACGTGCGTTTAAACAATAGTTAAATTAGTGCATCGAAGTTACTTATCTGTTCTTTATACATAAATCTTATGAAAGCAAACATTGAATCGCTTATCTGTTTCTTTACGTTATTTTGTACATCCCGCGTACGATTCAATTTTACCATTGCACATGTAAATAAGTTATCCCGCTCTAAGAATTTTCGGTTTTGTGTTTAAATTAGTCATTTTGAGTACTACATTAGTTGATTAAATCATTTGATTCTTAAATTTTGTTTTATTTAACTTGTATTCCTATATTTGGATGGTATAGGATAGGATAGGATAGAGCTTAATTGCAGGATAGGATGCAGGATACAGGATATAGGATAGGATAGGATTTGTCAACTTTCACGATAGCAGCACTGTATCTGAGGCTGGTGCAGGATCCGTAAAATGGTGCAAAATGGGCGGAATTAAAAACATACATATAAAAGTGGTATATGATTTTTCTGAAATTTTGACAAACTCTCATAATTCAAGACCATGATTATCTTCATGCAAACCAATTTCAGCAATTGTGAAAATCCACCGAAAAATTGAATCAGAGATATGACTATTACATATTTGACGTTTCCTCGACAGAGAGAAGTAAGGTGTCCAAGTAGCGTAATGGACAATGCACTGGCCTCTCACTACTGCGACCAGAGTTCGATCCCCGTGATCGACAGTGGTTGTATGTGATAGGGTATGGCAGTCGCCTGCTTGGACACGTGAGTTCTCTCCGGGTACTCCGGCTTCTTCCCACACAATGACCCCCCTCGCGCTAACATCTGTGCCAACGAGAGATATTATTATAAGTTGTATAACTTGTTTATCAATCGTTGTAAAATAAATAAAGTTCAAATTCAAATTCAAGAGAGAAGTATACTTTACTTTCGCAAAATAAAAGTTGTTATTTTTTATCTAGCTTGTAACTCGAGATTTGATTGACTGATAAGCCGGGTGTACCTTTCCGTACAGCCGACTTGAGCCGGAGGTAAATAACGTGACGTAACAATGCACTAAAGGGGCATGGTCACGATTTTGGTCAAATTCTATTTTTCTGTTTTTATTATTTACAATGCTTTAGGAATGCATTTTCAATGACCAAATGAAATTGGAGAGTCAGTAGTGAAGTTATAAGCAAGATACAGGGCTCACAATTCTCTGTCATGTAAACAAGGCTCGTGCCCTGTTTTAGTTTACATTAGTTCAATATACCGGTAACAGTTCTTTTTCAAGCTGATTTTTCCATCTTCTTATTCATTTTAAACATAAATAAACAGATCTTAACGTTTTCCACATTCATTTTCAGTCTAAAACCAGGGTTTTTACTTCAACGTTTAAAATGTAAACAAAATCTTTGTTTACATAGCAAAGAATTGTAAGCTCTGTAACTCGCTTATAACTCAACGAATGACACTTTAATTTCGGTTGCCTATTAAAAATTCCTCCCTGAAGCATTGTAAACATTAAAATCGGGAAAATAATTTTTGACCATAATCGTGACCATGCCCCTTTAAATGTGACGCCACTAAGCATTTAGGTAAGGTTTGTGGTTACAGGGAGATAACTTTCCATAGATATATTTCCATTGTGACCTAACGCCAACTTCCCCTAATTTCAGATTTGACTTCGAAATTTGCATGATGTACAACTGATTTCAGGTTTTTTTTTCATTTTGCGGGGTTATGTAGTTTACATGAATAAAAGTAATAGGACACGGGCATTTCCGCAACAAATGATTTTAAATAGTGTTTAACATCATGCAGGTTACACATATACCAAGTTAAGTTTTTCTTGATGTTGGTGGACTTGGAAAGATCTCAAATTAGATGTAGCATCGCTGCTCTCTCTCTCTCTCTCTCTCTCTCTCTCTCTCTCTCTCTCTCTCTCTGTATGTCCATAACAGCCTTGTGACAAGATTTGAAATAAATTCTCGCATGTATGTTTATCAAAATTGTACACTTCATAAGCATGGTTAAAGGATAAACCCTATTAATTTTCAATGAATTCTGTGAAATAGTTATTAAAATATCTTTAAAATTAAGATAGAAATGTTTTTATGTATGATTTGACAATAGACATTTGCGGTACGTAAAAGTAAACCTTTCAAATCAACAACTTGATATTTTGTTGGTTTAAGGCAGAGTAAAGGTAAGTAATAAACGTTTTAAACAGATGCTGAGTTGGAAGGATGTCCAAAGTAAAAAAAAATGATGCGAGCAGGAAATTAAGTTCATTCCAATTTAATCAAAACAAGCAGTCGTCTGAGCCGAATTTCAGGCTATTTCAATCGAAATACTTAGAGACAAACAGGTGTTTAATTTAGAAGAGACTTTGATAAATTGATAAATATCGTCAATATTATTAACCTGGAATTCATTTTATTTTAATCGCTGTAGGTACGTTACTCTATTCTAAAAAGTTATGTATTATGTAAAACACTAATTTTCTGATAGAGCGCACTGTAAATCGCTAGATCTTTGGTCATGTTTCATATTCAATATGATACTTGAAGGACTATGTGCGGTATTATGCATTTTTCGCCATAAAATTAAACTTCCATAGAAAGCATTAAAAATAAGGTTGAAGATAGTTGAAATCGTATCATTGTTAGACCATAATTAATCACCTAATTGTTTCCGGACTTTTCCGTTTTTTCCCGATTACGACAAAGAGCACACGGCGGGTGTGACCGGTCAGCTCACTCCTACATGGCACCTGATCCTACCTCTATCTTATTGGAGATCTGTGTTGCTCTGCTTTAAATTTGTATTTCGTTTTATGGATTTTTGAGATGGTTGACAGTTTGTTATTGTAATTTTTTTCATCATAAATAAGAATGTAAACAGTGATCAACCTAGTGACGTCATAATGTATAAATGACGTCATGAAGATTCAGTTACTTTGAAAAATTAATGTTTTGGAGCAAAAATGGGTGTTTTCCGACGGTTTTGTGACTGGAAAACATCGAGCGCTAGCTTGCTCATCAAAACCATTTTCAACTATAATGTGTATCATTATGTATAATTCTAAGAACAAAAACATATGTTAAAATCTTACTTAATTAAGCAGACCTACGATCTAAACTATCAAAGGCAAACTATGAACGAAAAATGACAATATTTTCATTTGTTTGCAAAATTGCGGGAATTTGCCCATTTTATAACGTCATAGATGAAGAGCTATTTGACAAAGATGAGTAATATCAAGAATAGTCCTTCGCCTACACTAACTGTCTAAATGCGCACTGTATGTCACTGAATAAAGAGAATAAAGCTATATTACTAAAATTTAAATCATGTGTGGTGTGTTTGCGCTAGGAATAGGAGGAAGTGTACAACCATGCAAATGTACCCCCCTCCCTAATGGATACACCCCAGAGCGTTAATGGAGATAGGAATAAACGAAATATCTTAATTCAATCTGGTTTAAGAAGAAAGATATTTGGTCTCTTAAACTACCTGTATATTCCTTAATAATGCGTTTTCCCGCACAATATTTCATTTCGCGAGGGAATGCTCTGTTTTGCGGTGCTCTTGTTAAATAACTCATTAGAAATTTATAGAAACAAATCATGATGTAAATACTGACATTATTTTCGAACATTGTAAGCATAAAAAAAACCCATAATAGTCACATATTAAATATACATATTTTCAAGACATAAGTTACATTTCATTAGCATTTAAGTTTGAAATCATGAACTTTGACCTTTTGTAGTTGTAAAAATGGTGCGCCAAAATCACTTGAACTTTATAAGAAAAACAATAGCTTAATTGCGTAAATGAGTTATCTTGAAAGTCTAATACGCCCTTGATTGGACATGGAAAACAGATTTATTTGGTCTACATGGGAAATAAATTCGTTATCCAGGTCCAATTAAGGGTGTACGGGGATTTACCCGAGTTTGTATTCAATACACCCTGTAACTTCAGGGTGTATGGAATACAACCCGGTGTAAATCACTGTACACCCTTGATTAAACCTGGATAACTAATGATTCACTTTAGGAATTAAATGATGAGGTCGTTATCTTTTTGAAGTTAAACTTAACACCATAATGTGCATTAGGTATAGCAGCAACAAAATTATTTAATGCAACATCAAATTGTTTTTATTTCACCCATTACCAAAACAAAAATATAGTATCATTTACAATCAAAATAAAAAAAAAGGTTTTTTTCTAAGATGTAGAGAGAGAAAAAGAAACAGAGATATATTGGACATAGAAGAGAGAAAAATGTAAAGACTAAGAATATCAAGAGGAGAGAGAGAGAGAGAGAGAGAGAGAGAGAGAGAGAGAGAGAGAGAGAGAGAGAGAGAGATTAGGCCTGTACAAAGGTGAGTGCGAATGACGATTAGCGACGGTGTTCATTCTGGTCCAAAGAGTATTAAATTTTATCTCATTTAGACTTTAAGAAAAAGAGTTTTCTTTGTTCTTAAAAAAGTTAAGGAAGAGTTTATGTTGGTTCTTAAATTTATGTCGAAGCATGTTAATGTAAATGTTTTCCTAACAAAACGTAGTTTTACTTTTCAACATTCATAGCATGCTTTAGAAAGGTTTATGAAAACGTTCAATAAAGTATATTTAATCTTTGATGACATGAGCACGAGGGAAAGATGTTATGACCTTTAGATTCTTACACAAGAATTTAAGTTATTTGTTTAGTTTATCTACGCCAAAGACTCAAGTACTTTTCTGATCAAAAGTCCGTTTTCTCTCGTCGTCATCGTCGTCTTAAACTTTACACATAATACCGTATATCCGGTAATTTTTGCGATGTTCATATTTTCCTGATCTCTTTTATATCGCAAATTAGTGAATGCGCAGAAATTATATCCTGTATCATTTTCTATAGGAAATTTTTTAAATCGCAGAAAATGACTGCCACAAATTAAAAATGCTACACAATTTTCCCATTTTCGCAAATTTTGTGACACGCGAAAAAACCCGGATATACGGTATTCTTCTCCTACACCACTGTCTCCATTTCAAGTAAATTTTCAACCAAGCAATACTGGGTAAAGGGAATTCAAGTTTGTTAAAAATGAGGGGTCGCGTTCTCTTTATAGCAGAACTTATATCAGAATAATTAAAAAATCAGTATATTTTAAAAAATATTTGACCACAAAAACAAATTTTTATGGAAGCATGCTCATCTAGTGTCAAATCATGTTTGTCCAAAAATTGGTACCAGTGAGTAGGGTGGGACCACAATGAGAATTTTTACTTAAAAATATAAAGAAAATTATTTTCAAAAATCTTCCTATCCAAAACCATTTGGCCAGAAAAGCTGTAATGCTTGTGTTGACGAATTATAAGGTTGTGTAGGTTTTACTTTGTACAAATAATGATATCTGGTTGTAGAGTGGGGCCACGATGAGGGGCTCAACTTTTTACTTAGTTAAATAGATAGAGAAACTTTAAAAACTTTCTTCTTAAATTCCGTATGGCCTGAAAAGCTGTAACTTGTCTGAGGTATTGTAGATTAAAGGATGTTCAAATCATGACTCTTGGGGGTACGGTGGGGCTGCATTGGTGGGGGTGGGGGTCATTGGAAGAAATAAGAACAATTTTTAAAAAAAAAACTTATTCTCAAAAACTGAACCCAAAGTAACCGACTGTTAAACTTTATATTACGTTTTGCGTAGAAAAATTTTGAAAATCTTTTTTTTTGTTTATAACAATTTTTAAAAGATTTTTTTAAAATATGAGTTTAAAAGAAATATTTTAGGGCAATGAACCTGATTTTAGTATACTAATGAATGGAAAATGTTCTTAGTACGTTTTAAATAAAAATCATTCTTTTATCTTTTAAAAATTGACATTTTTAAAAAGCATTAGTTAAGAATATCCAATTGTGACCAAATTGTGTATCCACGTGTTACAGTATTAACAGCTAGTTTGCATAAAACAGTAAGGTTTTTGAGTGGCAATCAACTTTTAATTGACTGTACAGATTTTAAAAGTAAAAAAACCCCACCAAAACCAAACGCCTTACCTGAGATGTTTAAAATATTTAGGTCGTGTAATAGCTACCTTGTAAACCAGCGTGGAGGGCCCATATCAAGTCTTTACTGGAGCAGGCACGCTGCATATCTGCATTTAAAGTATACATTATCTGTAAACTTTTTTTATTTTTTTTTATGATAATGAAAATTAATTCTAAGGGAATTATTTCCTTATTTAACGTTGGCAATGAAAAACTAACTCGTGATTGATCGATTTTTTTCCCGCTATAATGAAAAACCCCAAAATCCATGTACTTGCAAGGGCTGATCTTAGACTTCTTGAGAAGTTGTACACATGTAACAGCCTATTGTGAAAAAAAATAACTATATTTTCTGTGTTGATCGACGAAATGAAAAATTAACGTTTTACCTCATTCATACGGATAATTGTAAAACGATTAAGAGATATGTGTGATTATAGATGAAATGATTATCTTTGTGTTTCATACGGGCTACGAAGGTAATTTATCGGGAAATCCGATTAATGTATTTTATTTGCTTTTCTCGCGATTCTTTCATATCCGGTTTGTTAATATATTTCTCTCCAAGACACATATTATATAAATGTAATACAGTTTTTATTATCCTTTCATTCACACTTTTTCACTCACTCACAATCAACTATATTTGGAGTGACTTCTAATATGAAATATTTCTTATCCGAATCATAGAAAAGGATGGTAATATGATAATAACTTCATTATTCTTATTAGTGACAATTAAAATAGTTTACTGTGTTGTGACAGTTTATTGTAACTTTGTTCTACGTCAAAAGCTATTAAGAATTTGCAACTCAAATATTAAAAAAGAACAAAAACAAACACGAACAAACAAATTAGGAAAATAATACAGTTTCTTTAATTGACTGATTCTTATTTTTATCTTCGTATTTTAAAGTGGTTCAACAATTTTATCAAGAGCCAAACTGGCATAAAGATATCAGTTTGAGTCACACTGGCGTGGCAAACAAAATAAACATAATTGTTTGTCGTTATCATTTTCGCTGATAGCAAACTAGTTTGGCAACTTATCTTATTGCCAATGGTGCACATACCGTTTCATTATGGTTAGGTCTAAATTTATACGTCTTATACTCTTTTGGACTATTGTTACTAAGGTAAGAAGTTACTTGTCGACATGATATATTTGTATATTTGCAAACCAGTCTTTAAAATGTTGTTGAAGTTGGATTTATCAAATTAAAATGTCATTTAAGTTAAAACTGCATGTACCTGTGAACATTATACCAATTGTAAATGCATTTAAAATAATGATTTTTGAAATGTATTGATTTGTTTTGATAATTAATTTTTAGTAAAAATAATTCAAAACAATGTATCGTTTGTAAGTAAGATTTGAACATGATCGCACACTTTTAGATTTTTTTTATTAAAACATTACATAAAGAGCTTATTTTGGTCAATCGAGGGAATGACCTTGCAATAAGATGGAATGCTTCACCAAAATATAATTTCTTGGGCCGTTAGGGTATTATTTTATGAATACGTTACTCCAAGAAGGCTATATACCCTTGATAATTTTATATGATTTTTTATGTACTTTAAAAAAATCCAATTAACATACTCTAGTCATTTGCAACCAAAACAGATTTTACGCTTTCTCATCATCAGGAAAAATACAAAACAATTCGTATAAAATAATTGAGAGCATATATCCTTCTTTGAAAAACGAAATCAGGTTTAACAAATGATACTTTAACCTTCTGTAAAATAAAATTTCGGTGGAGCATTCCACCATTTATTGGTTGTTTAATTGGAACACTTTATGCAATGTACAACAATAGCAAGTATTACAGACCATTTTTTTTTTTTTTACAAAATGTCATATACTGGTAATCATTACAAATCACAATACTTGAAATTACTCTGAAAAAAATAAACATTAATTATATTGCTAAACTATTTTATTTTCGTCCATAAAGACTACATATATGTTTTCTAAAAGTTAACTTAATGAGTACATTTTTAACTCATTATTTCATATTTAAGTGCCCTGAAATCTGTCAGACTTTTTTTTGATGATTAGATATAATTGTTCAGCTTTTACTATGAAAAGGTATGTTATTTCTCAAAGCTCTTCTTGAAAATAAGATTTTTTGCGCTCAAAAAAGGACACAGTTTATAACATTTATGGCGAAATAATTAATTTATAGAATCATTTTTAAGGTTGCATTCGGGAAGATAACGTTCTTTATCCACGTTGATGAAGTGAAGAGCGATGGACGACTCCACGGTGGTACCTGTTGTCAGGGTGTATCTGGGACAGACTGTTCAAAACTGTGTAAACCTGTCCTTACTGTGTGCCTCACGTAATATATTTATGTAAAATAATCTTTTATTCTTTTAGTTGGAATTCGTAAAAAATAAAAGTGTTTTATTGGTATAATTAATTAACAAAATAAATACAAACACGTGCTTTCATGATAAACTTTATTTATGATAGGGATCTTAGTCATCAATGTCTAACAAAATTTTCCACAACACTTGATATGAGACGAAATGATGTTGTATATGGATCCAGAGTTGGCAATACAACAAGTCCTCAATTTCTTGAGGTCGATAGCTGGGTAATTTGCTTAATTCTATTATTGTAGCTTATTTCACGTATTCATTTCTCCACTGCATCATTTATTACATATTTATATACATTTTGATATGTTGGAAAACTTTAAAAATATTTGAACTTTGGTTGAAATATATAACCAAGTATCAATTATCATCTTTAAAGAGTAAATATGTAGACAGGATTTCAATCACCGTAAGAGATCTACAGACATCGTCTTTGCCAATCATCTACCAGACGGTGTTCTCTGACTACAACCTGAAGATAGGAGACAACATTCTGTCTCAGTTCTGGCGGCAGAAGAAGTTAACAGCAAATTATTTCAGCGACAAAAATACATTTAGGTATGTTTAATTTTATTTGACATTATCTGTGCTGATTTTATTGCAAGTTTTTTTTCTCTGATTTTTGCATGACTCATCATTTTTTACGAAAAAACTTACAGAAACAGCACTATGACTTATTGTCGTATCGCCCTTAATCCAAAGCGAAAGCATCATGCATGAGCGCCCCATTTGTTTTGAACACCCAAGCTACGTTTCACGATGGCCCAAAATACTTTTAACGAGCGGCTCAAAGTAAGAATTATGATTACGTTAAGTTTGCAATATTTTTTACCAGTGCCCCAACATTGATTTCTCCGATTATGCACTAAAATCAACGTAATTTCACGAGCGCTTCAAGTTCGATTCCAAGCTCATTACCACGTCAAGTTTGTATTACTTTTACGAGCGTCCCAAAATGGGATCGCCTGATTAGCCTTAATTTTTTTGATGGAATCTCAATTAGCGTATACTTTGGATCATTTTTACGAGCGCCAGAAAATGTGCTTTCTCGATTATGCTCTAAAATCTCGTTTGATTGTTTTCACGAGCGCTCTAAAGTTTGATTAAGGAATATATATGTATTCACGAAATGGGTTTAACCGATTGC
Organism: Magallana ariakensis; assembly: GCA_020458035.1. Lineage (NCBI taxonomy): Eukaryota > Metazoa > Mollusca > Bivalvia > Ostreida > Ostreidae > Magallana > Magallana ariakensis. Next base: position 24,172,429 of record CM035813.1, read on the forward strand.
TCTAAAAAACGAATGTTTTGTTTAGGTGCCCCGACAATCTAATCTTATCACGTTGAAAATAGTTTATTTACACGAACCTGGTGCACATGATTTGTTAAAAACCTAAATTAAAATCATTTTGACGAGCGCTCAAATATGGGTTTACCTAATTTTGCTCCTAAATTAGTTGCCACGACGTTAATCTAAATATTGCGTAAGTTAAATTTTGATTATTTTGAAACATGATTTTGCAATTATAATGTTTGTTTTAGACTCTCATTTTTTACGTACAATTTGCCTCATTTGCATCACGTTTATGGAACCGCAATTATGTATTTATCTTTTTTTATATATCTGCGTTTGCAAATTTTTGTTGAAATGTGGGGCACCCATAACATTATAAATACCATAAAGCGAAATGTTGAGGCGCTTTTAAAATATTTCAATCATGATTGGCAATTTGGAGCGCTCGGAAAAATTTGCCCTTAACATTCAAATTATTTCGTAGCAAAAGGGATTTTGGGGCGCTCGTAAAAAAAACTTCAATCATGATTAACCATTTTGAGGAAATATTTAAAACCAGGAACCAATTTTTGGGGCGCACGTGAAAAGTATTTGGGATGCTTATGAAACGTGATTGAGGCACTAAAAACAAATTGGGGCACTCGTGTATGGGGCCTATTAGATTTGTGACGAAGTAACCTGAAACCGATATTCCTAGATGCAGTGAAAATATTAATTGCTTTTGGCTTTTTTCCGCACATAGAAATTTCAGGTACTGATTGGATGTTGCTATAAATTACAAGGCTTTTAAATCGTATCATATTGACTCTTAAGTTATCCTACGAATTAATAACGATTATGCGTTAATTTCTCAATACATATAAGATTTTTGGAAGTTGATTTTTAATTAGTTCTCATATGCAGTAATTCTTGCATATTGGAAACAAAACATTGTTTAGACTTTATCACAAATTACGGTAATTCATCAACGCTGACAAAAAAGGTACTTAAAAATGATCGTAAAATTCAAAGTAATGTATTTTAAACCATTTTTTTTCAAGAAAACCTTGAAAAATTCAAAGTGGGACAAACAATTTTGATCAGTTTTTTATAGTCGTATATTTTTCTACGACAAAGTTCAAAAGAACGGTTCTCCGACACAAAAAAAAAAAAAAATAAAAATAAAAAAATAATATTGTTGCTTTAGCAACAAAAAGGTCTTTCGTTCTTTCCTGCGTGTAGATATCCGTAAGAAAATTGGCTTTTGCGTAGAAAAAAAAATCATGGATATAATATTTTCTGTGAATGAAAGGACTATGTGCGGTACATGTATTATGCATTTTTCGTCCCCAAAATTTAAGTTTTAAAAAGATTTAAAAATAAGGTGAAAGATTGTTGAAATCATATGGAAAATAAGTGTGTAAAAGATTATCACCACAGTGACGTCATAATGTAGAGTTGACGTCACGAAGATTGTCTAATATTGATATGTTGTTTTGTAGAAAAATGTGGGTGTTTTTCGACTGGGAAACATCGAGCGCAAACTTGCTCAAGTACCATTTAGTACCATTTTCTAGTATGATGTATATACTTATATAAACAAAAACATATGTTTAATTCGCACTTGAGCAGACCTGCGCTTTATTCTTCCGAATGCAAAATATAAAAAATGGCTCTATTTGCATATGTTTGCAAAATTGCGGGAATTTGGTCATTTAGGTGACATCATAGATAAACAGCGAATGAGCAATGATGACTAAAACAAAGATTAAAGTCATAGGCATCCTCTGTACATTGATCTATGAAGATTTGATTTGTATACGATACTATTTAAAATTGAGGGTATTTATTTGACCATACCAAATAAAGTCCTTTGCATTGCTTCTTTCCTTGCAGAACAAATGAAAAAAACCCACAAAACACAACAAAACAAACCAAACAAAAAAACACCCCCCCCCCGTTTTAGAGTACTTCCTGCGATGACCGTTAGTAACGCTGATTAATACAAAACATGTTAAACATATTTAAAAACAATGGTCTTTCTTTTCTCTAAGTTTGGTTGTTAAAGTCTCAGCAAAATCTGGTGTCTAGTTGAGACAACGTTTTTGTCTCGGGACCGGAAACGAACAATCGGAATTGCTCAATGAAAATAAAAGTTGTACTTCTTGTACATTTATTTATTGTATGTAATTTTTATCTGATTAGTTAAAACAGTCAAAGAAAACACAGTTAACTCGATTAAAACTTGCTTTGTTTTAACCATTTAAGTCACAATCGGAAGTGAGTCGGCAACATGAAACCCGTAAAACACATCTTCAGATATATTTTTATCATCAGTAAAAGTTCTGTGTCTTGATTTCTTACAGTTTCTGAGATCCCGCGGGTACAAGATTTGAAAAAAAGAGAAAGATACCTGGGATATTTAAGATATATCATCGGAAATAAAACTTGATTGTTTATTCAACATGTATAGATTACATTTGTAAGGTTTTGTACTTATATATTCATTCCATTAAATATGAAAAATGAAGGAAAATATCAATTTTTTAAGTACTTCCGGTGATGACCGGAAGGTAGGACGAACAAAACAAAGTCATTTAAACACATCTACAGCTATAGGTTGATCATTCCACAAAGTTTGGATGTTCAAGTTTTTATCGTTTCTGAGATATCAAGGTGACAAGCTTTTCGTTGCGGGACGACCGGAATTGAATTTTAAAGTAAATGAAAAACGCCTCGAAATATATAATTATTTTTTATGATCCCTGAAAATTTCAAAAAATATATTCAGTTATCTCTGCAAAATTCTGCCGACAAAAAAGGAGAAAAATAAGAAGAGAGAAGAACACTATTATAACTACATGTATAAGGTCTTCCGTTGGAAACGGAAGACCCTATATATATTGATTTGCTGTCATTGATTATAAAGCATACCATCGAATCTTAATATAGAACCTGTACTTGCTTAGACAGTAAGTTAGTTTTAAAAAAAAACCTGCACACCCACTTATTAGTTATCTACAGCAACTGTTCATGCTGTCTTAAACTGTAACTTTCAAAGATTGCTCTCTGAATTTCATGGTTCCTCGTCGCAAACCACTGCCAATATATTTCCACTCACAAAAAGGTTCAGGAAGATACTTATATGCGGACTCAGGACAGTGGCTGCAGACGATAACCGTAGACAGCCCTCCATTACGACAGGCCCTGTTTGACATAGAAACTGAACAGCTTTATAACGCCTTAAAATTCTTTAACACAGACTTTCTAATTCCTTCCCATAATCTTAATTTTGCAAGTGTGAATTTGCATCCTAGCTTAATGAGTCTGCCCGCGGGCAGACTAAATAAATCTTTTATCTACAAACCCAGTATTAAATGTTTATTTTAAAAAATATTATATAATATTATAAAATAAAATTTTAAAACGTGCAATAAATTAATTACCATGATAAGGAAATATTCTGATTACTGATACACAATTTATGTTAAAGTTTGATTACGTTAATTTTATTTTTAGACTTACAACAAGATCCTTCCAAAGCTTAAATTTTTTGTCAAAATAAGTAATGATTCTTATTAAAAAATAATTAATATTCGAAAGAATGCAAACAAAACTAGGTAACTACTTGCCACATGAACAAAAACACATATGATTATCGTTGATTTTAGGGTACTATAGATTTTGAAATAAGCATTTTCATATTATTATGTTTCATCTTACATTTGTTGGTGTTTTAAAAAAAAATCTGCAATGTTTAAAGACCTTAGGCAAATGTCAAAAAACGTCATAAAAGGACGAACATATTTGGAATACATTTTTGATATGCATAAAGTTAATGAAGACGTTTTTGTTTTTAAAATACAGTAGTAGAAATGTTTTTGTTATTGTTTCCATTTTATATACCTTTTTGGTATGCATCGTTTTTTCATATAACGAATTCTTATTAATACAGTGTTTTTACAAAGATTCTGGCAGAAATATTTTTATATCCGAATACCATTTCTTGTTGTTTAGCAATATTGCCATGTATATTTGTTTTTGCGTTTTAATTCTGTAATGTTCGAAAGCCGTGATATCTGTCATACCGGTGTCATATAATCTTTTGATACCATGAAGTTGAAAAGTTTTTGCATTTTCGTTGGAGAAAGTGTTCAACATTTTATAGGTGCAATGTATTGAACCCCCTCTAGTTTTATTTTGCTATTAGTCATGAGGAATAAAATATTATGCAAAATGTTGAACATCCTTAATATTGCAATTCCCATAAGAAAGATGATTTAAAATGTTATGGCAAAAAACCGTTGAACTCCAATCCTTTTTTATAATAATTTAACCCCCTCTCCAATTAACTTGAATTTATGCAAGTCTGACTTGCTGTCTATTGTAAATGTACCGTAATTGGAACTTTTCCTAATTGATTGTTGACTTGTATCCGTTGATACAGGATAGGTTAATTGCAATCTTTTGAAAACAATTTCTGCATACACATAAAAAAGTATTGAGAAAAAGATACCTTATTCACATTAAAGTCCTCGTTGCAAATTTATGTGTTTGGTTTTTTTTTTTTTTACATAAAATTCATGTCTATAAAAATTTCACACAATTTCTATAGTTTGAAGAGAAAAACCGAATTCGTTATTGGAAGTTGTTCCGTACACATGTATTACTTTTTATGCATTTTATCCTAATTCATGAGACACATTTTTTGTACAGTATGTGATTATCCATTACTTGAAACAAAATTATTCACTCCCGAGTAAAATTCAACTCTCGCCACTACTTTCAGTACTTTGATTAAATTATAGAGACACGTTAAGATTTCATTTCTCTTGTTCCCTTCATTCCAATCTTTATCAGTTATCAGAGGGGGCATAAACTATTGTATTAGGTGCAATTTGTGTTATTTGTATTAACGACAAAAGATTTAATGCAATTTTAGCAAGAAGGAGCCGATGTTAAATTATTCATGTATAACATTCTTGTTTTCTCATGTGCATATAGTTATGATATATTGAAATTCATTATTTGAATATAAATGCTTCAGATTCTTGATTATATTATTCCAGCATTCAGATCACATACAAGGCTTACTGTTCTGAAGGTTACTATGGACAAGACTGTTCAGCTCACTGTCCCGGTAATCCAAACAAATGTGTTGTTAATGGACATACCTACTGTAAAATGGGTAGGTTTATTTATACAAATCAAGAAATATAAATGATTTGTAGTAACTTTAATAAATGATTCAAATATCCAGTTTGTTTTGTTCAACAGGATGGACAGGTAACAACTGTGACGAGGATGTGAATGAATGCAGTTATACAAGATTCTGCAGCCACGGTCAATGTACAAACACCGCTGGTAGTTTCAACTGTACTTGTCCTCCTTCTGTACACGGCCTGAAGTGTCAGCTGGATGAAGATGAGTGTCTAATGGATCCTTGTAATGGAGGAGAGTGTGTTAACAAAGTCGGTAGTTATGAATGTTTTTGTCGAAATGGAACGACGGGAAAAAATTGTGAATCATTGACTGGTACTAACTGTAACGTTATTTCGTGTAGCAATCATGGTAGATGTACATCAAGCCATGGAAACCTTGTCTGTCATTGCGATCATGCTTACTCTGGAACAGACTGTTCTGTAAGACATTTTTGTTCCAACAATCAATGTAAACAAGGTTCAACATGTGTTATTGGTGAATCTAATTATACATGTCATTGTCCGAATGGTGTATCAGGAAAATATTGCGAACAAATCGATTATTGTATCAATAGTCCTTGCAAAAATTCAGGCGTTTGCATAAACTACGCATCGGGTTTTGTTTGTAAATGTGATCATGGATGGTCAGGTTCGTTGTGTCAGTCGTACAACTATTGTCACAATGTGACTTGTTCTAACCATGGGACTTGCTTTAATGGTCCAACAGGATTTGATTGTGTATGCAATTCCGGTTACTTGGGACAGCTTTGCGAAATAGTTAAGTTTTGTAAAGCATCCTCTTGCATCGATCCATATGTTTGCATTGAAGCACACAAAGGGTTTAAATGTGAATGTCCATATGGAATTGCTGGAGAAAATTGTGATCGAGTCAGTCATTGCCTGAGAAATCCATGTGGACGCCACGGCAGTTGCGAAGACAATGGCATTGGATACAACTGTTCTTGCCATGATGGATGGACGGGGAACGACTGTACCGATATTAACTATTGTTTAAATAATCCATGTCAAAATGGTGCCACTTGTAACAACAGCGAATTCAATTACACATGCTCTTGTAAACCAGGTTTCTTCGGATCATCATGCGAGAACGTCGATCACTGCTATTTCAATCCTTGCAGACATAATGGATCATGCCTTAATCATATAACGCACTTTACTTGTTTGTGTCAAAACGAGTGGATAGGACAACAATGTGAAACTGAAAATATTTGCTTTACATCTAATCTTTGTGCAAATCATGGTCACTGTTTTCAAATTGATTCAGAAGCAAGATGTTCCTGTTTTGATGGTTGGATGGGGATAAACTGTACTACAAAAGATAATTGTTATAATTCATCGTGTGGTAAAATGGGGACTTGTCATAACTTTGAAGACTCATTTTTATGTATCTGTGATCCACAGTGGACGGGTATGAGTTGTGAAACATTTGCGTGTGAGAATAGCACTTGTGTTAACGGTTATTGCCAAGCCTCAGATGATGCTTTATTTGACTGCAATTGTACGGGAGGTTGGATAGGTCCCAATTGTGATGTTCCAGATCCTTGTAAAAATAAGACTTGCGAAAATGGAGGAAAGTGTAGATCTAAAATTTATCCAAATAATTCAACATCAACTCTATATGGAAGCAAAACGAACACTTCATATAATGCTGCTGCATTTTGCAGTTGTTCAAAAGGTTGGAAAGGCGATCAGTGCAGTATTGATATAGATGAGTGTCAAAAGAATGACACTTGTCATGGGTATGGGATTTGTAATAATAGCGTAGGTGGATTTTCGTGTGACTGTCTCAATGGATTTACTGGTTTAAAATGCGAAACTAACATTGATGAATGTTCATCGATCCCATGTTTAAACAATGCCACTTGTATTGACAGCATTGGCGATTATAGCTGTTCATGTTCTTCTTATTTCGATGGAGAAAGATGTGAAAAGGATGTCGATGAGTGTCAGTATTTTGTGTGTGGTTCCCATGGATCTTGTAGAAACATGTTTGGTAATTATAGTTGTACGTGTGAACCAACCTGGGTGGGTCGTCATTGTGAAGTCCACGTTAGTTCGTGTTCTGTTCAACCTTGTAAAAACAATGGGACCTGTTTTGATGTCGATGACACTTATTTTTGTTTTTGTGACAATCGGTTTACTGGAAGACATTGCGATGTAGACATCAACGAGTGCAAAACACATTCATTTTGCAGGAATGGTGCAACTTGTGTCAATACATATGGTTCCTACGACTGCATTTGTCCAATTGGATGGGAAGGGAAACTATGTGAGACTGACATCAATGAATGTATAAGTAACCCCTGTCCACTAAATGCAACGTGTATAAATAGAAAAAATGGCTTTGATTGTCAAAATTGTTCAACGTATCTTTGTATGAATGGTGGATTTTGTTATGACTCAAATATTGGTCCTATTTGTAATTGTACTGATGACTGGGTTGGTAGCAATTGCAGTCAAAAGAATTTTTGTAAAGATGGACCATGTGGAGCACTTCAGCTTTGTGTCAACAAAAAATATACATACAGCTGTGAATATCATCCATGTCAAAGTTTTCCTTGTCAAAATAATGGTTTGTGTGTTGAGCATGGAGCTGAATATCTCTGCAAGTGTCAGACTGGATGGAAAGGGAAATTTTGCGAAAAAATAGATTATTGTGCTGGAAATAAATGTGAAAATAACGGAACATGTAGAAATGAAAATTCTTCCTTCTTTTGTGAATGCTCCGGAAATTGGTTCGGAGAGCGATGTGAAATGTATAATTACTGCCATAGCGATCCTTGCACAAACAAAGGATATTGTAAAAACTTACAAGATGATTACATATGTATCTGCCAACAAGGTTGGGAGGGTAAAACCTGTGAAAAATTCAACTATTGCAATGATTTGCCATGCATAAATGACGGCGTTTGTAATAATCTAAATACCACATATACATGCACCTATCCACAATATTGGAAAGGCAAGGACTGTGAGGAATATAATTATTGCTATAATTCTCCATGCCATAATAATGGAACTTGTTTCAATGGTAGAAACTCCTTTTCTTGTTTGTGCCAATCGGGATTCTTGGGACACTCTTGCGATATTGTCGATCAGTGTTTATCTGGACCTTGTCAAAACAACGGCACTTGCATTTTAAATATAACGGCGTCTACTTATGTTTGCAAATGTAATGGCGGTTTTGTTGGAGAGCACTGCGAGAAGGACCGCGACGAATGCGCAACAGATGTTTGTCCAGCTAAATCCACCTGCTATAATGAAGATGGTGGATACAGGTGTATATGGGAACGAAGACGAAGGAGGGAAACGATCTGAAGAGGTTGGTAATGAAATTATTTTACTCCAAAAGCCTATGTAAAAAGTAAACGTACTATAGAACTATTTTTTCCAGAGACAAAAAGTGGTGTTTTAGAGTTATCAAAACTCAACACTCAGGAGAATTTGACGGAAAACATTGCTACAGCTCGACGCCTGATTGAAAAAGCAATGTGTAACTCGAAAACATCAGTTTTTGAGCCAGCAGCATTATCTTTCGAAAGGTAGGTACAGACATTTTAGGTACTTTATTTTTATCTTCATAACTTTATTACTTGCACAGTACCGTTGAATGACGTTAAAATAGGAGTAAAGTATTGTGGAATAGAGTATTGTACATTTGTTGAAGTAGTATAAAACTCGGAGATATTTTCTAAAAACGTCTCCGTTTAATATGAAGTTTCCAAAAGTTTGAGTTACATCTATGATAAACTGACATTTGTGACATCATTGAATAGCAAAATTCTACTTTTAAGAATATAATTTTGTATAATATATGTCATTTGATTTAAAAACAAAAACGTAAACTTTCCAATGCGAATCAATGAATTACAACTAAGGGTTTATAAATTAATTTGCCCAATATTGACAAATTCAGGTTTTGCGATTCGATTTTTGGATTTTTAATATATATTATAAAATCGACTACTAAGAAATCATCTTTGTTATATTTTTACAGTGATGGCAGCATATTCCTTTATTTCAATATACGGTGCATGTTACGAAACTGAAGATAAGAAGATTGACAGTTTCCATTGATAAAATTCGAGTAGATGTAAACAATTATTAAACATAACTTTGATAATTGTTGTGATGTCCAATCACCTTTTAAAATGTTCTCTTAGTTCAAATCCCCCAATGACATTGTGTTTTAAAAGATGGGACTTACATTTTATAGGTACACATGTGGCTTTATTTGCTCTTTTGTTTTATTATATTAGCGAATATATTTATATTAAATCAGATCGAGAATATTCATGTTGTTAGCAATACATGATCACTTATTTATTTCTCTGTCATAAGTTTTCAATTCAAAGGACTTGTATGTTAACATATTATTAATAAATTATTTCTAAAAAAGCATCTTTTGAGTCATTCTTGATTTTTTGTTGTTTATTTTTCAATAACCGTCAGACACAAAATGAATTCGTAATCTTATACTTTATTAAAAATTGAATTATAAATCCTAGTAATAGAACATAATTTGACTTAATATTTGCATACTCTCAAAAATATGTGCATATTATCATGAATTCTAAATCCCAAAAGGATTTGACACACAGAGTCGATCTTCATTTAAATTTTACATTTCTTATTTCAGTAAAGTTTTACTTCAGAAATGAGTTAACGTGAGTTGACAGTCTCAATTAATGCAGTTATATATAATTTAACTCCTATTTGGATTAAGAAAATCCTGAAATGATCCTCTCTGACGTTTATCTCAGTCTCAATCGAGCTGAAATTTACGAAGATTTGCTATATTCTTTCTTCTACAAATCAACACAATTTTAGATCTTCATACCCAGAATATTTTCGGTCACCATTATGTTCTTATAATTATCAATATTTGTGAATAAAATATAAGTAACACGCTTTTTGTTTGTTAAGTAAAATTATTAAGATATCTTGCTTAAAACGTTTATCAACAATCTTAGTAATTTTTTAGTAAGCAAATAAAGAAATCTCAGTATTCGGTATATGATGATGTCAAACACAACTTGTTTTTAAATATTCGAGTATAAGAATATAAGTATCTTTTAAATGTAGTATTTGTTCTGATATTGTGTACAGATGCAGAATAGCAATAATATCTCATCATATGGTCTAAACAATTTAGAGTAGGCAAGGACAATCAAATACAAATTATGTTGGTGAAATTGTAAAAGAAAATGCGTACGCATCATCAGAAATATAAATTGCGTTAATATCTTATTTATCAAAATACCGTTATCATTTAGGAAGTTTTAATAACCCGGTTAAATGATATTTTTATCAAAATAAATACAAGCTTTGATTGTTGCTTCAACAGATATTAGCTATCAACGATAAATTGAACTTTACACAGAATAAATAGAAGATTAACCATATTGTGAATAATACAGCGAGTGTTTAAATATTTGATGAAGACGTCGGTAAAATTATCGACAGGTAATAAGGTCTATTATATCGTTAAATTGTCATGTTGCAAGTATCGTTGGAATTCATAATGATCCCCTCGCCCGCCTCCAGTATTTTTAGCTTGTAACGTAATACTTACTCCGCATTCATTACTGAGAGCAAAATTGTTGACGTCTAGGAGTAAATGTGTTGTGCGGCTCACAGTCATAATTTTTATAGAAAAGACTGAGGTTTAACAAATGACGTGGTAAAACATGTGATAAAAAGAATCTCTCATGATTTGCGATAATATATGATTTTTATCCAACTCGTTGTGTGTTTTCAATCCCCTCGCCAAGGCTCGGGTATAGAAAGCACACAACTCGTTGGATAAAAATCATATATCATAGCAACTAATTAGAGATCCTATATATAAATAGTGCCGATTGACAGTGGTTTTTTGGGGTGTCAATTTCAACTGTTACCCTCCCAAACAGGCACTATTTGTTTTATTATACTGAATGTCTTAAATTTAGAGAAAATTTTACTGCTTTTATATAGAAATGAGATGAATTCTACGGTAAACCGTACGCGCATAATTTACGCGCATGTAACATTTCGTTGTGTTACCTGTTGCCAAGTGTGTTGCTAACGCTGAGAGTAATAGAACCGATTATCAACTGCGTCTAAACCAATCAGATTTCAGTATTTAACATTAAAGTATAATAATAAAATTTGGTCCCGCCCTTGCAAACCCAAAACGAACATTTTTTTTGAAACGGAAAATGATTCGTGGGCTCGATTTGGTCCCGTTTTTTATTATTATTATTAAGGTCTTCCGTTACAACGGAAGACCTTATAGTGATTGTAATGTTTTTTATTATTATTATTTTTTTCCCATTTTTTGTCCAGAAGATTTCTAAGAAATGCCTGGACAGATTTTCGTGAAAATTTCAGAAATAATAGAGACTGATAATATCTCGAGGGTTTTTTTTCATTTTTTCAAAATTCATTTCCAGTCGTCCGTTTCCTGTCCCGCGACATAAAAGCTTGTCACCTCGAGATCTCAAGAACGACAAAGACTTTCGCATACAAACTTTATGGGATGATAGATCTGTATGTGTAGATGTGTTTAAACTATTTTGTTTTGTTCGTCGTAACTTCCGGTCGTCACCGGAAGTAATTTAAAAATTGTTTTTTTTTACGTATTTATTTTATTTTACATAGAATGAGATTATAAGTATAAATTTTTATATTTGTCATCTAAGCGATGTTTAATCAACAGAAAAAATCCACTTCCGGTGAGACATCTCAAATATCTCGGGTAGCTTTTTAAAAATAAATTTTGTACCCGCAAGATCTCAAAAACTGTAATTGATTAGGACACGAAACTTTTATGGATGATAGACATTTGACTGAAGATGTGTTTAACTGCTTTTATTTTTTCAACCGTCACTTCCGGTCCACACCGGAAGAGTTTAAACAAATCAACCTGTTTATAACTGTAACTGTTTTTCTATGCTAATTTTAGATAAATTGATAGGCAGTAACATCTTGTTCTCAAATGCATAAGAACTACTAACTTTCAATTTTCACTGAGTACTTCCGTTTGTCCGTTTCCTGTCCCGAGGCAAAAAACCTTGACTCCTCGAGATCTCAAATATGGTAATGACTTGAACAATCAAACTTTGCAGGATAATAGACCCCTATATGTAGATGTATCTACCTTTTTTTTGTTTTGTTCGGCGTAACTTCCGGTCGTCACCGGAAGCGCTTCAAAATATTATCTTTTTACCTTTTTTACTTATTTTACATAGACTGATTATTTTAGTATGATTCTTCTAATAAGTCATTTATGCGATGTTAAATAAACCAAAAAAGATCCATTTCCGGTGAGATATCTCAGATTTCTCAAGTACCTTTTTAATACTAAATTGAGTACCCGTCGTTAATCAGAAACTGTTAGTGATCTAAAAACAAAACTTACGTAGGTGATAGACATTTGATAGATGATGTGTTTAACGTGTTTCATTTTGTCAGCCGTCACTTCCGGTCCTCACTGAAAGGGTTCAAACAAATGACATTGTTGATAAGTTTAACTGGGTTTTTTTTGCACTGTTTCAGTAAGCTTGATAAACAGTAGTGTACGAGAAGAAAATGTTTGAGATATATTAACATTTTTTTAAATTAAGCAATTCTGTTTTTCCGTTTCCTGTCCCGAGACAATAAACCTTTTCTCAATAAGATCTCATAACTGACAAATACTTAAGCATATAAACTTTGAGGGAAAAAACAATGCATGAAGATATGTTTACAATGTTCCGTTTGATCCGGCGTAACTTCCGGTCGTCAAAGCAAGTTTCAAAAATGACTTTTTCTCGGTTTTTTTTTATTTAACATAGAAAAAGTTACTGAAAGATTCCAGCAGAATATGTATTACATGTATATCCTTTTTCTTTTAATGAGAGAAATGCATTTTCTTTTTTTTTTTTACAAATTTATACATGAGGAACGGAAGACCTTTTTGTTGCTATAGCAACAAGAGTCTAGTTATTATTATTATTATAACATTTATATAGCGCTAAATATAATAAAATTACTCTAAAGCGCTTTACATTATAAGTTAAAACTACACAATGAGCATACACACATAAAATTGATTGAGTTATTATAGGCATATAAATCTATAAAAAGAGGTTTACATATAGAAAATAGGCTAAACAGTTTTTAAAATATTCATAAAACATTTAAAATATTCATAAAACATTTTCAGCACAGATTAAAGACTGAAGATCTAACTAAACTGATGAAAGGGTCAATTATAAAACGCTAATTTAAAAAGATGTGTCTTGAGTAACTTTTTAAAACTGGTCAGATTTTCTTCGAGTCTTAAAACTGCGGGAAGACTGTTCCAGAGTTCAGCTGCACTGACATCGAAACGCCGATTTCCATAAAATTTGGTACGTGCCTTGGGCTTAACCAGAAATCTCGAGTTCTCTGATCGAAGTGATCTTGATGGAAAATATACATCAACAAGGTTCTGAATGTATGCCGGTGACTTCTCTTGCAACGCCTTGAAAACAGTCAAAACTAGTTTGTATTGAATTCGAAATTCCACTGGCAACCAATGAAGAGCAATCAGCAATGGTGTGATATGATCATGCTTCTTGGTTCTTGTTATTATTCTGGGAGCTGTATTTTGAATTCTCTGTAGCTTTGACAAGGAGCTGGAGCTCAACCCATACAGCAATGCGTTTCCATAATCAAGCCTTGATGTGACAAGGGAGCACACTAACGTTTTGCAAGCATTTTCCGAAATGAGTTTACGAATTCGACCAATATTTCGAAGTTGGTAGAAACACTGTTTAGAAATAGAACTAATTTGGTCATCTAAAGTCAGCGTCCGGTCAAAGAGCACCCCAAGGTTTCTAACGCAGGAAGTTGCATCAATAATCTGACCGTCAAAGTTTATTTTGCAGTTTTCAAATGCACCAAGTCTGTTTTTAGGAGAAAATATAATAAGTTCTGTTTTGTCTTGATTTAATTTAAGCATATTGGTCTTCATCCAATCACTGATATCTGAAAGGCATGCCTGAAGTCTCCGTGTTATTGTGTATCATGCCAGGCTTGGTTTGACAACCATATATACTTGAGTGTCATCAGCATAGCTATGGAAAGACATTCCGTGCTTGCGACAAATCTCACATATGGGTTTGGAGAACATACAGTAGAGCTTTGGCCCTAGAACTGACCCCTGTGGTACACCATAATTAAGTTGGAAATCAGCCGACGCAGATGAAAGGACCGCAACTCGCTGATATCTATTGGTGAGATAAGATTCAATCCACGCCAGAGCATCGCCGCCTATTCCATAAGAAAAAATTTAAGACGCTTAACAAGGATGGAATGGTCAATTACATCAAAAGCAGCTGACAGATCCAACATCAAAAGAACAGCGCATGAGTTGGAGTCTAGCGCTGTCACAATATCATGGTGTACCTTCAAAAGAGCCGTCTCTGTAGAGTGATATACCCGATATGCAGACTGGTATGTATCTTGCAGATTGTTTGACACAAGATGATGCTCAAGTCGTGCATTGACTACCTTTTCCAGGATTTTAGATAGGAAGGACAGGTTGGAAACTGGGCGGTAGTTCTTCAGAACTTCATTGTCAAGTCCTTGCTTTTTTAGCAACGAGCGGACTACAGCTTCTTTAAAAGAGGATGGCACTGATGATTCTGAAAGGGACTTGTTGATAATTGTTGTAATAATTGGCAATAGGACGTCAATGGATTGTTTCAGAATATGGGTCGGTATTGGGTCTAGTTCGCAGGATTTAGGAGCTGAGCGCATGATTAATTTACGAACCTCAGTCTCAGTTGTTAATGCAAAGCAATCTAATGGTTGTCCACAAAATATCATGTCAGCGCTTAACTCACCCAATCCGAGGTTTTCCTCGGATATAGCAAGCTGGTCACGGATAGTGGATATTTTCCCGATGAAAAATCTTCCAAATTCGTTTGCCATTTCCTCCTTGTTGTCAAGTGTGGGGAAAATTGGACCACAGTCTTTGCCTAAGAGATTGTTTGTTATTTTATAAAGTTGTTTCTGGTCAGTACCGATCTCTGCGATCTTTACAGAGAAGTAGTTCTCTTTGGACGACAGTAGCAATCTGCACGATTCTAAAGATTTGCTCTTGAAGATTTCTTTATGAACAACAAGTCCAGTTTCTCGCATGAGTCTCTCTGCTCGACGTTTTTCGCGTTTTGTCATTCGAAGTTCGTCGTTATACCATGGTGTGTTTGAATGTCTTGTTACAGTTTTGGTTTTCTCAGGAGCATGTTGATTCAAGAGAGTGCGCAATTCATGATCGTAACATTTAACTAGTACATCCAAGGACCTGTCGAGATCATGAAGCTTGTCCAATGATGTTAAGTCATTTCTAAATTTTGATATATCGATCTTACGGAGTTTGCGGAAAGTTATGGTTTTGCGTTCTTTTAAAGGTTTGGATATATGTAACTTAACGCTTACGGCAAAATGGTCACCTCCAGCGTTGCCGTTGTTATCACAGAGAGCAGGGTCTTGAATTGTATGCACACTACTAAGGATGTGACTGCTGTTTCGCGTGATAATCAAGTCCAAGGTGTGACCATGGACATGAGTAGCTCCTTTCACGTGCTGCGTTAACCCATGCTCATCCAAAATTCTCCGAAAACTTCCTGCATCGATGTTGTTTGGATCATCAACGTGAAAGTTAAGATCACCTGTAATTATCAATTCCTCAGGAAGGATGACAAGTTGGTCAAGGTAGCATGACCATTCCTCGAAAAACACAGTGGTCTTAAATCCGTTGGATTTAGAAGCTGGTGGGCGGTAGATTACACACAATCTCACATGGTTGTTTGATGAGGCAACTGTACACTCCAGGTGCTCAAAATGTGTGAAATGAAAGTCGGTGGAAATGGGTTTGTGACAGCATGAAATATGATCTTTATGAATCAATGCCAATCCACCTCCCCGGTGTTTTCTCGGCTTTTGCAAGACAGAGAAACCCTCTGGTGTAAGTTCGGATAAAATCACATTGTCATTTTCCTTTCCAAGCCACGTTTCTGTAAGGGCTAAAAGGTCAATATCATTAGAGACAATGTAATCATTAATTGCAACCGTTTTGTTCACCACTGACCGACAATTTAAAGAAACTAGGGACATGTAACCATCACATGTGTGATGTTTAATTTTTGGCACCGGTTTAAGGTTTGATGTGTTGATGTTCCTGATTGTACACTTCTTTAATGATCGATGATTCACAAGTGTTAAGATTGGGCGTGCGTCATGTGTTTTGTCAGTTGGAATAAAGACAAGGTTGTCTGTATTAACCCCTGGAACTTGTTGTTTAGTTAACCTGGGCTGCCTGACACGAATGGTATTGATGTGTCTGGTGAATCTTCGACCTGCCTTTGTGCCTCTTCGCACACGAGTATTCTTCGTACAATCTGGTTGAGAGGTGCCATTATTAGGCTGTTTTCGTGGGATTTGTGGGGACATGTGCCACTCATCAAGGAATTAATATCCACATCCATATTAATGAATTGAGGTTATAAACTTATGTCATATTTATCTAAGTAGGTGTAAGAGAGTACAAAAAATTACGTCCCAACGAACCTGTAAATTTAAGCAATCCACGAAAATTGGGGACGAGTTTGAATAATTCCACGGTAATGGATCGATACTGTTCGTGCTAATTCCTTTTTTATTATATACTGATACTTTTTAAAATAATTATGCTGAAAATGTGACTTTATTTGCTGATGCATTTGTGCTACTGTTCCCCGTCATTAAATAATGATACCTCAATAAACGATGCTGCTTTGTTTTAACAAACTGGTATTTGTATAAAACTGGTACATGCTTTTGGGATTTTAGTGTGAGCCGTAGTAGCCGTTTAATTAAGACACATTTACTTACTCGGTAAGGATGTGTTCTTTAAACAAATTTTTATTATTTGGATGGTCTCTTTCTTTGCATCATAATAATTTGACGTTTTATCAGGTTTTTAAAAACATTACGTACATGCTATTTTTTAAATAAACTACCAATTGATGTTTTTTATATTTAAAATATATCACTTGAATTGACAAGGATATCGTCAGGATAGCTCACAATTGTTGTTCAAATAAGCATCAAATGAGTCAACAACAGTTACCTATATTTGCAGAAGAGTTTGTTTATAGTTACGTTAATGTATTTATTTTTAAAGGAATTTATTTTGATTTTTTGTGACCGACGATCTGAAGATTTATGTTATAAATTAACATTGTATCGCCGAGTACATGACGATGTCACCTTTTACGAATTTAAGTATAAATGAATAAAGAGTTTACCTTTGATCCATTTTTCACCATCAATGTAAGCTGGAATTCTCTCTATATTTTTCTTCTCCATCAAGGGTTAAATAAGCTTCAAAAAGTCGAATAACGGATTGACCTGATATCATTTTTAATGCAGTATGTATCATAATCCGGTCTGAGTGTTTTTTATTTTTAAATTTACATATGTAAGCATTTTATCGTGACATGTACAATAACTGATAAAATCACTGTATCAAAGCAAACGAAATAACAAGTTCATTCAATTACGTTGAGAAACTTATATTGTTTAGGCCTGAGTGTTTAGAAATATATTTTGTACGTCTGTTTGTGAAAAGTTTTCGGAAAAATGAATGGATGTCCCCTGTTATTGATGTTACTCTGTTTTGTTTTTCAAGTTGAGGTAAAGTAGAATAAGACGTTATACAAATGTGCATGTAAACACAAACAGTTATATTTTATTTAAAAAATAAGAGCAAGTTCTACCTTGCTGTGTTTTAGTAAAATATGTATTAAATAACCCATTTTTATGCATTCTTATTTGTAGATTTTTAAGATATACTTGTGTTTTGGTAATAATTAAACTAATGAGGTTAGATATCATTTAAAAAAGAACAGAATGTTTTCGGCTAGTAATAAAAATTGTTTATGATTATAGAAGAAATGTTTTGTTAACATGTAGCTCATTCCAATGATATAATATATTAAAAATATAAGTTGTGTTAATAAATTTTCTGTCAAATATTGGTCAATACAGCATAATTCCGTATCTTGTGCTATGATACCTTGATGCATTTGCTTAATTAGGAGGGGTAATTATTCAAATCTTAGAATAATAAATCAAAATGCACCAAACACAGGTTTTATACCATTAAATGATCCTCTATAACAGTTGAAAAAAGTTTGTCTATTTTTCACATATGTGATGTGATGTTAGGTCACCTGAGTCATTCATCTTATCTTATTAATGAACGCTTGTCAATTTTATTTAGCTATCAAACGAATAGAAAATACGTTTCGTTTTTTTATTCTATTGTAATCATGGCAATTTTGGTAATAAAAGGCCTGTTATCTTGTGTGAAAAATTATGCTGGGGAGGGGTTCTATGCAACAACACCAGGAATATTTGGTTTAATAATCACTATAAGGACAACTCTGCTAGTGCAATATTTTTAAAGAATTTTTTTATTTGAAAAATTAATAACTGTTAGTTTCGTATTGCTTACTTATATAGTGTGTTTGATTTTGAATTAATTATTTTTATTATTTCTATATTTTCGGTCAGAAACGGTATAATACCTCATTCAATGAGAATAAATCGATTTCTAGTTGTTCATTAGACATGTTTTAACAATCAGTAAAATTGATAACACTCGAAATTAAAGCAATTAAAATGAAGCTGAAACGTGACAAAAAGAGAATCTTTTTTTTGAGATTATGTTTGTTTATGTCGTAAACAGCAAACTGGGTATCTAGGTACACGTATACAGTCACACTAACGGTTTCCATGTATGAATATTCATTTTAATAACGTAACAATATAATGAATTAGTTCAAATGAACATAAAATGTGTTTTAACAATTGTAGATATCACAAGGAAAGATAACGTTCTTTTTCCACGTGGATGAAGTAAAGACCGATGGACGAATCCACGGTGGTGCCTGCTGTCAGAATGTATCTGGGACACACTGTACTGAACTGTGTAAACCGGTCATCACTGTATGCCTCAGGTAACATTTTCATAACTTATTCTAAAATTAAAACTACATTGTCGTTTTTAGTTGATAAGTAACAGTCTTTTACCGTGTTGATGAAGTTAAGATCCATGGACGACTTCGATGTTGCGCCTGTTGTCATGGTATATCTAGGACACACTGTACAGACTGTGTAAACCGGTACTTACCGTATATGCCTTTGTATATTCTTTTAATGGTAACTTCCGTTGGATGTCAAGTAAAGGGAACGAACCTTCTTTTTTGTTTTCAATTGCAGAAAGCTATTGGTTATCTATCAATGTTATGATAATTAAAAGATTTTTTTTATTGTGCAAAAGTATTTTAACGAAGACCTTGGGAATAGCTTAAACTGTCACAAGACATTATCCGTACAATGGGGATGGCTGAGGACGTTAAAGATTTTTTTCATTTATTTATCTCGAAATATTAATCCAACATTGTAAAACAAATGAACAAACCAACAATAAATTCAGCATGTTGACTTACCTTTTCACTTAAGGTAAGGTTTGCGGTTACAGGGAGATAACTCACATGTTTTCATTGTGACGTAGCACCAACTACCCTTTATTTCAGCTATGACGTCAAAATTTATATGACGTCATAATTGGTGTAAGGTTTTTGTTATTTCCCGGGGTATTGTAGTTTCATTGAAAAAGTAACAGAACAAAAGCATTTCATCAATTTCCACAAAATCGAAATCCGCATCATATAGTTTTGAATAGTGTTTCAGAAACACCAGGTTACACATATACTAAGATACGTTTTTCCTGAAATCGGTGGACTTGGAAAGGTTTCAAATAAGATGTTTTCGTTCATGAAATAGTAGTCCAAAATTATGATTTTTGTTGCATTTTATTCCTTTTTTAAATAGTTCATCAGAAGTTTTAAAAAATAAACCATGATATAAATAGTGACATTATTTCCGAACATTTTAAGCAAAATTAATCCTTATAATAGTCACATATAAAATGTATATATTTTCACGAAATTACTTACATTTCATCAACATGGAACTTTAAAATCATGAACTTTGACCTTTTGTAGTTATAAAACGGGTCCGGCGAAATCATTTGAATTTCATGAGAAAAAGGACGTTAGTATGATGAACAAAATGGTATGTAACTTTGGTACAATTTCTAAAAAATGCAAGCCGCAAACCTTACCTTAAGACCTTACAGAAATTGATGGTATTCCCTCGTTTTAAATCAGTGAATAAGCATTCCCTCTTTTAAATCGAGGAATAAACAACAGTTTATTTTTCATATGATGGGAACCACCTAACTTGGCAATATGTACGTATAGAGTAAATATAAAACAAAATACATAAAGCTGCATGACCCAAAAGACAAGTGTACTTTACAAAGCTCTTTTGCAAAATTTAAAGCTTCAACTTGCTGTTATGCCTCTTCTCTCACACAATTTCTCTCAATTACTTTTCGTACGCGTATACGCAAATCTACACATACGTGAATCGTTTATATATTACTTTAGTACTCAATACATACGAACGTTTACTCTGTTCAATTTATCACAATTTTCTTTAATCTTTAATGCAGCTCATCTTATTGAAAAGCTTTTGGTCTGGTTTATAGCATATAAAATAAAATAAAAAACAGCATAACATTTAGTTTTAATTTATTTTAACCAGAGCATCGGTTTTTCAGTCATTTACAACTCTTACAGATTCGCAGAGTGAGGTAAAAGTGTTTGAATTATATATATATATATATATATATATATATATATATATATATATATATATATATATATATATATATACATATTATACAATAAAATAATTCACAATTTTTCATTTCTTGATGCATACTATATTATAAATCTGTATCAGATTCATATCACATAATTTGGCAACAACCTCTTAACAAATTTTCTCAATTTATGTCTATCTTACTTAACCCGAACACCCACAGGTTATAAACTTGTTAGTTTTTATAAAATAAGCTATCTTTCAATTTACAGAATGAATGTCACAAACTTAACAGTAACTGTCTGTATCTGACGGTAAGTAGCAACGTTAATGTTCTTGTAACTCGCTGTTGTTCTTATGACAGGAACAGAAGCCATCCTTGTCTGGCCAGCTTTACCACGACACTAGATATAATACGAAGGGATGTTGTGTATGGATTGAAAGTTGGGAATACAACAAATCCTCAATATCTAGAAGTCGATAGCTGGGTAACATTTTAAGTGATCAATTATCATTAATTTTCATGTTTAACTTAAATTATATCCCAAATTTCCGTTTTCTCACTCTTTAACAATTTTCAGCGAAATTACTTCAAAGATCATTTATAAAGAAAAATAAATCATAATGGTTTTTTTTCTAACTGGTCATCTCTTTTTACTCGGAAATATTCACAGAAACAAAAAAGAAAGGTTTTTGGTGGAGGTTTTTAATGAAGAAATATGAAACCTTTTGTTCATTTGGAAGTCATACGGCATACTTTGTCCAATTTTTCAACGTAATAATCCAGGCACTTTCATGTGTTTGGCAATGCAAAATCCCCGAACAATTATTTAATTGTGTATTTCTACCTAACAAGCTAGGGTGTTTTTCAAAAGGGAATCTTTGCGATTTTTTTTCTCATATTTTTGAATAAACACTAATTGAACCCTAAGGTATTTATTGATATCGAATAATTAAAAAAAAATAATCTGCATAAATATCTTGGGACTGAGTAAAATGAACCTGAAATATGTTTATGTATCCGATCCGTTGAATATTAAGCAAATTGTTAAAATATACAAACGCGTATCAAATATTTTTGAAGAGTAAATATGTAGACAAGATCGCAATTACCGTGGGAGATCTACAGACGTCATCTGTGCCACTTATCTACCAGACGGTGTTCTCAGCTGACTATAACCTAACGTTTGGATACAACATACTATCTCAGAACTGGTGGCAGAAGAAGTTGGCAGCAAATTATTTCAGCGACAAAAATACATTTAGGTTTGTTTACGTTTACATTCTTATATAGAGGATTTCGTAAAAGAATGCATATCTTAAAGAATTCTTAAAGTATTATTAACGAAGAACAACAGAAGTAGCACTAGAAGTTCTGAGATGCAATAAAAAACCTTGATCTTTTTTCTTGTAGTAATTTTACATAATGCTGTCAGGTACTGATCGATGCTTTAAATTGATATTCAAATAATATGGTTTAAAAACCAATTTCTCTTTACATTGCCGTTATCCTGCAAAGAACATTACTTTTTATTTCTTTTATATATACCCACTGTGTAAGAAATTATGTAGTATAATTACTTAATACCGCGTATATATAATTGCTCCTTACTAGCAACGGTTATTACGTAATGTAAAATTGTTTCTATCTGATTGCTCGTTTTGAGCTATCATTGTTTGTTTTCATCGCATTGCGAAATGATTATTAAATAAATAGTTTAGTTTTGGGTGGTTATTAAAAATTGGCCTATTATATGTATGAAAGATTTTCGAATACTCTTTATAAACCTTTAACTTCTACTACGTGTTTTAAATTAACAAAAAAATGGTTTACTAAATGATTAAATCAAAGTGTAATCAGATATGTACATGTGTATTGACAGAATTAATACAGAAATTATGCACTGGTCACCACTCGATGGCGCAACAATAAGTTTAAACTCTATTTTCTTGCCTCTCCTCTATTTTAATCTCATCTTAAGACAGGGAAGCATAATATTTTATGTGGTGTAAATCTTGTGAAGGGTAACGACGAAAGACTTCAGTGTTTTTGAAATATTGTAAAATCTTAAAAATCATTACTGTATACAGGAAAATATTCGCCCCCGTTTTATTTTCGCCCCTATCGCCATCGTTGTTATTGGGCGAATTTAAAACTGGACGAATTCCAATGTAGCAAGTTATTCTTTATAGTAAACAAGCGTGTCTGGGCGAATTAAAAACGGGGCAAACCTGTCTGCAAGTGTAGAAGGGCGAAAATAACACAAGGCGAAAATAACCCTGAATACAGTACTCTGTAACTGTAACAAAAAAAAAATGATCGTATCTTATAGCATTCTGTTTGGCCCTGTGTATAAATAGTAATGCTTATTGTTATCAAAAGATTGAAACTAATTACATCTAATCCTTGACTGTATTTATTCCAGGATACAGATCACATACAAGGCTTTCTGTTCTGAAGGTTACTATGGATCAGACTGCACAGCTCACTGTCCCGGCAATCCAAGAAAATGTGTTGTGGATGGACATACATACTGTAAAATGGGTACGTTTATACATGTATATGTACAAGCAAAGAAATATTTGCAGTTACTTTATTAGATAATTCTAAATCATGATTGTTTGCATTAAACAGGATGGACTGGTCATAACTGTGACCAGGATGTCAATGAATGCAATAGTAGAAGCTTCTGCAGCCGTGGAACATGTTCTAACACTGCTGGTAGTTTTCACTGTACCTGTCCGGCATCTGTCTACGGTCTAAAGTGTCAGCTGGATGCGGATGAGTGTCTGATGGAACCTTGTCAAGGAGGAGAGTGCGTCAATAAAATCGGTAGTTATGAGTGTCATTGTCGAAATGGAATATCGGGAAAAAATTGTGAAACTTTGAATGGCAATAACTGTGGCGGTATTTCTTGTAGCAATAATGGAAATTGTACCATTAGTAATGGAAAACCTGTGTGTCATTGCAATCCCGGTTACTATGGAACAGGCTGTTTCGACAAAGATGTTTGCTTTAACAATTTGTGTAAACATAATTCAACATGTGTTATTTATCGATCAAATTATACCTGTAAATGTCCAGAGGGTTATACCGGAAACTATTGTGATCAAATTGACTATTGCATCATCAGTCCGTGTGAAAATGCTGGAATCTGTGTCAATAATGTGTCACGTTTCTCATGCAGATGCATAGATAATTTCATTGGACCACACTGTAAAACTTACAAACCCTGCATTGATAAAAGTTGTAACGGACACGGAGTCTGTTTGCCGCAAGACAATGGGTACGCTTGTAGCTGTTCTCAAGGATACATTGGTAAGAACTGCGAAACTATCGATTACTGTTTTGGTAAGCTTTGTAGCAATAATGGGACGTGTATTAGTGGAACTCATGACTATACATGCAATTGCAATGATGCGTTTTTGGGCAAGGACTGTGAAACAGTTAATCATTGTTATGATAGGAACTGTTCTAATAATGGAACATGTAACAACGCCAATAATACATACAGCTGTACCTGTAATCCGGGATATTCTGGGACAAATTGTGAACACACGTATTGTTCGAATAATGGATGTCAGAATGGCGCAACATGTCTCAATGGAAATTCTAATTATACGTGTAAATGCACTGATAGTTTTCTTGGTAATCATTGTCAAACCCGTGATTATTGTTACCGTCAAAACTGCAACAACCATGGCCAGTGTCAGAATGGAAAAATTAATTATACTTGTCAATGTCAACCGGGATACCGAGGAATAAACTGTGAACTAATAAACCACTGTTATAGTAGCCCTTGTTCAAATGGAACATGTGAAAACACTGATACCGGCTATAAATGCTCATGTTTTTCGGAGTATATGGGTACAAATTGTGATGTGGTTGATCATTGCTATGACCAACTTTGCTCACATCACGGTGTTTGTTATACCAATAATACAAATTACGAATGTCTATGCAATGGCGGTTATATTGGTACAAATTGCGAGAGAGTTGATTACTGCTACAAAGAGATATGTTCTAATCATGGAACGTGTCATAACAACAATAATATATATTATTGTAAATGTAATTCAGGATATACTGGAACAAAATGTGAAAACACTTATTGTTCAAATAATGGGTGTCAGAATGGAGCAACGTGTCTAAATGGAAACTCTAACTATACGTGTAAATGCAATAAAAGGTTTTTAGGTAACCACTGTCAAACACAGAATTTTTGTTATAATCATAACTGCAACAACCATGGCCAGTGTCAGAATAGAAACACTAATTATACATGTCAGTGTCAACCAGAATATCATGGAGCAAACTGTGAACTTATAAACTACTGTCGTAGTAACCCGTGTATACATGGTACATGTTCTAACACAAATATCGGATTTAAGTGTTCATGTTCTGCAGGATATTTAGGTACAAATTGTGATGTAGTTGATCATTGTTATAACCAATATTGTTCATACCACGGTACCTGCCAAAACAAAAAAATTAACTACGAATGTCGATGCAATGGCGGTTATATAGGTAAAGACTGTGATATTACAGACCTCTGTTACACGATAAACTGCTCGAATCATGGTACATGTCATACCAAAAACAATACATACAGATGTATCTGTAATCCAAGATACACTGGGACAAATTGTGAAGACACTTATTGTTACAATAATGGATGTCAGAATGGTGCAACGTGTCTTAATGGAAACTCTAGCTATACATGTAAATGTGTTGATGGTTTCCACGGAAATCACTGTCAAACACGAAATAATTGTTCTGTTGATATGTGTACCGGTCATGGAATTTGTGTAAATAATAAAAGAAATTATACGTGTTTATGTGAAAACGGGTGGCAAGGGTTACAATGCGACGAAAATATCAACGAATGTCTATCAAACCCTTGCAAGAATAACGGCACATGCGTTGACAAGATAAATGGTTATATTTGTTCATGTTCTGAGAATTGGGAAGGGGAGGCATGTCAGAAGGATGTCAATGAATGTAGGTACTTTCCATGTGGATTATACGGGACTTGTGTGAATAGTGAAGGCAACTTTTCGTGTTTATGTGACACTCTGTGGACAGGTAGACACTGTGAAAATCGTGTCAAATTATGTTCTTTAATGCCATGCAAAAATAACGGTACTTGCATTGACCTAGAGGACACATATTACTGTAAGTGTGACGACAAATTCAAAGGTCGGCGTTGCGACATTGATATAGATGAGTGTTTACTGTCTCCTTGTAAAAACGGTGCCACGTGTTTGAATACCTATGGGTCATACGTCTGCAAATGCTCTGAGCAAGTGACTGGTTTTCATTGCGAGCACAGGATGAATGACCATATTTAAATTTGCCTTATGGTTAGCTTAAAAAAACCTTAACGAGACGATCCTTAAGCCACCGTTAATCTATCTTTCTGCTTATTATTATTGGCTTAATGAAAGTGTGATGATGGCTTTTAGGTCCTTAAAGACAGCTTACGAAAATCTTTATGCAACCACTTTAAAGGACAACTTACTGGTCCTTAATGTCCAAACTACTTTTAGCTCTTTTTAAATTATTTTCTGTTACGAATATACAAATCTTTCATAAATATTTTCCAACAATTTGTATTTATGTTAAGACAATTTAATCAATTGGGATCAACGGATAAATATATTTAAAATGTATGCAAGATATTTATTACATAGCCGTGCGTCTTGACACATTACCCACCTGTTTTGTATATCTTGTTTAATCTATGTTAGTTCCAGGACTTTTCTTAGGTTAGACAATATAGATTTTTAAAAGATATACATCAAGGAATGAAAGCATGTCCAGAAACACAAAGCAGCGGTTTTAACAAGAGAAATTTATTTTACACGTAAATGAATTTCTCAACATATGTATATGCTAGCATAATATCAAGAAAAAAATTAGAATTGAGAAATAGAATGCACATCATGTTATTTGATTAATAAATATCATAAATAATTTGATCATTTTTTTGGTTTAATATTAAAGCTTTTCTTGAGGTAATCAAACACATTTTGAAATCCAAATGTATTTCTGCAAGTTCTGTCGCGAATAACTGATTCTAATGCAAAAAAGTGATCGGAAGAATTTATACTCTCTGAAAAAATAAGAAAATATGTCGGGACCCGTAGGTCTCTAACATCGGCACACAAACAATGCACCATGGATAGTTTCGTAAAAAATCCCAATAAACATTTGAAATAACGGTAGAACCTGTGGTTTGAATTATTATTTGAGGGAAAAAAATTGGGATAATTTTTTATTGCATTTATTTGATAGGTACTTTTTTTTGTAGTTGAGTAAATGTTCATTTTATTGATGTATGAAACATTAGTAATGTAAGCATTTTTTCGCTTATGAAATGAAACGGTGGTTCACATTACTTTCGGATTTGTGTTCGAAAAAGAGTTGAATTCGGAACACTTACTATCCCTCGAAATGAATGTAGTTTATCCACTATTAACTGCTGAATCCTCTTATCAAACGCTATATTAAAAAAAATCTTATTATTGAGAGAAATAGCTGCATAAAATTTGTTAAAACAAAAATTGAAGAGATTCAAAACAAACACGATGTGTTAAATAAGTCTTTAGATTTTTTTCTCTGAAGATCTAGAAAATTAAATAGTTATGCAATCTAAAAAAAACAAATTGGCAATCTTTGAAACAAACAAACAAACTATTAGATTATTGTGCTGGAGATAATTGTAAAAATGACGGAACATATGGAAATAAAAAGATTTTTTTTAATTTTTCACATGCTCTGAAAATTGGTTTAAAGAGCGATGCAGATTTATGATAATATCGCATATTCAAGAATATTCTAAGAATATGCGCAGGTATCTCAAGAGCACCTTGCATTTACTGTAACAGCATGCATTTATCCAACAAATAAATTCAGCTATTCCGTTTATTGCACAATTATAAGTTAAACCCAAGTAACCTACAAAACTATCCCCCCCCCTCAAACTTTTTTTTATACACGCCATAAACAACAGTTACCTATGGTCCTTGATTTAAATACATTTTCAATGTGTCAGTATCATCATACGAGTACTTACAACACTACCTGGACTGATAATGAGCTCGTATCATATTCATGTACTGGATTCAAATGTGTAAAAGTGCTCTATTCTGATGGCAAACAATATCTATGGATGTGACGTAGTGTCACCTAATCAATATGGAGATATTCTGCAAATTTAGATGAATAAAGAGGTAACTATTGGTTGCTTGACGGGGCCTTTTCAGGGCCACCAATACACATGCGCAGATCTAGAGGGGGGGGGGAGAGTCGGGTGTCGGATCCCGATTCCCCCTGGAAAATGAAAATTTATTAAATTAAAATTGTAAAAATTATCGCAAATATGCCTCGGACCCCCCCCCCCCCCCTGTGCAAACACAATTATCCTTCGGACCCCCCCGGAATTATTTTTGGATCCGCGCATGAATACATATTATTAGGTGTCTTCATATAGTTGTACCATTGGTGAAATTAAGATCTACCGCTGGCAGCACTTGGTTGCCATCGGTGGACTATGGTAGTCATTGGTCACCAAGGGCTGCCATTTGTAGCAAATGTTATAGGTAGAACCATGAATTTGTCAAAATCAAACAAATGGTAGTCTATGGTTACCCTTGGTTACTTACTGTAACCATCTGAAAATATATAACAGTTAAAAAATGTCATCTATAGTAAATTTACTGCACTAACTGTATTTTCCCAAAACATTTTTAAAAAAAACCCTTCCTTTAATGATTTATTCTACTGAAAATATCGAGGTCGTCAAAATACAAATTAAAACTTTTACAATTTTATTCCTAAATGTATTATAATTAAAAGACGTCATTGAATGCTACAATATGACTATCAAAGCATCATTTATGCTCTGATCGTAAAAATTGTAAAAGAACTACATTTAGGTACATTAAGCCATACATGTATTTTGCCCTGTTTAAAGTGATTTTTAAAAAATATCTCAAATAATTGAAATTTAGCATTTATTCACACAATGATACAAAAAAAACCCACTTTAAATAGTTACCTGATTAGACTTTTTTAATTTACAATGGTAATTGTGTTATAATTAAAAGTGCACTATCCCATATTTTTCGTAGAACTTAGCAGTTGACTCCAAGTCTCATTAGTTTATTCTATAGAAAGCCGACGCCACGATGAAAGTCACATTTTAACTTTAAATTATCTTGTGGTAGCACATAAAACATAAAACGTTTCGATGACGGCAGACACATTTAAATTTCTTTATCAAAAACCTATGGGAAAAATTGCTATTTTGCATTATTTTTACTACATCTAGGCTAACAAATATGACAAATTTTTGAATGCATTATACCCTCTCGTAAACTGAATAAAAGTGCATATATCTGATACTTTAAACAAACACGTTTTAAAGATTGTTTAATTGTATTTTAACCATATTTGAACAAGTTTTGAATTTTAAGGCATATATTAAAAGAAACTGCCCTTTTCTTTACAATCACATTTAACACCAGCAAAATGTATATCACATATAAACTTTCTAATGTTTCTGGGTACATAGACTGACTCTAGAAGCTCCCAGTTGTCTTAGATTGTATTCAAGATATTCATGCAACACTATATTTTCATATTTTTTTTCAAACGAATCACTATTTACATGAGTTTTTATTATAATATCGTATTTTTCACAAGCACATGATTGGTCGATTGCTGTCACCTGACCATGCTATAAATTCTGTTATAGACCTTAACACTAAAAATAGAGAATTTGTAGACCTCACTATACTTAAAATATATTTTCATGACAAAATACCGGTTTTGGCACGTGCGACATTGTGGCGTCATAATAGCGGATTCAACATCTATACATTATGAACAAAATATTTTACTATTATATGCTTGAAGAGAATGAAGAGAATTAGTTTTTTATTTATTATAATATATTTACATTTTCAACTGTCTTTGTCTGTGATAACATTACAAATCAATTTTGAACCCTATAGCCGAATAACTTCATAAAAGATGAGTGACACAAAATGGACGTGTCTCATAGCATTACCGAAAAAACGGTACTGGCTGCGCCGCGTAGTAATACATAGCATCTGCTACATAAAAAATAGTTGTTATAAATAATTGTTTTAAAGTGCGGTGATAATTTCGATCGGCGCGTGGTCAAATCTATCATAGAGCCCTTCGGGCTTAATTGGATTTGACCACGCCCCGACCAAAATTATCACCTCATAATACTCAAAGAATTATTCCTTATTCCTTAAAATAGAGTTATAGCCTTTTGATATTGGTCAATATTTGGTTTTATAGACCTGCTGAGAGTATATCAACATCGGACTTCGTCCTCGGTCGATATAGTCTCATCAGGTCTATAAAACCATGTATTGACCACATCAAAAGGCTATAATTGTATATTATAGATTTCTTTCAGCCCGCCATGTTGAATTAGCATAATGACGTGACCTACCAAACTTGCCTAAGATCTAGTCTGTTGGTAAATTTTGGTGAACTCATTTAAAATTGAAAGTACACCAAAGGTCAACATTGGTAACCAATTGCTATCATTTGGAACCATTTGTAGATATTGGTGACAGAACTTGCCGTTGGTAACAATCTGGTAAACTCAGAACACACCTATTTATGCATCGTAGATTGATGTATAACCCAAACAAGATGGCGGTGGGAGAATGCATGATCACATCTCGGCTCCTATTTTAGAGGACAGTGGGCCCATTTTCAGTAGCTAAATTCTTTAAAAGGTACACCAATAAACAATTTTTTGTCGCTGCTTTTACCTTTGTGTGTGTGTGTGTGTGTGTGTGTGTGTGTGTGTGTGTGAGAGAGAGAGAGAGAGAGAGAGAGAGAGAGAGAGAGAGAGAGAGAGAGAGGGAGAGAGAGAGAGAGAGAGAGAGAGAAAGAAAGAGAGAGAGAAGGAGACAGAGAAGAGACAGATATCATAATTATTGATACTGAAATGTGAAAAGTCAAAATCAGTTTTGCGAGATCATGCGCGGATCCAGAAAATTTTCCCGGTGGCGGGGGGGGGGGGGGTGTGTGGGTGGGTTGGGTTGTCTGAGAGATAATTTTGTTTGCCATTGGGGTTCCGATGCCTTTACTCTCCAACCCACTTACCCCCTATCCCTCTATAGTCTGTCCCAAGTTATTGCTTCTATCACTTTTTGATGATTTGTAATAAAAGTACACATACCTGTGAAAAAAATACAGATGAAATCGATAAAAGGGAAAATATCCAAATTATCTTCATTGACACATTATCATTTTTCAATCATAAAAGTTCACAGGAACGAAATCAAATTTCTTACGGAGTTTTATAATGAGAAATGTTTACATCTTTTCACCATTCGGAAGTCACTTGGAATATGTACCTCGCTCGAATTTTCAACGTTATCATCAATCCGGGCTTAATTATGGCTGATGCAATGCGAAATCCCCGTAGACTTTCTATTTTGGGTTGTGTATTGAAACCTGAAGCGGTATAGAAGTGTTTTCAAAACAGATAATCTGGACATTTTTCATATTAGTGGATGAACGTAGTTTGAGGACAAAGGTATTTATGATAATCGAAATATCAAGCGGAAAGAGGTGGAAGTAAACACTTGGGACAGAGTCTACATCCGCGCATGAAGATGCCTACTCTAATTCACGCAATGCAGGTTTTTTCTTTGGTAACAATAGAAAAATTGTAGCGTTATGCCAGAAAAAATAAAATTACTCCCACCCTTTACCGACATGCAAAGTTGTGATAGATTTTGAAAATTGTGCTCTTTTAAACAAATTCGATTTTGGTCTTGTAATTACTTACCTACTCGATTACAATTTTTTTACATGAACTGTTGAGCATTTCAAACAGCAGACGATGATGTTAACTACTTAAAAACTTATGTTAAAGTTTCTTAAATAATAGAATATTAAAAGTAGGATGTTAGGAATTTTGACCAGTATTTCTATCAAGTGACAAGCTAACAAAGATAATAATCTGATTTACATAAACATTGCTAAAGTAAACAAAATAAGTGTATTTGTATGTCGTTATCATTACCATTGATAAACAAATCAGTTTATAAACTTATCTTATTAAACCAATGGTGCAAACAACGTTTCATTATGTGTAAGCCTTCCACCTTGGTTATCTCCAGGAGATGCGACTCAAGCTCAGTAACCACGAAGTCCAGTACTTCTTTTACCAGCAGTTTATTAATAAGCGTGATCGTATAGTCAAAATTACATCAATTAAAAGCAGCCAAAATCAAAAATCTCAAATTTAAAATCTAAATCAAAATTTCTAATTTCACACCCAAATAAAATCCTAAGCCG
The DNA here is from genome assembly GCA_020458035.1 of Magallana ariakensis. Taxonomy (NCBI): domain Eukaryota; kingdom Metazoa; phylum Mollusca; class Bivalvia; order Ostreida; family Ostreidae; genus Magallana; species Magallana ariakensis. The sequence continues at coordinate 24,204,724 of CM035813.1, forward strand.
AAAAAGTCAAGATCTCTCTAAATCCAAAATCAAAATTATAGAGCCAAAAATGAAAGATCTAACACAAATTATTAATCCAAAAATCAAAAATCTGTCTAACATCATTTTACGTGTGTATATATAACATTTTACTTATGATGGACAGTTCATGAGTGAACAATTAGTGTTCAAATTCCAGAGTTATATTTTATTTCTAAATAAAGTAACAAAAGTGTCAGAACTGTCAGAAAGAATATTGTGATGCAGGTTTTGAGTCTCAGATCCCGAGTCTCTGAGTTCCCCACCTGGGTGTGATGCATCGCTTACGCATAATACATTCATTCATACATGGCTTAAAGGTTACAAAGGTTAAATAGCATTACAGGACTAACTTGCAATATCAGGGCCTTCATTGCGGACACAGGATGCCAAATATGACAATTTGTTGATAACTTGTTTATATATTTTCAGATATTAGAGTGTCATATATAAAAGTATACATGCGTTTATGGTTTAAAAGGTAGCAAAGATTATATAGAATATGCAATACATGACTCAGTATAGAGTACCAAAGCTATCGATGCAGACACAGAATCGCCAAATATGAAAACTTATTTATAAACTCCCAATTTGGATATTTGTGCCCGCATTCTACACCTGGTTGCATAACATCTTTCATGAATACTGCGCAGTGCTACAAGAATCACAGAGTTCATTCTGTTAGTTATCATTAGCACAATTCATGGCGCAGTATCTAGGTATACATAAGTATCATTTGTAATACTAACAATTCAAGGTCATAGAATGGCTATCTGTTTACATATGGTTTGATCTAAATTTTAATTTTTTTGTGTGCTTTTTTTGACATTATATTTCTATTAATATCTGCGCTTACAAAAAAAACGTACTCTTTTATATTATTATTAATTAATGTTAGTACATCACCAGTGTTAATCTGTATACCAGTATTATATATATTAGTTAGATTTAAAAAAATATTTTTATAAAATGAAATTTTTTTTTGTTTTTCCAAGTAAAACTAGTAAATAATAATTTATAACATTTTAGCATATATATAACAAAATCAAAGATGAAAGATTTTAGAGTTGTGCTAACCCCATCTCACCACATTACAGAAATAAAAGTGAAAATTCAATATGTTATCCCGTTTTTTCTAAACGTTTCCTCTACAATATAACTTATTATTCGAGTTGTTAAACAATATACGAAAATGGAAATCTGTATAAAAAGTTAGAAAGATGAACTAAGCGATTTATTCATTAAAGGGGAAGGAAAGACAAAAACATTTGATTATATTAATAAAGTGGTTTAAATTATCACATGTGGTCATGCTGTTTTGAAAATAAACTTCATGATTAAGCTTTAATGCACGTTTAAAGTAAAAGGTATCGTATTTACTGGAGGCTGGAATCATGTAGAATTTTTTGTAATAAAAAAAATAGTTTGACGTCTCATCATCTATTCCGGTTTTGTTTACATACACCATGTGCTCTGAGTAAAGCGCTGCTTCATTCCTTTCTGCTACTCAAGTAATCGACTGAACAAAAATACATGATTGTATAAATTACGGTGGCATGGAAGGGCCAGATGACAAAAAAATTATTTGTTCGGACATATACGTTATCTGTTTGGACGAATTACGATTTGTCCGGACGAATTAACATTTGTTTGGACAAATCAACTATTTTCCCGACGAATAACGATTTTTTTTCCACATACCTGTATAGGATTTTTATAATATAGGTATGCATGGACATTTCCATATAGAGTATTTGAAGAAATATAATTCTTGTAAGTAAAAAATTAAAAAGAAAAAGAAAAAAAAAAGACAAAAAGCTAATGCAAAAAAAAGTTTCAGAATTGTTTAAAATATACATGTATATCTCACCTCAAGTATTATAAAATATTGCCTATGCTAACATGTAGGGCCACCATTTACTAACTACAAAGTCTTTAATGCCCCCATGTTAGCAAAACAGGGACACACATCTGGTATGTGGACCTGCTGGCACTTAATTTATATGACAAAACAGATATATTGAAAATATATAAAAACATGTATATAGAAAATAATAATTGTATCAATTTATCTATTATATGAATTATAAATTGTTTATAATACGTTTTAAAAAGTTTGCAAAATTCCTTTGTGACAATGATTTGTATACCGCAGAGAAAAAAGTTAGTATATATTTTATATAATTACATATTTCTTGCGGTTTTTCCTCTTTGTTTTCAATTCCTCAATATATTTTGTACTTATATATTTTACAGGCAATCAAAGAAATCAAATTGTTGCGAAATAATGTTTTCTCATTCTTTTCAAAATAAACTGTTTTCCACGATATATCAAAATTTAAACATTTTTGTACAGTGCCCCATATTTGATTTACATTTTTACATCGTAGAATGAGATATTCATTGTTTTCCTTTACATCTTTACAAAAGACACACATATCGTTTTCCACAATTTTCCATCTTTTCATCATTTCTCTGTTACATAATAGATTGTTTAGTAGTCTGTAATTAAAATCAGATATATTTTTGTCTTTAATGGCTAATATTTTTTGTTTATAAATAGATTTTTATGGTGGTACAAATTATTTTGACAAAAAATGTCATAAATTAGCTTTGAATCAATATCACAGATGTATACATTGTTTTTAAAACACAGTTCAAAAGACGTTGTTCCAAAAACAATGTTTTCATATTGGACATTTAAAAAATCATATTTTCCAAAAAAATTTAAAAAGGTTGTTTTTATAATCATATATTCACATATCCAGTTTCTTTTACAGACAAGTTGGTCACTAAACCATTCTGCGGGTTTCAAACCATTTTCATTTACAATATCGTTTAAGTACTTAATACCACTTTTTAACCACTCTTTAAAAAATATTGGTTTGTTTTTTAACATAAAAATTTTATTACACCATAGCGGTTCCTTTAATAATGCGTTTAGATTCATGTCTGTTTTAATTTTTTTACATTCTTTTTAAAACACAAATATTTCTTTGTAAAACAAGGGAAAGAGTTCTAACATTTGATAATTATTTAAAAGTGTTACATTAGTTTTACAGAGATACTAAGAATAAAAAAAAAAACCTTTTTTTTTTACAAAGACTGTCTACAAATAAAGATAATGAATTGTTTTTTTTCTGGAAATGTGATTTATCCAGGACACTTTTATTGATTTAAGTTTCATCAGTATATCAACAATACCTATGCCCTCATCTTGAATTGGGCCTTTCTGCATATTTCTTTAAATCCTATCTTTTTTATTCCAAATAAAATTATATAAAAGACTCTGTATTTCTTTCAGTATACCTTTATCCGGGAGGTTTAAAATTGACACAGTGTATAAGAATTTTGGTATTGCAATGCTATTAATTACACAAACTTTGCCAAATACTGTTAATTTTCTTGTTTTCCATGACTCAAAAAGCTTTTTTAAATCGTCAACAATTTTTGTCCAATTTTTATGTAACACATTTCATCGTTTTGACCTATATAGATTCCAGGAGTTTTTATACATGTCTTGTTTACTGTTACATTTTCTATTTCTTGTACAATATTTTTCCAGGGGCCTATTAAAAAACACTCTGTTTTAGACATATTTAATTTCACACCTGATACTTTACTAAAACTTTGTATCATCTCTAGGAAATTTTTTAACGAAGCTTCATCTTTTAAAGGAAGAGTAAGTCATCTGCATGTTGTATTATCTTAATACTCTGAGTCGTTCCAGGTTTTTGAAAGCCTATTATATTTGGATTAGACCTTATGCCGATTGCTAGGATTTCAACAACAAAAAGAAATAATATTGCTGATACTGGACACCCCTGTCTTATGCGTCTATACATGTTACATGTTTTCGATATCCAACCATTGTTTTTATCCTGAATATAGGTTTGTTATATAATACGTTAATCCATTTTAAAAAGTTTTCTCCAAACTTGAATTTTTTGAGAACTTTCTGCATAAAATTCCACTCTACAGAATAAAAAGCTTTTTAAAAGTCAAGGAACAACAAAATTGATTCCAAGTCATTTTCCTCATAATAATCGAAAGTATCAACAATTAATCTTGCGTTTAATGCTATATTTCGTCCTTTAATATAAGCTGATTGATTTATATGTATTATTTTATCAAGTATGTTTTGTAATCTGTTAGCAAATATAAAAGCAATGATTTTATAATCAGTATTTGTAAGGCTAATAGGCCTATAATTGTTTAAATTTTGAAGATCTCCTTATTTAAATGATAGAGTGATTGCAGAAAGTCTCAGCGAAAATTGCCATAGTTTTCTTTTCATAAATTTCTTGAATAGTACAATAATATTCTTTTAAGCTTTCCCAAAAATGTTTTGTAAAATTCTGACGGTAATCCATCAAGTCCCGGAGACTTATTTTTTTGTCATATTTAGTATAGCTTCTGTACATTCCGAAAGCGTTGGAAATTTGTCTAATTCTATTTTGTCTTCGTCGTTTAATATAAACTCTAAATTTATATTATCGAGATATTCGTTCAATGTACTGTTATTTGTATTGCATGAAGTATATAATTTCTCATAAAAATCGCAAAGTGATTGTAAAATTTGGTCTTTATCAGATATGTAATCATTTCCGTTTTTTTAAAGATTTAATCACGTTTGATAGTTGTCTTTTCTTTTCTAAGCTTAGGAAGTAAGCAGTATTTTTCTCTCCATTTTCTATCAAGTTTGCTCTTGACCATATTTGCGCACCTTTTGCTTTTTTGTTTATTAACTCTGTTAATTCTGTTTCTAATTCTCTTTTTCTGTTCATATTAATATTTTTATAAGGAAAGTTTTCAATAATATTTATTTCTTTTTGAATGGATTTTATTTTTCTTTTATATGATTTAGATTTGTTTTTTTTTTGAGAAATTTATACAAAAAGTTTTTATCCTTCTTTTCAAAATATCTCATGAATCGATAGGTTTCTTTTTATCGAAAGCAATTTGTTTAAGGAATATATTCATTTCATTTTTGAAGTTTTTTGTTCTCAAGCAATGAAATATTAAATTTTCAATATCCTGGCCCTCTTAATTTTTCATTTGTAGTTAAAGACAAAATTAAACAATTGTGATCAGACATCCTCGTGCCGTTTGAATGATACCCTGGAATGCTTTGAATTCTAATATTTTCGCATGCATAACAAAAAGTATTAGATTTTAGAAATAGTCAGTTCTACTTGTTGGGATATTTGCCCCATTACACCACGTATAACCTTGATTGTTTCCCTTCATATATTTCCATAAGTCACATAAATCGAGTTTGTTCACCAATGAGTTCAAAATATGTACACTTTTATCCGGATTTAAGTTATCTGATAGACAGTTAAAGTCTCCGCACATCAAAAACTTTGAGCATATTTTTTTATCCAGTCTAATGTTTTCTTTAAAAAATCACATCTATTGTTTACATCGTTTGGTGCATATATATTTACAATTGTAATAATTTTTTGATCAGATACTATATTTACCATGAGCTTTCTACCATCATTTGTTTTATGAGTATCTATTATTTTACATGACAAGTTTTTTCTAAATAAAATTGAGACGCCCCTGCTAAAAGGAGAATCTGAAAAACAATGTACAGATATACCCGACCATCGTGCATCATAATTTACAATGTTATTTTCAGTATAATGTGTTTCTTGAATAAATGTGATATCAAAATTAATATCGTTTATCCAGGTATAGAATTAAATACGTTTTCTGCAGTATTTAACCCTCTGCAGATAACAGATAAACAGTTAAGCGTGTCCATTACGTCAGTAAAGCATACTGTTAAAGCTTACTATAGCTTTAGCTCTTCTTATTTTTCCTCGTCGATGTCCTTGAGTTGCTGCTGGAGTCTGACATGGGTTCCGTGCACTGCAACTGGGATGCAATACCAGCGAGTAAGCGTCCGAGGCTTTTCTGTCCCGACCAGTGCTGCATCACGGTTTGAAATGTTCCTATGAGGTTGAGACGACTACCCCAGTAGCTGTCCCACATCGATTCCACTAGGATGTCGGTTTTTTAACATTTGATATAATGTATCTTTAAATTTAGCACACTGCTGTAGCTTTGCTTCCAGAATTTCACTCATCACGGTATCTTTAGACAAAATCCACGCATCAGATTCTAAAACCTGGCTTTCCAAGCGTTTGGCGTCCAAAACGGTTTCTGATTTGCAGAGAGCCTCCGCGCGGCTAAGGTCTCCTGACCTTATTGATTTTACATGCTGGAAAGCAGGTTCTGCTGAGGGAAACGTCTATCCGAAGACTTTAAGATTCGATTTTTTTCATATTTTATATAGCTGGTTAGCTTTGCACCGAGACCTTCAGGCATGTTTTTTACGCAGCCGTCTTCTACGGAGAGGGGTATCCCTTTCACTTTCCGCATCTGCGAACAACTTTTTCATCAGGGGAATCGGTACCCGCGGAGTAAAGATTTGTCTCACACGTGAATCCTTCGTTTACGAGGTTATCTCTACTCTCTCTAGATTTGATGTAGATCCTCCACAGATCTCGGTCCGTTTGCACCTACAGTACATCAGAGACTACCTCGCTTGCGGCTTTGGCAATATCAAAATCTGAATAAAATTTACCTTTATTTGTTTGGATGTCCCTGTTACGCATAAATACCGGTTTAATAGTATGTGTCTATTCCATTGTGAAGAGTTTTGAAGATACTACTGGGCTTCAGTACATAAGTAGGCCAGACGAGTACTTGGTATTGAGTAGATAGTGAACACCTTTTCACTAATCCAAACAAACACAGAACACAAAGGAAATTGTCCTTTAAAATTCCAAAAGTTCCAAAAAACTGTTCACACATAACCTTATGATAACGCAACTTTTTACATGCAAAAATATTTACATTTGCACTTATGAGACGCGATATAGCTATCAAGATTGACGGAGCACAAAAAGCACTTCCGCGCTGTTGTCCGTCACGTAACCCGACGAATTACGATTTGTTTGGACGAATTAACTAGTTGTTCGGGCGAATAAGTTATTTGTTCAAACGAATTAGGATTTGTTCGGACGAATAAGTTATTTGTTCGGACGAATTAGGTACGTCTTCGGACGAATTAGATACTTCTTCGGACGAAATAGGATTTGTTCGGACGAATATCGAATTGTTCAGACGAAAAACGAATTGTTCGGACCAATAGTTATTTGTTAGACGGATGAGATATTTGTTCGGACGAAGTACGATTTGTTCGGACGAATAAGTTATTTGTTCGGACGCAAGTTATTTGTTCCCGTCGTTGCTTTAAGTGCAAGTATCGCTAAAATACGTATATTAAGATTTTTTGCCTTTGCATTTCTGAGAAATAACCATTGAAAAAATTCTTACCCGCTTGTGTAATTTTACAGTAGTTAATCGATTTGATTTTAGTAATTTTTGCATATATATGAACGTGTCATTCTTTTCAGATGAGATCATCTGCTTTCGTAGTACAGATTACTTAGTTTTAATTGGTCGTTTTTTTTGTTTTTTTGTTTTTTTTTTTGTTTTTGTATTTTTTTTAATTTTCCATAATTTATTACAACTTTCAACACCAATAAAACAATAGATATAGCTTAAACTATAATTTTACACAAGATATAATGTATATCATACAATCTTTTCCTCGCAGACAAGGGGATTACATAAAAGTCCACTCCGTACTCCATTGAATCCCTTGTCTTCCAACTGGAGGACTGCAACCCCCCCAGAGGGTGGAATGAAAGTAATGTATGCATAAAGTTACATATAATTACTTAAATTAAAGTACATATTATCAGTACATGTAATGATTCCAGCCTTTTTAAGAACATAATTTTCTACAATTATGTTATTTTGCACAAAATATTTTATATTTTCTTTTGACATTCTTTCTTGATTCATTCTACAAGACATTTTGTATTTATAAATTGAAAAGCAGATAAATGACAGAATATTATTCAATCTTCTTGTTTTGATATTATTTTCATAATGGAATTTCAATACTAATATCTTCCATGATATTCCAAAATCAAAAAAATTTCCCAACTCTTGGCATATGTGTTTTACTAATTTACAACTAAATAAAAGATGTTCACAGTCTTCGCTCGTTTGACAACATTGACATTCAGCTGATACATCTATGTTCCACTTACTAACACGTAAATTATTGTTGAGTACACAGTTCAATAACTTATAATTGGATTCAGTAACTTTCCTATCATACATGCATTTAATTTTTGATTTAAAACATTTTTCCAAATAATTCCAGCCAATACGTCAAACAATTTGTTCCATCTGTTTTCATATACAGATCTCTGAAATTTCATTTTCACAAAAATAGAATAATAAAAGTTACTCTTTAAACATTCTGTATATCTACTAAGGCCATCTTAAAAGATAAACCAAACATTTTGTTGTACATTAATGTATTTTGCATATGAACAATCAAACCTAACTATACAATTCTTAAAACACGTTCTAACCATAATATACTCACATAAAACATTATTTTTCTTTTTTATGATGTTCGAAAAATAATTTATATCTTACAAATTCCCATTTGCATCAAAAATATCTTTCACATATAAAATACCAATTTTGAAAGCATAATGGTTTTGATTTGTATGTAAAAAGATTATTATTCCAGATAAATTCTGTTAAGAATTCATCTCTTTTCATGTGATTTACTTGTCTCCGTTTTTTACATTTGTTTAGAGCAGTAATATCTTCAACATAAAAGTGTGGAAGTTTTGTCATTATAAAAAAGTCTGATGTACCAAGGTTACAATCATTCGTTTTTAATACATCATAAATTGAGATATTTGTTTTATCAAGACAGGGTTCTGAATGTGATGCTTCTCTCGTCTAAAATACGAGAAATCTAAGATGCCTTGGCAGCTAGAAATTTACTCTCTATGTCTACAATCCATATACCCCCTTCTTCGATATCGCCAATAAGAGTGTTTCTTTTAATTATATCTTTTTTCTTCCCCAGAAAATTGAAATTTAAATTTTTCACATCTATAAAAAGTCCATTGTCTGGATTAGATAATATAAAGGCATTATGCACGAGTTTTGCAATTGCTAATGTGTTTTAACAACTATCCATTTACCAAATATTGTTAAATTTCTTCTTTTCCAAACGCTTAGAATTCGTTCTAGCTTTTCTAATTTGCTGGTCCAACTTTTTTCATAGCATTCATTTTAGTTATTACCAAGATATATACCCAAGGACTTAACACTATTTTTATTAATTTTAATTCCATGTATTGAATTTTCATTCACATATATTTCAATAAAAGACCCTGTTAAAAGACATTCCGTTTTTCCTAAGTTCAACTTCGGTCCAGCCATTTTGCTGAATTCATTAATTATTTCTATTGCCTTTTTTGAGAATTTGTATCTTTCAACATATTTGTGCAGTCGTCAGCATGTTGAACAATTTTAATTATCTTACCACTATTTTCATTAAATGTCAGACCATTTATATCTTCACATTTTCTTATTTGAACAGCTAATATTTCAATTACAAGTACAAACAAAAGGGCTGACACAGGGCATCCCTGCCAAATGCCTCTTTGCATTTTACAAGATTTTGACAGCCATCTATTATTCTTTATCTTAAAATTAGGCTCATTGTAGAGTGCTTTTATCATTTTAATAAACTGCTCTCCAAAGCAAAATTTTTTTAGTGTTCTAAACATCAAATTGTATTCAACGGAATCAAACGCTTTTTCAAAATCTAGAAAAAGTAAGATACCATCTTATTCGTTCTTCATATAATATTAAAAAATATCTAGTATCAAGCGCGCATTTACGCCTATATATCTACCTTTAATGTAGGCACTTTGTTCTTGTCCAATTATTCTGTTACAAACTTTTTGAAGGCGCTTAGCTAACACATGAGTAAATTTTTTATAATCAACGTTAGTTAGACTAATTGGTCTGTAATTTGATATAGTTTCCTTTTCCCCTTTTTTATAAATTAAAGACATAATTGCGCTCCTTTGAGTTATGGGCAGCATACCTTTCTCAATGCTTTTTAAGAGCGATGCGTAATATATTTCTTTTATATCGTTCCAAAATAATTTATAAAACTCCGCGGGTAGACCGTCTTGACCAGGCGATTTATTATTTTTCATGAATTTTATAACTTCTTTACATTCTTTTAGTTCGGGAAGTTGATCGCATAATTCTCTTTCCGCTTTTGTTATTTTTCACAATCTACATCGTTTAAATATTTTAAGGTCTTCCGTTTCCAACGGAAGACCTTGTACTGATTCTGTTGGAAATTATTCATTATTATTTAGGGTCTTCCGTTTCCAACGGAAGACCCCTTTGTTATTCTATTGTTTCTTTTCTTTATTATTATTTTTTATTTTTTTTTCGAACGCTATTTCTCGTGAACTACTCGACCGATTTGCATGAAAGTTTCAGGACATATTAAGCATCAAACATAATTGATATTATAAAATTTTTGGCTGATGACGTCACTTCCGGTTTGAGATTTTGAGGATTTAGTGAATTTTTAAGGACCATTTTGTCCAGGTAACTCCTCAACAACTAATTGTGATAGAAACGTGAAACTTTCAGGGATAGTAGATGAATGTCTGTAGATGATCCTATTTATTTGATATTTTGAAAAATGCACAAGGCGCCGAAGCTCGCCCGAGCTCAAAAATTGGCACCATTTTTTTTCACGAAATTTTCGCATATTTTTAGCCCTAGCTTTTAATGTGTAAATATTTTGTTAAAACATGTAATGCAAAAGTTGTTCAGATTTACAAGGACTTTCGTTTGATATCAAGAAAAAGGGACTGGCCCCTCAAATTAGGGGCCAAGAGGGCTCTAATGTATTTTTGCAATAACTCTTTACTAAACAATAATTTGTTATCAATTATAGAAGCAAAAATGTTCATTGTACATCTGTTTATCTATACAGTACCATACCTAAGTCATATGTTACGTAATTAGGGGTTTCAAGGGGCCAAAATCCCAACACTTTGATTTTTAATATCTAGAAAATGAGAAATATTTTGAAAAGCATTGTAGAATAAAAGTTGCTAAAAATAATGTTCTTAACAATATGGTACCTATAAGTTTTTTGTTGGTGGCCCCGGTAAGGAGTTTAAGGGTTGGCCCCTAAAACACATTTGTTCAGATATCTTTAAAACGGTCAACAATTTCTAAACACTTGTTGAACAAAATGTGTTTATATTTACAAGATCTTTTATTTGATATAAAGAAATAAGGGCTGGTCCCTCAAATAAGGGGCCAAGAGGGTTCTAAAGTCTTTTTATAATAATCCTTTACTGAAAAATAATTTGTTATTTATTATAGAAGCAAAAATGGTCATTGTACAGTTGTTTATCTATACGGTACCATACCTAAGTCATATGTTACGTAATTAGGGGTTTCAAGGGGCCAGATGTATAAAATTATCATTAATATCTAGAAAAGTAGATATATTTTGAAAAGCATTGTAGAAGAAAAGTTGCTCAAAATAATGTTCTTAACAATATGGTACCTGAAATTTTTTTGTTAGTGGTCCCGGTAAGGAGTTTAAGGGTCGGCCCCAAAAACACAGTTGTTCGGATATCTCTAGAACGGTTAACAATTCATGAATACTTGTTGAACAAAACATGTTTATATTTTCAAAACCTTTCATTTGATATCAAGAAAAAGGGGCTGAAAGGGCTACAAAATCTTTTTGTAATAACTTATTTTTTAGCGATAGTTTGTTATTAATCATAAAAGGAAAAAAAGAGCTTATTGATCATAATTTAAAACTGAAATCCGTTTTAAAATCGGACAATGCATTACAGAGATATAGGGGTTTAAAATTTCGATTTTTCCGGAAATTTTGATTCCACATTCTTGGTTAAGAAAATAGTTTTATGGTCAGTGTGATATCAACTCGTACATAAAATTATTCGATAATTGTAAAATCGTACTTTTACACATTCGGATTTGTATTTGCTAATTTGATCTTGAAATCGATACGGTTTTTGTTAATTCGTACTTATAATCATTCGGATTTTGTTAACACGTACCAAGAATAATAACCAATAACTAGAGCCGAGCTCGTTGCAAAGCAACGAGGAGGTCTTCCGTTACAACTTCAAGTCAATATAGGATTGTCAATCAGTCTTAATAAAACCACCCCCACCCCCTTCTCCTTGCTCTTGTCAGGATCTGTCAGGTATTGATAGGAGGTCATCATCACATGACCTAAACTTCTGACCAATCAGGGCTTTAGAAGATCAATTGGAACTCTTCAAAAGTTGACAGACAAATTAATCATGCCTGTTTTCTATGTAACTTCCAAACTGCAGAGTATTGAAGAGTTACACCTCTCATTAAACAGATAAAGGCATGTCTGTGATAAGTTGGGGGTATATTTAGATATTATGCAAATGTAGAGGCCATGTGAAGATGACCTCTTATCGATACCTATCAGACCCTGACGAGTGTAAGGAGAAGGGGGATGTTTTTCATCTGGGTTGTCAATATGATAATAGTAATTTCAGAAAATCAAAAACGATGCTTACAGTATTAATTTCATACCAGACAAATTCTCCGTTTAACTTGCTTCACGGCCATATCAATTTATGATAACTTAAAATCACACATCATAAATGTACATGTATTTAATTATTCCGGCCAGAAAATCAAAACGATAAATACGTTTATGTACAACTGATGACAGGATACAAACTAAGCCTATATCATAGTGTAATCAACACAAAATCCACTGCGCTGATGCATCATAAACACTTCCATTCCCTGTACTCATACTTACACCTCTACCGCTAACACATGGAATAGTTTATGTAAAAGTGCAAAGTTTAAATTAAAAGATTGAAACGAACACAAACTGTTAATAAACGAGGACGCCTTCTCCCACCTGAGAGCGGGCTATACGAGAGGTGCTCAATGGGAGGTATTACTCTCCGTATAATGTTTAACCATGCAGGCACTCAGCATCATTTTTGAAAGGATGAGCATATTTATCGAAAATCTTGACAAGCAAATAAAAGAATAAATTCTCAAATCTTCAAAATCGTAATCCGTGGGGTAGGTAGAAGTTGTGAAGCAGCTCTAACTTCTATTTTTTTTCAAATGTGATTTCGTTTTATATACGCCAATAATTGTTTTGCCTTCACCTAAAAAGTGTATGTGAGGTAGGGGTGTGTCAATGCCCCAAAACTTAATTTTCTAAATGTAAATTTCAGGGAAATTTTGGTTGAAAATAAAAGTCAGCGGGGTTGGGGGGAGGGGGGGGGGGGTTCAGAGCTCCCACTCGATCAAAAATTCTAATCGCCACTTTAGTGCGGCACGACGAAAGACCTATGTTTAACCATTTTTTCTATCAAATCACATATACATGTACATATGTTTTAGTTATAATATTTTGACTTTTAAACGATACATGCATTGACTTATTTGTTGTACGTGTATGACGTACATTTGTATATTTGCACTCTTATCATTGGCATGTGTCTATTTGTATCACTAAATGATTTCAAAGTAAAGATACTGACATTTTACAGATCTAAGTTAGAGAGAAAAAAAAACACTTTTTATATAGCGAAAAAAAAAATTATGGACTCATACACATAAATAAGAAGATGGAGTGAAAGTCACAAAGACATTATTTCTTCTGATCTTGACTGTTTCAGAGTTGCTACAAATTTACAATCTCCCATTTTGATAAGCCAGGTGTAAAATTAAATATTCTACTTTAAGTTTTAAGTCGATTAAGTGTAACTTTGAGAATTAAGTGCATATATCTTTGAGAGGCAAATATGTCGCTATTCTATTAAGTCAAGTGAATTATGTTCCAAGGTGTTTCAAAGAAATAAGAAATCTGTCGACACTTGCAGTACTCTGATGATTTCTATGGCGACCGACTGCATTGCATAACGTATTTCATAACTTCTTAACATGAGAACAAATAATTATTATAAAGTTAAGATCTTTGATTTAAAACTTTAAACTTATATTTTAACAATTGACCACTACAGTGAAAGCACCCTTCCAATTGTCTTTTAATTACATAACAATTGATGATCTGCAGCAATAAATTATCTGGGGCTATCTATGTCCAGGGCTGTGTGCACAAAAGCGACACGAGATTGTCGGTCGCACGGGGTGATAGAATTAACACAGACCGACCGAATAAACCAACAGATTGCAAAGTGAAACACATTAGGAGGAACTGTTACACATAAGGAGTCACCAAAAATTGATTTTTGCAACATTTGAATTTTCGATGAGTTTGTTAACGTTTTTATTGTGAAACAAACGATCATACAGAACTACAAAAGTAATCAAGTGACCGCTAGAATCAAAACAAAACTTGTTTAAAAATTCATGTGAATATTTTACAAATAACCACTGATTCTCTCAATTTTAATTTGATTTTAATTTGATTTGAACGTTGAACACTTGGAGAATGTTTAATTTTTGTTTTAATTCACTTTTACTTTGTACACCCTGCTAAATTTGTGTACAACTCTTAAAAAACTTCTTTTACTTTTACACGATTTTGTGTTGGTCGAATATTAATTCCCACACCAGTAAATATATAGATAATATTGGCTCAAAAGTTTTGAACTTTAGAAAGTTTCAGCATTAATAAACGGAAATAATCATGGGTAAATAATTTATATTAATCTTATGTTGAAACACAAGTTTAACACGTACCGGTCAAAATCTCGGCGTTGTATTGTATTTAATTTTTTTAATAAACAATTACCCTTAATTGCATATTTAGATTCGGACTAATGGCTTACTTTTATTCCATTAATGGTCAAGTTTCTATATGACTGTATGCACTATCGTTTAAACTAATGCTAAATCAACTGTACAAGTAAGATACATTTATCGTTTCATCTTAAACCAATGTAGTTGAATTAAAAATAAAACAAACAATTTAATAGTTGTGTTCGTACAGATTATCAATAAACATGCACGTGTGATGAGATAGAAGCACAAGAAACTACCGCGGATCACTTGTCCACTCGCGTGGTATATTTTTGGTCATGTGCGAGGTATGATCATTTTGTGTTGATCTTAAACATTAAACATTATTTGTACAAGTTAACAATACTGGTATTTAAGACTTACAAACCCACCTTGATAATTATATGTCTCACGATGCTTCTGATTTGGAATAATATCGCTTTTATAATTTTTCAAAACGCTTTCTTTATTTACACTCTATCGTTTAATTAAATCAATTGAAGATGAAGAAACTTTTATAGCATAAACTTAAAACAGTTCTTGTGTTTGCTGCAAAATAAACACATATATGTAAGACGCGAATCGTGTGTATTAGATAATCGCTGACCGCTATGTACGTTGTCCAGCCGCGATCGATCTCCTCGGCCGCGGACGAGGGATGGATTACGCTCAGAACCCAGAAAGATTTGAAATGCTTGCAGTATAATGATTAAAATGTATCAAATAGAAGTTAATTGTTTATTTAAAAACCCACATTTGTTTTATGTCTTATTATGCTTCAGATTGGCTATGACATTGCTTTTATCAATTAACAGAACGATTTATTAATTAACACTCTAACGTTTTATTCAATTTAAGAAAAATAAACTTTTACATGTATATGTATTCAAAATTAAAAACAATTCTATATGTTTGCGGCTAAACAAACCCATATGTGTCAGACGCGTATCTTGTGTAGTAGATACCGCTGACCGCTAGGTGGTCCTGTCGCGATCGATATCCTCGGCCGCGGGCGGAAGATAGGTTACGTAATGGTACACACACGCAGCTCAGATCCCAGATAGATTTCAAATGCATGCAGTTTAATAACTAAAATGTAGTACATAGAAGTTTGGGGTTTTTTTTAATCCGTAATTTGAGATTTACTAGAAAAGAAATAGAATGTTTATATTTTTTGTTTCTCGTTTTTAAAGGATTGTTCACTATGAGAACTTAACAAAAATGACTTGTAGTCCTCAAATAAAAGCATGTATACTTTAAAAAAACTTCTTTCTAATAAATTAAGGCATCCCGTATAAACCGGTATACATTCAGTGGTAACTTTATTTCATTTGTACGCACAAAGACTTTCGTTAACTTTGCCAAATTGCCGCGAATACTGGTCTACACGTAATACTGTTTGCCCTCATATTATGTAATACCCGAACATAAAAACAGCTTTATGAGATTAATAAGATCACAAACAACATTTTTTTCAGCGACGCCCATATAAAAAAAATTACCGTTTTAGAGTTAAAGAGCAAAGACTTTTAAGGGATCTAGACCCCTAATTTAAGGGGCTAGCCCCTTTTTTATGGTATCAAATGAAAGCCCTTAATATTTGGCACAACTTTTGTTCTATATGTGTTTAGAAAATATTTATTACTAAAAAGTTATGAAGCAAAAGATGTAAGCAAAATTTAGCATTTTTTGAAACATAAATTTCGATGTGATTTTTTAAGAAGTATACGTGGGTTAATCAAACATATAAGACTGGGGGGATAACGTTCAAGATGTCTACATTAAAGATTTGTAAATCAAAACTACTTGCTACGGATCATCTCGGAGCCTTTGCAGGTACAAGAGACCCACTAGAAAAATATTCAAAGGGGAATAACTCAAAACCGGAAGTAGCGATTTCACAATGTTTTGTGCTATAGTGAGCTATTGGCATTTACAATAGACCCTGAAAATTTGAATAAAATCGGATGAAAAACAAGCGAGATATTAAGGTTTTAAAAAACGTCTAGAAGAAAAAGAAGAAGAAAAATAATAATGAAGAATTTCCAACAGAATCAGTACAAGGTCTTCCGTTGGAAACGGAAGACCTAAATAATAAGCATCCATTATTTTCTAATAGAGAAATACTTTAGTTATGATTTTTTTTCTTAGTGGGGAGGGGAGGAATTATTTGTGAGGTTGCTCACAGAGCCGCCAGTTGGTCCACAAAGAGCACTCTCCCCCTTTCTCGCAACCAAAATTCTCTTAAATGAACATAAAGGAAATTGAATTTTGGGGCATTGTTCCCCCCTCCCCCAACACACATTTTAGTAGAAGGCAATATAAATTTTTATGGCAAATTGAAAACAAATTATATTAAACAAAATAAGTTATAGCTGCCTCACAACTCCCCCTCCCCTACCACTACCACGGATTAGATTTTGATGATTTTAGTATTTTTTTTCTTTTATTTGCTTGTTTATACATTTCGGATAAATTTGTTCACCGAAGCAAAAACAATCCCGAGTGCTTGCATGGCTAAACATTATACGGAGAGTTGTCCCTCCCGCTGAGCACCTCTCGTACAGCGCACCCTCAGGATGGAGAAGGCGTCATCGTTTATTTTTGATTTTCTGAACTTACTTTTATCATTTTGACAATCTAGTCTGATTAAATCACCACCCTTCTGCTTACATTCATCAGGGTCTGATAGGTATCGATAACAGGTCATCTTCACATGATCTCCATATTTGCACACAAACTAAATATACTCTCAGTTACCAAATACATGACTTTATCTGTTAATGAGAGGTGCAACTCTTCAATACTCAGTCTGGGGGTTACATAGAAAGCAGGCATGAATTAATTTGTCTGTCTCCATTTAAAAAGTTCCAGTAAATTTTCTAAAGCCCTAATTGGTCAGACGTTTAGGTCGTGTGAAGATAACCACCTATCAATACCTGTCAGACCCTGTAAGGAGAAGAAGGAAGCTTTTAATCAGACTGATTGACAATCCTTTTCCGACAGGAAACTGCAACGGAAGACCTATTCGTTGCTTTGCAACGAGCTCGGCTCTAGTTCTATCTCTTCTTCAGATACGTTTTTACTATATAAAGTGAACTATAAAAATTGTATATACATTTCATAACATTTTCATTGTCACTATAAGTCATATCATTGTAATCTTTAATCTTATTAATAGCATTATTATATTGTTGTTTTCTTTCAAGACCTAAAAAATAGGAGGAGCTTTTTTCGACCTTTATCAATCCATATAGCCTTTGATCTTATGTATGCACCTTTGCATTTTTCGTTATAGTAATCATCAAGTTCTTTTTCAAGCTTTCGTTTAACATATCTATCTCAGAATGATGCGCTAGTTCTATAGATTTTAGCTGGGCTTCTATGAATTTAATTCGTTTTTTAACCTTCATTGCTTTTTGTTTTGAGTATTGTACGCAATAAATCTTAATGGTCATTTTAATGTGTTCCCATTTTTGTATAGGATCAAGGTTGTTCTGTTTCACATTTTCGTCTTTTATACGTTTTTTTAATTTCGTCACAGAATGTTTTATCCAAAAGAAGAGATGTATTAAATTTCTAATACCCAATACCTCTCAAATTCTCAGTTGTATTGATATCGAATCTTATTCCAATATGATCACTAAAACGTGTTTCTTCAACATTTGGCGCTCTGCGTAGAAAAATACTATCTAAAGGAAATAACATATTTCTTGTCATTAAAACATAGTCGATCCTGCTCTGAGGAATATTATCACTATTACACCATGTAAATTCGTTGATACTATATTCCTCGTTTTTATCCCAACAATCAAGTAAGTTAAAATGTTTTAGGGCTTTGCTTAAGACACTTACACTTTTGTCATTATTTAAAGAATCTAATTGACAATTAAAGTCACCACACATAATTAGACCATCAGTGTTTAAGCTTTTTGATTTATCAAAGTTAGGAGTTTCTTAAAAAAATAAATATTCTTTGTATTTCTTGATTTGGTGCATATATATTAATAATTGCTAAAATTTTATCGTTATAACGTACATTTATCAATATTCGTCTACTATCTAATGATTGATGGTGATTTAAAATTTCAACATTTAAATGTATCTTAAACAAGACAGACACTCCACTGATATAAACAGAATTCGAAAAACAATGAAATTGTTCACCATGCCATCGTGCATTATAAAACTCTTCTTGTTCTTTGACAAAATGTGTCTCTTGTAAACATATTACATCACGATTAGCATCACGTAGCCAGTTAAATAATATTATACGCTTTTTATATGTATTCAACACTCAAACATTCAATGAATAAAATGAAATGTTTTTGTTTTCCATCGAACATTATCAAAAGGTTCTTCTTTCTGTCTTTTTTGTTTGTTTTCTTATTCTTTTTCATTTCGCAGAGAAACTTGTCGAGTGTTTGTGGGTCTTCGGGTGTGTGTTGACCTCGCCTCGGAACTGACACGCTCCTTAATCTCCTCTTGTATTTCTGTGCGACCTTTTTCATAATTTGCCCCAATTTGTTTGAACCAGGCCATTTGGTAGGATCAGTGTGTTCCGTTGCCTTTGGATCAAGACCGGTTACCCAGAATGCGTCATGTGTAGCCTCAGCGAAAATTGAGTTGTTTTCGCACTTTTCAATTCGTTCGCGAAAGGCTTTCACTTGTTCTGCTTTCTCAGAGACGATTTCCTCCATTACTAATGTCTTCTGGGTATTCCAATCATTGGGGTCCTTAACGGTGCTACCGAATCGTTTTGCTTCTAGCGCAGATTTCGCTTTCCGGATTTTTTCTGCCATATTCAGACTTCCAGCTCGGAGTCCTTTTGAAAGTTGGTAGGGATGCTCAGAGGATTGATGTTTTTCTCCAAATACTGTAACCTCGCAGGCGTAAAAATTGGAGATAGGATAATCTTTTCCGTGAAAAGAGATGGCGGTGTTTGTTTCCACATAATGAGGGCAATCAGCTTATTCAGGATCATGCCTAGGTGTCCGGCAAACTCTGCAGCATTTTTCTTTTTGCAGACACTAGCTTTGTGACCAGAGCTGCAACAATTATAACACTGCATCTTGACAGCTTCTGTTTTTTGCCCGTAGTGATAAAATCTACACTTGAGCCCCGCACATGAGACATTCCTTGGGAGTGTGCGATCATTGGCCAGCGGTGCAATATAAAGAAACCTATTGCCATTTAAGACGCTTGTCATTTTGTTAGTCACTGGGTGTCTAATATTCTCGTATTTGAGTTCACTTTTCATTTCAATTTCAAAACCGTGCAACATTTCAAAAACTGCGCTGTCATCAACAGAGAGCGGCAAGCCAGAAACTGTAATTTTCAATACATTATCTTTGGTTTTTTTTTTGGCTCCAGTTGAGTATGCATTTGAATCATACACCTGTGCTGTGATATTTCTAATTTCAAACCTTTCTTGGAGCAATGCTGTCCTACTGTCTATACATTTCAGGTAGACCCTCCATAGATCTCTCTCTAATTGTATACAGTGAATAGTGTCCCCCACTTTTTCATGTATCGCCGCATACAGTTCAAAGTCAGTTATTTTACTACTTTTGTCAGTCTGAAGGTTTAATTGGTCGTTAATGAGTAAAACTATCAGCTTTTCACCAGAGTAATATTATGATGCATATCCCGTACTGCAGTGAAAATTTAACGAAATAAATGCTCCAACATTTACTGCTGATTATTGAATTATCCTAATCCTTTTAAAACAGAAACATCATTTTCTTCTTTCATACGTATAATGATGAGCTACATTTAAATAGAATTAAAGCATTATAAATCATTTATTTTATTTTGTCAAATGAAAAAGTATAAGACGGGCCAACGAAAATGTTTGAGGCATTGTGTATAGTTTGTATTGAAAAGCTGCTGTAAAATGCAGCAAAAATATTCTTAAATTTTATTTAAAAATAAGATCTCTTGATAAATTCTAATTAATATGGCTCACAAATTTCTGACTTATTGATAAATACATGTAGCAATATATTCAGAAAATACTTTGTATACACGTGTATTAACTTTTAATTAAATTAGATCACGCAAATAAGCACTTAAGGATTTAGAAATGTACCGGTAAAATAAATCGGTTGTTTGATAAAAATAAATGTGAACAAATGTGTAGATAATCAACTTAAGAAATGGAGATAGAAGAGATATGTGAGTAAACACCGCACATACACGTTGTTAAATGAAAACACCGCACATACAAGTACCGGTACACGTTTAAAAATCAAAACATTTGAAGAAATTTCTCTATGACTAAAAATAATTAAATGGTAACATAAAAATAATGGATTTGAAAACGAAACAAACAATTTAATCGTGAAGCAAATGAGGCAGCATGTTGCCTATAAGCTGTTTCATGAACGTGCAAATGGGAAAAACGATCTGTTTTGTTTTGAATTTTGTACACGCTATTCAATATAAACGCATACGGTTTAATTTCTTGAGAGAAAATATACTGCCGTTGTTGAATATTGTATAATTATATGTGATTGACATCCTCTTTATAATGTATTATGAAGATTTGATTTTGATACGATACTATATAAATATTGGTTAAAATGTGGGGTATTTATTTGACAATACTAAATATAGTCCTTTGCCTACACTAACTATCTAAATGCGTAATGTATGTCACTGAATAAAGAGAATAAAACTATATTACTAAAGTTTAAATCATTTGTCGTGTGTTTGCGCTAGTAATTGGAGGAAGTGTACAGCCATGCAAATGTACCCCCCCCCCCCCATAGATACACCCAAGAGCGTTCATGGGGATAGGAATAAACGAAATATTTAATTCAATCTTGTTTAAGAAAAAAAATATTTGGTCTCTTTAACTACCTGTACATTCCTAAACAATGCATTTACCCGCACAATATTTCATTTCGCGAGGGGATGCTCTGTTTTGCGGTGCTCTTGTTAAATAATTTATTAGAAATTTATAGAAACAAATCATGATGTAAATAGTGAACAGTTTAAGCATAAAAAACCATCATAGTCACATATCAAATATACATATTTTCAAGAAATTATTTACATTTCATTAACATTAAAGTTTGAAATCATGAACTTTAACTTTTTGTAGTTGTTAAAAAGGTCCGCCAAAATCACTTGAACTTTGTAAGAAAAAAAAACACCTTTATTGCGTAAATGGGTTATTTGAAAGTCTTATACGCCCTTGATTGGACATGGAAAACAGATTTTTTTTGGTCTACATGGGAAATAAATTCGTTACCCAGGTCAAATTAAGGGTAGACGGGGTTTTATCCGCGGTTATTTCCATACACCCTGTAACGCCAAAGACTCAAGTACTTTTCTGATCAAAAGTCCGTTTTCTCTCGTCGTTATAGTCATCGTGAATTTTTCACATAATACCGTATATCTGGTAATTTTTGCGTTGATCTAATTTTCGCGATCTCTTTTAAATCGCAAATAAGTGAATGCGCAGAATTATATCCTGTTTCATTTTCTATTTGTCGCAGAAAATGACTTACGCAAATTAAAAATGCTATACATTTTTCCATTTTCGCAAATTTTGTGACACGCGAAAAAACCGTATACGGTATTCTTCTTCAACACCACTGGCTCAATTTCAATTACAATTTTTAACCAAGCAACATTGTGTGAAGGGAATTCAAGTTTTTTAAAAAAAAATGAAGGGTCGTGTTCTCTTTATAGCAGAACTTATTTAAGAATAATTAAAAAATCAGTATTTTAAAAAAATTATTTGACAACAAAAACAAATTTTTGAGTAAGCATGCTCAGGTAGTGTCAAATCATGTTTGTTCAAAACTTGATACCAGGTAGTAGGGTGGGACAACAATGAGATGAATTTTCACTTAGAAATATAACGAAAAAATAATCTTTAAAAATTTTCCTTTCCACAACCATTTGTCAAGAAAAGCTGTAATGCTTGTGTTGACGAATTATAAGGTATTGTAGGTTCAATTTTGTTCAAATAATGATATCTGGTTGTAGAGTGGGGCCACGATGAGGAGCTCAACTTTTTACTTAGTTATATAGAAAGAGAAACTTTAAAAACCTTCTTCTTAAATTCCGAATGGCCTGAAAAGCTGTAACTTGTCTCATGTATTCTAGATTAAAGGTTGTTCAAATCATGATTTTTGAGGGTAGGGTGGGGCTACATTGGTGGAGGTGGGGGTCATTGGAAGAAATAAGAACAAACTTTAAAAAAAAAAACTTATTCTCAAAAACTGAACCCAAAGGAACCGGCTATTAAACTTAACAATACGTTATGCGTAGAAAAATTTTAAAAATCTTTTTAAAGAAGATGTCGTCTACTAAGTTGTCTAGAATTTTGTATATAAGATAATAATTATTGTTGCTTAGATAAGCAATGTGGCCCTTACGCCTTTTGCATTGTTAGCTTTTTAATGCTTTTTGAAAAAATATGAGTTTAAAAGAAATATTTTAGCGCAATAAACCAGATGTTTGTATACTAATGAATGGAAAATGTTCTTAGTACGTTTTAAATAAAAATCATCAATTTTATCTTTTAAAAATTAACATAATTTCAATGCCATTTTTAAAAAGCATTAGTTTTGAATATCCTTTTGTGACCAAAGGATGACTGCACTTAAGGACATGCGATATTTGCGAGAAAATAAACTTTTAAAGGAAGAATTTTTCTTTCAATTACAGAAATGGTCAACATCTAAACTGCAACTTTACGTAATTCCGTTAAATAAACGTATGTTGTTACCAAGCACTAATCTGTTTCATAGGCGGGGGTCATCACGATTTCTTGAATCTCTATACAATAATGAGGACGCCCACTTTTATACTGATTTCATACATACTCAGCGCATGTTTGTCTATTGTTTTGCGTTTAACAGTTGTTGTATAATTGCATTATCAAAGTTATGTCAAAGGGAGATTAATAGACAAACATGTGTTCATAGTTTAAATGAGAAAAAAACTGCTTCTTCTTACTTTCGCTTTCTCTGATGTAACCAAGGGTTGATGCATGTTGAATATTATAGTTCTCCACGTGATTTCTCACCTCAGGTAACTTTGGGAATACACAATTCTATCACGTGACGTGTAAGGAAGTATGGTATGTGCTAACTAGGACAATGTTTTCGAACACGTTAAGTTGACAAGCATTGATTTAAAGTCTTCTGTTCTTACATGAGCGTGGTCTAATTGTTGAAACCATAGTAAATACATGAAGTATACTTGAACCATACATGATTGTATAGAATAGATAGGGTTATGGCGAAAGAGTGATCACATACATTTTTATACATGGCATTGTTATTCATGCTAGTCTAATTTTAATACCATTCTGATAATGTCAGCTCTACCTCTCATGCATATTAATATCAATTTTATGTTTGATCATGGGCAGATAAGCGAAAATTCTTCTTTTTTGGAAAGTTGTAACGAGAAAAACATAGAATGAACATATTGTATCACAGTCTAAAATCTTAATTCATGTTTGAAATTGACTAGACTCTTTAAAAAATTTAACAAAAGTGATATTAAGATGAGAAATAAACGCAACAGAAGCGACCGAAAAGGGCCCAAAACCCGGCGCTAAGTGCAGTCATCCTATTGTATCCACATGTTACAGTATTAACAGCTAGTTTACATAAAATAGTCGGGTTTTTGAGTGGCAATCAACTCTTTTATTGAATGTACAGATTTTAAAAGTATAAAAACCCCAAAAACCGAACGCCTCATCTGAGATGGGTAAAATATTTAGGTCGTGTAATAGCTACCTTGTAAACCAGCGTGTAGGGCACATATCAAGTCTATACTGGAGCAGGCATCCTGCATATCTGCATTTATAGTATACATTATCTGTAAACTTTTTTATTTTGTTTTTTTATGATAATTCTTAGGGAATTATGTCCTTTTTTAACGTTGGCGATGAAAAACTAACTCGTGATTGATCGATTTTTTTCCCGCTATAATGAAAAAATTAAAATCCATGTACTTGTAAGGGCTAATCTTAGACTTCTGAGAAGTTGTACATGTTGCAGCCTAATGTGAAAAAATTATCTATTTTTTCTGTGTTGATCGAAAAAATGAAAAATTAACGTTTTACCTCATTTATACGGATAAATGAAAAACGATTAAGAGCTTTGTGTAATTTTAGAATAAATGGTTATCTTGTTATTTCATACGGGCTACGAAGGTAATTTATCGGGGAATGCGATAAATGTATTTTATTTGCTTTTCTCGCGAGATTTCATATCCGGTTTGTTTATATATTTCTCTCCAAGGGACATAGAACTGTAATGCAATTTTTAGTATCCTTTCATTCACTCTTTCTCATTTTCTCACAAAGTCATCTTAATTTGAAGTGACAGCTCATATGAAATATTTCTTTATCCGATTTAAACATCATAGAAAAGGATGTTATTATGATAATAACTTCATTATTCTTTTTTTTATGCTTGAAAATATCTCGATCGATATTGACACCAAATTAGAAATTTTCAAACAGAGAAATAAAAGTCATTCCCCTTTGACGGTATTTATTAGCAGTAAAGTGTTTAATTCTATGCTGAAATATAAGCAAGAGACATGTAAACTGTTTCTATAAGACATAAGTGACTACTAAAATAGCTGACTGTGTTGTTACAGTTTATTGTAACTTTGTTCTACATCATAAGCTATTAAGAATTTGCAACTCATATATCAAAAAGAACAAAAAAAAACCAAAAACAAACAAACAAACAAATTAGGAAAATAATAGTTTCTTTAATTGACATATTTTAAAAATTGTTTTTTCGTATTTTAAAGAGGTTCAACAATTTTTTCAAATGCCAAACTGGCATAAAGATATCAGTTTCACGCTGGCGTAGCAAACTAAATAAATAAAATTGTTTGTCGTTATCATTTTCGCTGATAGCAAACTAGTTCAGCAACTTATCTTATTGCAAATGTTGCACGTATCGTTTCATCATGGTTGGGTCTAAATTTATACGTCTTATACTCTTTTGGACAATTGTTACTAAGGTAAGAAGTTACTTGTCGACATGATATATTTGTATATTTGTAAACCATTTTTCAAAATATTGTTGAAGTTGGATTTATTAAATTAAAATGTCATTTAAGTTAAAACTGCATGTACCTGTGAACATTATACCAATTTTAAATGACAAAATGTCATGTATTGGTATTCATTAAAAGTCATAATACTTAAATTAACTTTGAACAAAATAAACATTAATTATATTGCTAAACAATTTTATTTTCGTCCATAAAGACTACATGTATTTTTTCTAAATGTTAACTTGATAAGTACATTTTCAACTGATAATTTCATATTTATAAGTGCCGTGAAATCTGCCAGATCATTTTTGGATGATTATATATAATTGTTCAGCTTTTACTACGAAACGTTTTGTTATTTCTCAAAGCTCTTCTTGAAAATAAGATTTTTTGCGTTTAAAAAAGGACACAGTTTATAACATATATGGCGAGATAATTAATTAATAGAATTATTTTTAAGGTTGCATTCGGGAAGATAACGTTCTTTATCCACGTTGATGAAGTGAAGAGCGATGGACGACTCCACGGTGGTGCCTGTTGTCAGGGTGTATCCGGGACACACTGTACAGAACTGTGTAAACCTGTCCTTACTGTGTGCCTCACGTAATATATTTATGTAAAATAATCTTTTATTCTCGTAAAAAATAAAAGTTTTATATTGGTATAATTAATTAACAAAAAAAAAAAAAAAAAAAAAAAAGAATACAAACACGTGCTTTTATGATAAACTTTGTTTATGATAGGGCTCTTAGTCATCAATGTCTAACAAAATTTTCCACAATACTTGATATGAGACGAAAAGATGTATATGGATCCAAAGTTGGCAATACAACAAATCCTCAATTTCTGGAGGTCGATAGCTGGGTAATTTGCTTAATTATATTATTGTATCTTATTTCACGTATACATTTCTCCACTGCATCATTAATTACATATTTATATACATTTGATATGTTGGAAAACTTTAAAAATATTTGAACTTTGGTTGAAATATATAACCATGTATCAATTATCATCTTTAAAGAGCAAATATGTAGACAAGATTTCAATTACCGTGGGAGATCTACAGACATCGTCTTTTCCAATCATCTACCAGACGGTGTTCTCTGACTACAACCTGAAGATAGGAGACAACATTCTGTCTCAGTTCTGGCGGCAGAAGAAGTTAACAGCGAGTTATTTCAGCGACAAAAATACATTTAGGTATGTTTCATTTTATTTGACATTATCTGTGTTGATTTTATTTAAGGAATAAGGAATCATTCTTTTAGTATTATGAGGTTATAATTTCGGTCGGGGCGTGGTCAAATCCAATAAAGCCCGAAGGGCTTTATGATAGATTTGACCACGCTCCGACCGAAATTATCACCTCATAATATTCAAAGAATGATTCCTTATTACTTATATTTACATTATTTCCAATTTGTACACTTTAAAACAGCATTATTAAGGTCTTCCGTTTCCAACGGAAGACCTTATTGTTTTCGTTCGGTTTCTTTTTCCCTATTATTATTATTATTTTTCTTTTTTTTTCTTACAAATTTTGTGTACGCGATTTCTCAGAAACTACTCGAGCGATTTACACGAAACTTTCAGATATGATAGATAATGATCTGAACCTTATTGGAATTTTTTTTTAATGATGACGTCACTTCCGGTTTGGAGATTTTAACAATTTAGCGATTTTCAGAGGGTCGGCTTGTCCAGGGGTAAACTCCTAAACGATTTAAGATATTGAGTTCAAACTTTCAGGGATTGTAGACGAAAGGTTGTAGATCTGACATGTGGTATATACATTGACCTGTGACCAAAAGCGCCGAAGCTCGCCCGAGCTCGAAAATTACGGTTAAAAAAGCGTCATGAATTTTGGTGGTTTTCTTTCAATATCTTTTTTCTCGATAGTATTTTGGTAAAACATGTAGAACAAAAAAACTTAAACACGTCAAGATCTTTCATATGACATCAAGAAAAAGGGGCTGGCCCTTCAAATTAGGGGCCGAGAGGGCTCCAAAGTCTTTAAGATATAACTTTTAACTGTGAAATATTTTGTAATACATTATAGAAGCAATTATGTTCATCATAACGTCATTGACCTAAACATGTCAATTATTTACTCCTTTGTTACGTAATTAGGGATTTTTAGGGGCCAGAAGTCAGAAATTTTGATCTTTAATATCTCAAAATGGAGGAAAATTTTGAAAAGCAATATAGGCCAAAAGATGCTCAAAATAATGTGTTTAACGATATGCAACCATAATTTCTTTGTTATCTGGCCCCTAAAAGGAGTTATAGTGTTGGCCCCTAAATCGATCTTTTCCAGATATCTCGAGAACGGTACATAATTTGTAAATACGTATTGAACCAAATGTGTTTAAAATGACAAGAGCTTTTATTTGACATCAAGAAAAAGGGGCTGGCCCTTCAAATTAGGGGACCAAAGGGCTCTTAAGTCTTTTATTAATAACTTTTAACTGTGAAATATTTTGTGATATGTTATAGAGGCAATTATGTTCATCGTAGCTTTGGTTATCTATACATGATAAGTGTTTGCTCCTCTGTTATGTAATAAGGGATTTTTAGGGGCCAGAAGTCCAAAATTGTGATCATCAATATCTCAAAATGAAGAAAAATTTTGAAAAGCAATATTGAGCAAAAGATGCTCAAAATAATGTTTTTATCGATATGCAACTGTAATTTCTTTGTTATCCGGCCCCTTAAAGGAGTTATAGTGTTGGCCCCTAAATCGATCTATTCCAGATATCTCGAGAACAGTACATTATTTGTAAACACTTATTGAACCAAATGTGTTTAAAATGACAAGAGCTTTAATTTTACATCCAGAAAAAGGGACTGGCCCTTCAAATTAGGGGCCGAGAGGGCTCAAGTCTTTTATTAAAAACTTTTAATTTTGAAATATTTTGTGATACGGTGTGTGATCCTTCAAATTAGGGACCAAGAGAGGTCTAATGTCATCTAGCCATAGCTCTTTTAGATCCTACCCTAATTTCCAGATATGTTTCGTTAACGAAGATAAAAAGCAAGGTCATTTTACCTTCTAAAAATTAGACGGAAGACCTCCTCGTTGCTCGCAACGAGATCGTGTCTAGTTATTATTATTATTTTTCTTTTTTTTTCTTACAAATTTTGTGTACGCGATTTCTCAGAAACTACTCGAGCGATTTACACGAAACTTTCAGATATGATAGATAATGATCTGAACCTTATTGGAAATTTTTTTAATGATGACGTCACTTCCGGTTTTGAGATTTTAACAATTTAGCGATTTTCAGAGGGTCGGCTTGTCCAGGGGTAAACTCCTAAACGATTTAAGATATTGAGTTCAAACTTTCAGGGATTGTAGACGAAAGGTTGTAGATCTGACATGTGGTATATACATTGACCTGTGACCAAAAGCGCCGAAGCTCGCCCGAGCTCGAAAATTACGCTTTAAAAAGCGTCATGAATTTTGGTGGTTTTCTTTCAATATCTTTTTTCTCGATAGTATTTTGGTAAAACATGTAGAACAAAAAAACTTAATAACGTCAAGATCTTTCTTATGACATCAAGAAAAAGGGGCTGGCCCTTTAAATTAGAGGCTGAGAGGGCTCCAAAGTCTTTAAGATGTAACTTTTAACTGTGAAATATTTTGTAATACATTATAGAAGCAATTATGTTCATCATAACGTCATTGACCTCAGCATGACAATTATTTGCTCCTTTGTTACGTAATTAGGGATTTTTAGGGGCCAGAAGTCAGAAATTTTGATCCTCAATATCTCAAAATGGAGGAAAATTTTGAAAAGCAATATTGAACAAAAGATGCTCAAAATAATGTGTTTAACGATATGCAACCATAATTTCTTTGTTATCCGGCCCCTAAAAGGAGTTATAGTATTGGCCCCTAAATTGATCTTTTCCAGATATCTCGAGAACAGCACATAATTTGTAAATACTTATTGAACCAAATGTGTTTAAAATGACAAGAGCTTTTATTTGACATCAAGAAAAAGGGTCTGGCCCTTTAAATTAGGGGCCGAAAGGGCTCTAAGTCTTTTATTAATAACTTTTAACTGTGAAATATTTTGTGATATGTTATAGAAGCAATTATGTTCATCGTAGCGTTGGTTATCTATACATGATAAGTGTTTGATCCTCTGTTATGTAATAAGGGATTTTTAGGGGCCAGGAGTCCAAAATTGTGATCATCAATATCTAAAAATGAAGAAAAATTTTGAAAAGCAATATTGAGCAAAACATGCTCAAAATAATGTGTTTAACGATATGCAACCAAAATTTCTTTGTTATCCGGCCCCTAAAAGGAGTTATAGTGTTGGCCCCTAAATCGATCTTTTCCAGATATCTCGAGAACAGTACATTATTTGTAAACACTTATTGAACCAAATGTGTTTAAAATGACAAGAGCTTTTATTTGACATCAAGAAAAAGGGGCTGGCCCTTCAAATTAGGGGCCGAGAGGGCTCAAGTCTTTTATTAATAACTTTTAATTTTGAAATATTTTGTGATACGTTGCGTGATCCTACAAATCCGGGATCAAGAGGGGTATAATGTCATCTAGCCATAACTCTTTTAGATCCTACCCCAATTTCCAGATATGTTTCGTTAACGAAGATAAAAAGCAAGGTCATTTTACCTTCTAAAAATTGGACGGAAGACCTCCTCGTTGCTCGAAACGAGATCGTGTCTAGTTAAGGTCTTCCGTTTCCAACGGAAGACCTTATTGTTTTCGTTCGGTTTATTTTTCCCTATTATTTTTTTTCTTGCAAATTTTGTGCACGCGATTTCTCCAAAACTACACGGCCGATTTACATGAAACTTTCAGATCTGATAAACAATGATCTGAACCTTATTGCAAATTTTTTTTAATGATGACGTTACTTCCGGATTTGAGATATATACAATTTAACGATTTTCAGAGGGTCGGTTTGTCCAGGGGTAAACTCCTAAACGATTTAAGATATTGAGTTCAAAATTTCAGGAATTGTAGACGAAAGGTTGTAGATCTGACATGTGGTATTTATGTTGTTCTCTGACCAATAGCGCCGAAGCTCGCCCTAGCTCGAAAATTAAGGTTAAAAAAGCGTCATAATTTTTACTGGTTTTCGTCGAATATCTATTTTCTCGATAGTATTTTGTTAAAACATATAGAACAAAATTTTTTTATAAAATCAAGATCTCTCATTTGACATCAAGCAAATTGAGCTGGACCTACAAATTAGGAGCCTAGAGCCCTTGAAAGTTTTCGCTCTATAACTCAAAAGCGGTTAAGATTTCGATATGGCTGTCGCTGGAAAAGTTGCTCATTATGATCTTATCAATGTCGTGTCAATAATATTTTGTTCGGGTATTGCGTAATATGAGTGTAAAAAGCTAGACTTGTTACCATGTATCTGTTCTAGTTAGCATAGTAAACGAGGTCTTTATGCGTATAACTGACATAAGGCTACCATAGACAGTTACCAGCTTACATACGGAAAGAGATACTATATGTTTAAATTCTAGTGAAATACATTACGGATAAAGAAAATACTTCTATGCAATGCATTCGTATACTGCACAACATTTAAAATCTAGCTGGATTCCGAGCTGTGTACATGTATGTGAACAATTACGCATCCGATAACTCGCCCGCGGCCGAGAAAATAGGTCGCGACTAAACTAGCTAGCGGTCTGCTGTTATCTAATACACAAGATTTGCGCCTTGTTGTGTTGCATGGGTTTATTTATTTAGATGCAAACATAAAGAATTCCGATTTTAACGATATATTAAAGTTTAAAAAAAATTAAACCTTAACTTACGAAGTTATGCTGTTTAGCTTCCTTATTAAAAAATTGTAGGTAGTATAATTGTCATTGGATAAGGTGTTCTTTGTGATCTTGTCTATATGTTATAAAATAGTTTTATTGTTGGAAAATAAAATTAATTTGTTAAATTGCAAACGTTTTAAACCAACCACGTTGTGTATACACTTACATAAAACATCCCTCGCACATGTGGCCGAGGAGATGCCGCGCTAGCGGACAAGATATCCACGGTAGTCTAAGACACAGGCTTTGTGTGTTTCTGTGTGATGACACATGTAAATGTCCATTGATTCTTTGTGTAAAATAATTGTTTTTAATCATATTGGTTAAAGATCATGCATCTAACCTTTGATTTAACACTGATTTAAATGATAGTGTGTAAAAAAAAAGTCACCAATGAATATAATACTACTTTTTACAAACAATCGTACCAGTTGAAAAATAAATACATTTATCCGTGTCTATTTCTGACATTTTGCTGCAGAATTTAATTCATTCACACTACACACTTCAACAAATGTAAAATATATACACACCATGCCTGATCCAACCTATCTTTTTTGTCTGTGAATCTTTTCTTTTTGAGTTATGAGAGAGAGAGAGAGAGTTAAGCAATGTGTAGGGAGTAAAGCGATTTTTGAAAATAAAATTTAAAAGCGTTCAAGATAAGGCAGTTTAAATGTTACAATAATACATGTGTGCGGTAGGTGCTGACACGATAAAACTAACCGATGCCCAATAACACCGAAGAATTTAAGAAACCAGTGGTGTAATATACACATGATTTTCTAAACAAGATTTGTTTAGTTTCAGGCCGTAAAATAATAGCGGTCACATGCACTATCGGTTTAACCTTTTCTGAATGGTCGCGCGATTCATTAAAAAGCAAACTCATTTATGATTTCATTCTTTATTATTCTGTTAGAAAAATTGTTTAATATATTCGGTGTATAAGTTTTGTTAGCTCTAGATTCGGGCAGAAGGGGGGCTAGCGAGTAGAGGACAAATAATGTCATTCAATTCTTCTTTATATATCAACAACTGAATTTAACATTTTAAAACAAAGAAACCATTTCTGTGAACTTTGTTACACTTACTCACTAATTTTTATTAAATTTAACGGCCAAATAATATAAACATTACCCTTGGTCTCATAATTATCACTTGTCTCGCCATTATCTGCATGCTCAAGTCTCCCGCTAATTTAGACGGTGTTGACTTGTACATGTACAAGCTACATGTAATAGGCGTTGTTAATTCATAATGAGATAAGTGGTTTTTTAATCAATTATATGAATAAATTATGGTGTTACATCAGATAATAATTTATATGTACTTCAATTATCTATTGTATTACTGTTTCATTAATGATAATATTAATTTAATAATGTGTTATGACATGTACTTCAAATAATGTTTTATATCGAACAAAAACTCTTAAGGATATTAATTTCATAAATATCGTGGTCTATTTACTTTACATTTACATGTATATGTTTTATATACATAATGTGGAACATCACGGGGCGAACCATCTGAGAGCGAATCAGATCAGGAGGACATTACATGTTTTTACATGCAAAACATCCCGTTATATACCACAAGTGATAGCTTTCCAAAAAGCTTGCCTGACTAAACAAAATTATTCAATGAAAGCATATGCATGTATCAATTTGGCTATCTTATAAGGAATGAATTTTAATTTTCTTTGCTGATCATAAATTCATAAACAAAACGTGCAGATTTAAGAAGAAATTTCAGTCTTTTTTCCATCTAGTACATGTACATGTATATCACTTGAAATTAAATTATTTCATAAATTCTAATTAATCGAGGAATCAAATAATTTCATGTAAGCTTGAAAGCGGAAGATAAAGCAGTCAAATTTTCAAATTTTATTGTTGTATTTAAATGCAAAATCAACTGAAAGGCATTTGTTTTTATTTCCCATAAGAAATAGGAAAGGATATTCAAGCACATACATGACTGTTTTTGAAAGTGTGTAGAGGCAGCTTCATCTGAAACATCCAGACAAGCAATTGAAAAAAAGGTCAATTCTCAAAATCACGTAAGAAAATCCTAATTGTAATTCCAATTCAATTCAATTAGAATTTCTTTTTTTACATGTTCCGACAAAAGTGGAGGGGGCGGGCAAATTCACGATATTTCTATTTTTTTATGTAAAGTTAAGAAAAGTTTCTGCTGCAAAAAAAGGGGTAGCAGTCCCCCCCCCCCCCCCCCCCCCGATGCTACGTACACACGGTGTGCTCTGGAGTATTCTCATGATCCCAATTTGGACTCGTCCACTAATCGGCGCGCAAAAACTATGAATGGGACATATTATGGTGCGAAGTCCTGCTTTACCATTCACGCAATGACTGAGGTTTGAATCATTCAATGAACTCATCCATTGACATAGATCATTGGGGAGGAGGTCAAATGACGTTTATGACATATGTTTTGTAACAACTACATAATTATATTATACTTTGGATCGGGTGTTTAAAAAATAGTTATCGAATACAGACTTGATGGCAATTTAATTACTCCAGTAAATATTCCAGCTATATGAATATATGCATGTGTGTATTTAAATCCAAAGTGATGATTCTTTGGTAATGATGATAATTCAATACCAATTATTACTTACAGTTCCGTAATAGACAATATGTAACAACTTGTTGCAATGACCCCCCCCCCTTCCCTATATCCACCGTTCAAATATGGCCATATGACTACTCTATATAAACAACTGTATAAAAACGGTGTTGGTTATACCAAACGAAATGCTACTGTACAGGTTAATTTAATATGATTACATTTTACGTACGGTTTTTTTTTAATAAATATGATGTCATGATCTAAGGTAGCAAGGGACAGTTTTGGATTTTTGTAAAATTAAGAATTGCTGTATTTGAAGGCTTATGAGTGTTGCTAAAATTCATGAAATGATTTTTAATGATTATCATTAGTTAGAGGGATGTCAATTGTGAAAATTGATATGCGATATGTAGGCCCCATATGTTAGGTACATGAGAATCAGAAGTAAAATGCGAAACCTGCGGCTATGACTGTTGTGTTGACTTTACACAGTGAAATCGCAAGTTACAGACGGGAGGTAAAATAACACGAAAAGAAGGTGGATGGGACATTGTAACCTCTATGACTGTTGTGTTGACTTTACACAGTGATATCGCAAGTTACAGACGGGAGGTAAAATAACACGAAAAGAAGGTGGATGGGACATTGTAACCTATACACCGGTAAGTTTCTGACATGTGATGGTGCAACATGCACACGGTACGGAAGGTCAACCCTTTGCAGGGAATTAGCTGGGGGAGGTCTAAAAAGCTGAAAAGCATGAAAAATTAGCAAAATGTGAAAGGGTCAAAATCTCATAAAAACCAGTATGTAGAAAATTTTACAGGTTTTGACTAGTAATTTTCTTCAGAAAGTGGTGATTGGTCTTATAAAGAGTGAATTAAAGGTATTTGTGCTGAATGGGAACTGAGGAAATTTTAGTTACAGAGTTCCGAAGACACGCATCCCCTGGCTACAATGAATTGTATAAAAAAAACTGTCTCGTGCCACCTTCAAGACTACATGGTATTTTCAGATTTCTCATTTAAGTGTAATTTTGAGTGGATTTTGTACCATAAGTAGTATATTTTGTGAAAATGGATGATTTTTTGGCTATAGATGTCATTGCATAATTTATTAGCAGTAATATACAAAATGATGTACTTAACAATATGCAATCTTCAAAAATTCGTTAAACGGCCCCTAAAAGGTGATAAGGGATCGGCCCCTAAAACGTTCTTTCCCATATGTCACAAGAACGGTAACACATTTCTAAACACTTTTTGAACAAAACGTGTTAAGAATCAAACGACCTTTCATTTGATATCAAGAAAAAGGGAATGACCCTTAAAATTAGGAGATCAAATGGCTCTAAAGTCTTTTATCTATAGCCCTTTACTGAGGGAAATTTTGTGAAAGGTTATAAACACTTGTTAAACAAACTGTGTTTTGAATTAAATAACCTTTTATTTGATATCATGAAAAAGGGGCTGGCCCCTCAAATTAAGGGACCAGAGGGCTTTAAAGTCTTTTATCTGTAGCCGTTTACTGAGAGATATTTTGTGAAAGTTATAAAAGCAAAATTTGGTATAAAACGCTTATATATTCTAACAATGTAATGCTTTACTTATGCGTTATCTAATTAGGGGTTTTAGGGGCCAGAGATAAAAAGTTTAATCTTTTCTATCTCAGTTAGAAGAAATGCAAGTATTTAAAAAAGCAACGTAAGAGAACTTATAAAAAGCGATACAGAAAAGCATTAGCACTTCACTCCTTTTTCCAGATCATGTTTTCTTGTCGAAAATCAAAGTCGATGATGTCATTTCACCTTCTAAAAATCGAACGGAAGACCTCCTCGTTGCTCGCAACGAGATCGTGTCTAGTTATTATTATTTTTCTTTTTTTTCTAACAAATTTTGTGTACGCGATTTCTCAGAAACTACTCGAGCGATTTACACGAAACTTTCAGATATGATAGATAATGGTCTGAACCTTATTGGAAATTTTTTTTAATGATGACGTCACTTCCGGTTTTGAGATTTTAACAATTTAGCGATTTTCAGAGGGTTGGCTTGTCCAGGGGTAAACTTCTAAACGATTGAAGATATTGAGTTCAAACTTTCAGGGATTGTAGACGAAAGGTTGTAGATCTGACATGTGGTATGTACATTCACCTGTGACCAAAAGCGCCGAAGCTCGCCCGAGCTCGAAAATTATGTTTTAAAAAGCGTCATGAATTTTGGTGGTTTTCTTTCAATATCTTTTTTCTCGATAGTATTTTGGTAAAACATGTAGAACAAAAAAACTTAATAACGTCAAGATCTTTCATATGACATCAAGAAAAAGGGGCTGGCCCTTCAAATTAGGGGCCGAGAGGGCTCCAAAGTCTTTAAGATATAACTTTTAACTGTTAAATATTTTGTAATACATTATAGAAGCAATTATGTTCATCATAACGTCATTGACCTAAACATGACAATTATTTGCTCCTTTGTTACGTAATTAGGGATTTTAAGGGGCCAGAAGTCAGGAATTTCGATCCTCAATATCTCAAAATGGAGGAAAATTTTGAAAAGCAATATAGAACAAAAGATGCTCAAAATAATGTGTTTAACAATATGCAACCATAATTTCTTTGTTATCCGGCCCCTAAAAGGAGTTATAGTGTTGGCCCCTAAATCGATCTTTTCCAGATATCTCGAGAACAGTACATAATTTGTAAATACTTATTGAACCAAATGTGTTTAAAATGACAAGAGCTTTTATTTGACATCAAGAAAAAGGGGCAGGCCCTTCAAATTAGGGGCCGAAAGAGCTCTTAAGTCTTTTATTAATAACTTTTAACTGTGAAATATTTTGTGATATGTTATAGAAGCAATTATGTTCATCGTAGCGTTGGTTATCTATACATGATAAGTGTTTGCTCCTCTGTTATGTAATAAGGGATTTTTAGGGGCCAGAAGTCCAAAATTGTGATCATCAATATCTCAAAATGAAGAAAAGTTTTGAAAAGCAATATTGAGCAAAAGATGCTCAAAATAATGTGTTTAACGATATGCAACCAAAATTTCTTTGTTATCCGGCCCCTAAAAGGAGTTATAGTGTTGGCCCCTAAATCGATCTTTTCCAGATATTTCAAGAACAGTACATAATTTGTAAACACTTATTGAATCAAATGTGATTAAAATGACAAGAGCTTTTATTTGACATCAAGAAAAAGGGGCTGGCCCTTTAAATTAGGGGCCGAAAGGGCTCTTAAGTCTTTTATTAATAACTTTTAACTGTGAAATATTTTGTGATATGTTATAGAAGTAACTATGTTCATCGTAGCATTGGTTATCTATACATGATAAGTGTTTGCTCCTCTGCTATGTAATAAGGGATTTTTAGGGGCCAGAAGTCCAAAATTGTGATCATCAATATCTAAAATGCAGGAAAATTTTGAAAAGCAATATTGAACAAAAGATGCTCAAAATAATGCGTTTGACGATATGCAACCATAATTTCTTTGATATCCGGCACCTAAAAGGAGTTATAGTGTTGGCCCCTAAATCGATCTTTTCCAGGTATCTGGAGAACAGTACATTATTTGTAAACACTTATTGAACCAAATGTGTTTATAATGACAAGAGCTTTTATTTGACATCAAGAAAAAGGGGCTGACCCTTCAAATTAGGGGCCGAGAGGGCTCAAGTCTTTTATTAATAACTTTTAATTTAGAAATATTTTGTGATACGTTGTGTGATCCTTCAAATTAGGGATCAAGAGGGGTCTAATGTCATCTAGTCATAGCTCTTTAAGATCCTACCCAATTTCCAGATATGTTTCGTTAACGAAGATAAAAAGCAAGTCATTTTACCTTCTAAAAGTTGGACGGAAGACCTCCTCGTTGCTCGCAACGAGATCGTGTCTAGTTTAAAATCTCTATTTTTTCGTGTAGCACATGCTATGTATTACTGCGCGTCGCAGCCAATACCGTCCCTCGGTTATGCTATAAGACACGCCCATTTTGTGTCACTCATGTTTTATGAAGTTATTGGGTTTTAGGGTTCAAAATTGATTCGTAATGTTATCACAGACAAAGACAGTTGAAAATGTAAATATTGTAAGTTATTTTCTCTGATTTTTGCATGACTCATCATTTTTTACGAAAAAAATTACGGAAATAGCACTTTGACTTATTGTCGTATCGCCCTTAATCCAAGCCAAAGCATCATGCATGAGCGCCCCATTTTTTTTGAAGACCCAAGCTACGTTTCACGATGGCCCAAAATACTTTTTACGAGCGACTCAAAGTAAGAACTATGATTACGTTAAGTTTGCAATATTTTTACCAGTGTCCCAACATTGATTTCTCCGATTATGCACTAAAATCAACGTAATTTCACGAGCGCTTCAAGTTCGATTCCAAGCTCATTGCCACGTGAAGTTTGTATTACGTTTACGAGCGTCCCAAAATGGGTTCCCCTGATTAGCCTCAATTTCTTTGATGGAATCTCAATTAACGTATACTTTGGATTATTATTACGAGCGCCAGAAAATGTGCTTTCTCGATTATGCTCTAAAATCTCTGTGGATTGTTTTGACAAGCGCTCTAAAGTTTAATTAACTAATATATATGTATTCACGAAATGGGTTAAACCGATTGCTCTAAAAACGAATGTTTTATTTAGGTGGCCCGACAATTTAATCTTATCACGTTGAAAATAGATTATTTACACGAATTTGGTGCACACGATTTGTTAAAAACCTACATTTGAATATCAATTTCACCTAAATTTGAATCATTTTGACGAGCGCTCAAATATGGGTTTACCTAATTTTGCTCCTAAATTAGGTGCCACGACGTTAATCTAAATATTGCGTAAGTTAAATTTTGATTATTTTGAAACATGATTTTGCAATTATAATGTTTGTTTTAGACTTTTACGTACAATCTGCCTCATTTGCATCACGTTCATGGAACCAAAATTATGTATTTATCTTTTTTTATATATCTGCGTTTGCAAATTTTTGTTGAAATGTGGGGCGCCCATAACATTATAAATATCATAAAACGAAACGTTGAGGCGCTCTTAAAATATTTCAATCATGATTGACAAGTTGGAGCACTCGGAAAAATTTGCCCTTAACATTCAAATTATTTCGTAGTAAAAGGGATTTTGGGGCGCTCGTAAAAAAAAACTTCAATCATGATTAACCATTTTGAGGAAATATTTAAAACCAGGAACCAA
This sequence comes from Magallana ariakensis, assembly GCA_020458035.1. NCBI lineage: Eukaryota > Metazoa > Mollusca > Bivalvia > Ostreida > Ostreidae > Magallana > Magallana ariakensis. The sequence continues at coordinate 24,244,161 of CM035813.1, forward strand.
TTTTTGGGACGCACGTGAAAAGTATTTGGGGTGCTCGTGAAACGTGATTGAGGCACTAAAAACAAATTGGGGCGCTCGTGTATGGGGTCTATTAGATTTGTGACGAAGTAACCCGAAACCGATTTTCCTAGATGCAGTGAAAATATTAATTGCTTTTGGCTTTTTTCCGCACAATTTTCAGGTACTGATTGGATGTTGCTATAAATTACAAGGCTTTTAAATCGTATCATCTTGACTTTAAAGTTATCCTACGAATTAATAACGATTATGCGTTATTTTTCAATGCAAATAAGATTTTTGGAGGTTGATTTTTAATCAATTCTCATATGCAGTAATTCTTGCATATTGGAAACAAAATATTGTTTGGACTTTATCACAAATTACGGTAATTCATCAACACTGACAAAAAAAAGTACTTGAAATTGATCGTAAAATTCGAAGTAATGTATTTTAAATCATTTTTTTTAAGAAAACCTATTTACGAATATCTTGAAAATATTAAAAGTGGGACAAACAATTTTCGTCAGTTTTTTATAGTCGTATATATTTCTACGACAAAGTTCAATAGAACGGTTCCACGACACAAAAAAAAATAATAATATTGTTGCTTTAGCAACAAAAAGGTCTTTCGTTCTTTCCTGCGTGTAGATATCCGTAAGAAAATTGGCTTTTGTGTAGAAAAAATCATGGATATAATATTTTCTGTGAATGAAAGCACTATGTGCGGTACATGTATTATGCATTTTTCGTCCCCAAAATTAAAGTTTTAAAAAGATTAAAAAACAAGGTAAAAGATTGTTGAAATCATATTGAAAATAAGTGTGTAAAAGATTATCACCACAGTGACGTCATAATGTAAAATAGACGTCACAAAGATTGTCTTATTTTGATATATTGTTGTTTTGTAGAAAAATATGGGTGTTTTTTGACTGGGAAACATCGAGCGCAGACTTGCTCAAGTACCATTTTCTAGTATGATGTATATACTTATATAAACAAACACATATGTTCAATTCGCACTTGAGCAGACATGCGCTTTATTCTTCCGAATGCAAAATATAAAAAAAAATGGCTCTATTTGCATCTGTTTGCAAAATTGCGGGAATTTGGTCAATTAAGTGACATCATAGATAAACAGAGAATGACCAATGATGACTAAAACAAAGATTAAAGTGATAGGCATCCTCTGTACATTGTTCTATGAAGATTTGATTTGTATACGATACTATTTAAAATTGAGGGTATTTAATTGGCCATACCAAATAAAGTCATTTGCATTGCTTCTTTCCTTGCAGAACAAATGAAAAAAACAACAACAAAACACAACAAACCAAACCAAACAAAAAACAACACCCCCCCCCCCAATTTTTAGAATACTTCCTGCGATGACCGTTAGTAACGCTGATTCATACAAGACATGTTAAACATATCTAAAAACAATGGTCTTTCTATTCTCTAAATTTGGTTGTTAAAGTCTCAGCAAAATCTGGTGTCTCGTTGAGACAACGTTTTTGTCTCGGACCGGAAACGAACAATCGGAATTGCTCAATGAAAATAAAAGTTGTACTTCTTGTACATTTATCTATTGTATGTAATTTGTATCTGATTAGTTAAAACAGTCAAAGAAAACACAGTTAACTCGATTAAAACTTGCTTTCTTTTAACCATTCAAGTCACAATCGGAAGTGAGTCGGCAACATGAAACCCGCAAAACACATCTTCAGTTAAATGTTTATCATCAGTAAAAGTTTTGTGTCTTGAGTTTCTGAGAACTCGCGGGTACAAGATTTGAAAAAAAGAGAAAGATACCAGGGATATTTGAGATATATCATCGGAAGTAAAACTTGATTATTTATTTAACATGTATAGATGACATTTGTAAGGTTTTGTAGTGATATATTCATTCTATTTGATATTAAAAAGTGAAGGAAAAAATCAATTTTTAAAGTACTTCCGGGGATGACCGGAAGATAGGACAAACAAAACAAAGTCATTTAAACACATCTACAGCTATCGGTTGATCATTCCACAAAGTTTGGATGTTCAAGTTTTAATCGTTTCTGAGATATCGAGGTGACAAGCTTTTCGTTGCGGGACGACCGGAATTGAATTTTAAAGTAAATGAAAAAACGCCTCGAAATATATAATCATTCTTTATCATCCCTGAAAATGTCAAGAAAATATATTCAGTTATCTCTGCAAAATTCTGCCGACAAAAAAGGAGAAAAATAAGAAGAGAGAAGAACACTATTATAACTATATGTATAAGGTTTTCCGTTGGAAACGGAAGACCCTAAATATATTGATTTGCTGTCATTGATTATAAAGCATACCATCGAATCTTATATAGAACCTGTACTTGCGTAGACAGTAAGTTAGTTTTTAAAAAAAACCTGCACACCCACTTATTAGTTATCTACAACAACTGTTCATGCTGTCTTAAACTAACTTTTCAAAGATTGCTCTCTGAATTTCATGGTTCCTCTTCGCAAACCACTGCCGATATATTTCCACTCACAAAAAGGTTCAGGAAGATACTTTTTTTATGATTATGCTTTATTTCACTTTAACAACAATACCCATTTACAAAAGCCAGATATCCCAGGTATTAGGAAATTTGGTATCATTATAATAATTATGAAAATGACAGAACAAAAGTAATTCATAACAGGTTTGTCAAACGCTTTACCGTATTTTTGAACATAGTCATCTTTGAAAAATCTAGCATGATATCCATATCCATGTATAAAAATTTTTTAACAAGTTGTTTTAATTTTAAACCATCTTGACATTCGTTTTTTATTCTACACCCCATTTTGAGTTTGTATATCTTAAAAGCTATATAAGATATAATTGTATTATAAAACAATACTTTGGGTTGGTTTCAACATATATAAAAAAACAATTACAACATGTTTCCATTTAACAATAAATTTTAAAGCATTATTCAAATTATGCCATACCTGTTTGACATTATCACAATCAAAAATAAGATGTTTAATATCTTCATTTGAGATGTCACAATAGTCACATTCTGCATTTTGTCTTAATTTACATTTTTGCAAAAAAGAATTGGTACATAAAATATTGTTAAGCAGTTTGTAGTTGAATTCACTTAAACGCTTGTCATACATGTTCTTTATCTTATTTGTATATATGCTTGGCCAATATTCTTTATTTACACAATAATTTCTGCCTAAATAAGATTGATGGCAAGGAGATTTAAACTTTCTTGACAACATATTTTCGTAGTAAAAATTACACTTTTCATCTAAGATACAGTGAACACCGTTATGAAAATTGAATGTATTTACAAAATCTGTTCTAGTAAAAACAGCATTTCATATCAAACAATATACTCTTTTTCTTAATTACATTTCGAATTATATTATACTCACACAACCAATTTGATCTATTTGACAGAATATCTGAAAATTCCTGTAATGATTTAAATACGCCATTTTCATTAAATACATCTTTTACATACAAAATATTACTCGCTATCCAATTCTTAAAACATAATGTTTGGCCCTTGTATTGAAACAAATTGTTATTCCACAATGGCTGTTGTGCAAACTTGACGTCTGATAAATTAGATACATCTATTGTCTTTTTACATTCATTAAAGTAACTAAATATTTCTTTATAAAAATTGGCAATTTAGATATTAGTGTAAAGTTTTCGGTTTTTATTTCATAAAATGTGTGAGTAAATAATTCAAATCTATTTTCATTAGATTCAAGTAGCTGTTTACAATGTTGTTAATGCCATTTGATTCATCAGTCAATCGTTTAACCCATGATGCCTTAAGGGCCTTTAGTTTTAGCTCTATATCTACTAAACCTATACCACCATTTTCTTGTTTTCCTATTATTGTATCTCTCCTAATTCTATCACGTTTATTCCATATGAAGTTAAAAATACTATTTTTCATTTTTTTCATTAAATCGTTTTCTGGAATAGGTAAAATTGAACCAACATATATTAATTTTGATACGGCTAAGGAGTTAACAACACATGTTTTTCCAAAAATCGTTAACTTTCTTTTCTTCCATTATTCGAATAATTTCTCCATATCTTCATAGATTTTTAACCAATTAAAATTATAACATTGTTCCTTGTTATGTCCAATGAAGATACCTTAACAACGAACAGCATTGTTAGTAACACTTATATTACAAACTTCTGTGTACCTGTCTTTTAGATTTCCTAAGAGTATGCACTGTGTTTTTTTTCTTATTAATTTTTGATCCAGCATGCTTGCAAAAAATTTCAACAGTTTCGATTGCCTTTTCTAGTGACTTTACATTTTTCAAAGCTAGGGTTACATCATCTGCATGTTGTAAATTTTTTATTTCTGTAGAGGTGTTATTAAGTTGAATGCCTTTAATTTGATTATTATTTTTTAGTTTCAAAGATAATATTTCTGCTACGAATAAATACAACAATGCTAAAATAGGACAACCCTGTCTTATTCCTCTAGACATAGAGCAAGTTTTTGAAACCCAACCATTATTTTTAATTCTAAAGATTGGATTTGTATACAAAATTTTGACCCAGGTAATAAATTTATCCCCAAAATTAAATTTTTTCAGAACGTGAAATAAAAAATTCCATTCCACCGAATCGAACGCTTTTTCAAAATCTATAAATAGAAGAATACCATCATTTGCATATTCCATGCAATATTCATAAATATCTAAAACAACTCTAGCATTTATTCCAATAAATCGCCCTTTTATGTATGCAGATTGCTCTTTGCTTATTAATTTATCAATAACTTTTTGTAATCGTCTTGCAAATATGAAGGCAATAATTTTGTAATCTGTATTTGTTAAACTTAACGGTCTATAGTTTTTTAAATCGGTTTTATCCCCTTTCTTGAATAAGAGGGTAATAAGAGATAAGCGTTGTGAAAAAGACATTTCCTGATTATTAAATAAGGATAATAATACTTCATAAAATAAAGAGCCAATATGACTCCAAAAACATTTATAGAACTCTCATGGTATTCCATCTAAACCCGGAGACTTGTTATTTTTCATGTTAAAAACCGCTTCTTTACACTCGTCTATTGATTGTAATGTATCAAAGTTTTGTTTTTCATTTTCATCTAGTGTTGGGCATTGAATATCATGTAAATAGTTTGATATGTTAGTATCTTCTATTGACGTACTTTTATAAGGATTTTCATAAAAATTGCACATTTCGTTTAAGATTTCAGAGTTTAAAGAAAACTTGCCATTATCATTATTTATTTCATATATTGTATTGTTTATCTGATTTTTCTTTTCCATACTGAGGAAAAAATTGGTATTTCTTTCACCTTGTCCTACCCACTGAGCTTTCGACCTAATTTGTGCACCTTTTGCTATTTGATTGTACATATCATCTAATTCTTTTTCAAGAGTTCTTTTTTCATTCATATCAATAAGAGTACTTGGAAGATTTTCAATTTTTTCAATTTTATCTTCAGGGAGCTTTATTCTTAGTTTTAAATTAGTTTTGGATTGTTTTGCGTAATTTATAGAATAGTCTCGGATTTTTACTTTAAAAAGTTCCCATCTTGAGATTGAATCTAATGATTTATCTAATTCATTGAATATATTAATGATTCCTTTTTTATATTCATCGTTTTCAAGGTGAGAAATGTTTAATTTCCAATACCAGGAACCCCGTTCTAATTTGTTAAAGTCAACACATGCTTTTAGATATCTATGATCGCTCATTCTCGTGTTTTTGTTATGTGTACCTGGAATGCGTCTGATAATCATATTTTTCGTCAAATCTAAAATTTCGCTACTGACAAATATGTAATCTATTCTGCTCTTATGGCAGTTATCTGCATCGCACCACGTAAAACCATTTTTATCAGGATATTTATGTTTCCAAAGATCAACAAGATCTAATTTATGTAAGATTTCATATAAACGTTTCTGTGATTTATCGTTTTTCTTTTCAAAAGTACAATTAAAATCACCACACAAAAACACTTCACTCCCCTGAATTGAATGCGTAGAAGTAAAAGACCTAAGTCTATTAAAAAATCCTATTCTCGCATTTTCCGTATTCGGTGCATAGACATTAATAAACGTGATTAAGGTATCGTCTATTTTTACATTAACTAAGAGTTTTCTAGCATCATCAGATTTATGTTCATTGAGAATATCTACATTAAGTTCTTTACGAAATAGAATAGAGACTCCTCTACTATATGGAGAGTCAGAAAATGCATGTATACAGTTACCATTCCATCTGGAATCATAATTTTCTTTATATTTGTCTATAAAATGAGTTTCCTGCAACAATACTACATCAAATCTATTCTGTTCTAACCATATATAAAACTTATTTCTTTTTTCATTTGAGTTCAACCCTCTGACATTTACAGATATAATATTTAAGTTATGCATAAGTAAGTTCAATTATTCAAAGTTCAATTGTTTATATAGTAATGACTTATATGATAACGTACCTATTCTATAGTCTAGGTAGTTATATTATGTTGAAGCTACTTAAGGAAGACTGCAACAGTTTATTTCTCTTCCTTAGAGCTCTCGGAATCAGGGTTGCATCCCGAGACGTCGCTGTCGGATGCAGTTCTGAGTTCCTTCAACATCTGCACAATATTACGCTGCCTTGATTGTTCACGGTTGTTTTGTTTCTGCTTTCGATTAGCGCTGTCGCTTAGTTTTCGTTTTCTAACTTTTTTGGAGATTTTCTTCAAAAGAACCCCAAGAGCATTTGATCCAGGCCAGTGTTCTGGTTTCGTATTCTGAGTCCCTTTGCGGTCCAGGTCTGACCCCCATTCGTTGTATATGTGGCCTCAACAAAGGTTGTGGATTGTTTGGCGGTCCGCAGTTTTTCCTGGAAGACTGGTACTTGGACGCACTTATTTTCAAGAATTTCTTCCATAACCGCAATTTTTGTCGACTCCCATTGTTCATTCGTTTTGATTTTTTTCCATGACGAAGGGCTGAGAGCGCATCAGTTGCGTCTTTAATGACGTTTGCGGATTCAAGATCCCCACATCTCACTGCTTTTGTGTACTGAAAAGCGTGTTCAGCAGACTTGTGTTTAATACCACAGAAATCCAGCTCACATGGGAAAAAATTGGACAACACGTCCTCTTCTCCACAGAAAGGGGTCAACAGTTTCTGCGGTTCATAGTGAGGACAAGTTTTATCACCAGGGGTATGTCCTGGTTGTTTACAGACTTTGCAACAAGTCTCGGATGTGCATCTGGTGTGGTTTGTTTTCCAGCAGTTGGTGCAGATCAAGTTTTCTCTTTTTTTAGGTTGACCATAATATAAAACTTTGCATTGAACACCTGCACAATGTTTAATTCTAGGTAAATATTTACCGTCAGTCAAGGGTTCAACAAACATAAAGCGAGTGCCATTTAGAATGCTGGTCATTCTTCCTGTCTCAGGATGTCGTATTTTTTCATATAAGATCTTACTCACTTATTTAACTCCTTGTTTTTCAAGCATTTCAAGGACAGCTGTATCTGCTACAGACAATGGAAGACCGCATACACGTATTTTCAGTGTTTTCTGGTCAGCAGTTTTGGCACCGGAAGTATATGGATTAGTATCATAAAACTGATACGAGATATTACTAATTTCTATTCCCTGCACTAGGAGTTTATTTCTGTTTTCGGTGTTTTTCAAATAAACACGCCAAAGATTTCTGTCCAATTGTACACAGAGCAGGTCATCTCCAATGACCCGTTTGATAGGTTCTATCAAATCATAATCAGTAAACTGTTTCCCTCCAATTGACCCTAAGTCATTGTTCTTGAGGTATAACGGTTTACATGTCCTGTCAACCGTGAGTGAGTTTAAACCCTCGACGTCGCTTTCCGGTATGGTTTGATTAGTACCGTTAGTACAGCCAGCACAGGTAAGCGGGTGAGAATTAATCACCAGGTAAACAGATAATCTGTATATATACACTATTTACAAAGTTCTATGTACAAAACCAACAAATCATCAGATTTTTTACACTCACTTTTTTGGAAACACACAAGAAATCCAATAAGAAATCCAATAGAAACACTTCTTTTATCTGGAAATGTCCCAAATTGGAAAAAAAATTGTCAAAAAAACACAGCGAAAAGTAGCGCGTCTAGCCTGCTCCGTGTCACGTGACATCCCCCTTATACTAAGATACTTATATGTGGACTCAGGACAGTGGCTGCAGACGATACCCGTAGACAGCCCTCCATTACAACAGGCCATGTTTGACATAGAAACTGAACAGCTTTATAACGCCTTAAAACTCTTTAACACAGACTTTCTAAATCCTTCCCATAATCTCAATTTCGCAAGTGTGAATTTGCATCCTAGCTTAATGAGTCTGCCCGCGGGCAGACTAAATAAATCTTATATCTACAAATTAAAACCAGTATTAAATATTTAGTTTAAAAAATATTACTGCTTGGATACAAATAATAAAATTTTAAAACGTGCAATAAATTAATTACCATCATAAGGAAATATTCTGATTACTGATACACAATGGTAAAGTTTGATTACGTTACTTTTATTTTAAGACTTACATGATCCTTCCAATGCTTAAATTTTTTGTCAAAATATCTTATTAAAAAATAATATTCGAAAGAATGCAAACAAAACTAGGTAACTATTTGCCACACGAACAAACACACATATGGTTATCGTTGATTTTAAAGTACTATAGATTTTGAAATAAGCATTTAAAGACCTTAGGTAAATGTCAAAAAACGTCATAAAAGGACGAACATTTTTGGAATACATTTTTGATACGCAAAAAGTTAATGAAGACGTTTTAAAAAAAAAAAAACAGTAGTAGAAATGTTTTGTTATTGTTTCCATTTTATATACTTATACCTTTTTTGTATGCATCGTTTTTTTCATATCACGAATTCTTATTAATGCAGTGTTTTACAAAGATTCTGGCAGAATTATTTTATATCCGAATACCATGTAATTTATATGTGTTCTTGTTGTTTAGCAATATTGCCATGTACATTTGTTTTTACGTTTTAATTCTGTAATGTTCGAAAGCCGTGATATCTGTCATACCGGTGTCATATAATATTTTGATACCATGAAGTTGAAAAGTTTTCCATTTTCATTGGAGAAAGGGTTCAACATTTTATAGGTGCAATGTATTGAACCCCCTCTAGTTTTATTTTGCTATTAGTCATGGGGTATAAAATATTATGCAAAATGCTGAACACCCTTCATATTGCAATTCCCATAAGAAAGATGATTTAAAATGTTATGGCATAAAACCGTTGAACTCCAATCCTTTATTATAATAATTTAACCCCCTCTCTAATTAACTTGAATTTATGCATGTCTGACTTGCTGTCTATTGTAAATGTACCGTAATTGGAACTGTTCCTAATTGATTGTTGACTAGTATTCGTTGATAAAGGATAGGTTAATTGCAATCTTTTGAAAACAATTTCTGCATACAATTAAAAAAAAGTATTGAGAAAAAGATACCTTATTCACATTAAAGTCCTTGTTGCAAATTTATTTGTTTGTTTATTTTTTACATAAAATTTATGTCTATAAAAATTTTACACAATTTCTATAGTTTGAAGAGAAAAACCGAAATCGTAATTGGAAGTTGTTCCGTATTACTTTTTATGCATTTTATCTTAATTCATGAGACACATTTTCTGTACAGTATGTGATTATCCATTGCTTGAAACAAAATTATTCACTCCCGAGTAAAATTCAACTCTCGCCACTACTTTTAGTACTTTGATTAAATTATAGAGACAAGTTAAGATTTCATTTCTCTTGTTCCCTTCATTCCAATTTTTATCAGAGGGGCATGAACTGTTGTATTAGGTGCAATTTGTATTATTTATTTGTATTAACGACAAAAGATTTAATGCAATTTCAGCATGATGGAGCCGATGTCAAATTGTTTATGTATAACCTTCTAGTTTTCCTATGTGCATTTAGTTTTGTTATAATGATTTTTTTTTTCGGAATATAAATGCTTCAGATTCTTGATTGTATTATTCCAGCATTCAGATCACATACAAGGCTTACTGTTCTGAAGGTTACTATGGATCAGACTGCACAGCTCACTGTCCCGGTAATCCAAACAAATGTGTTGTTAATGGACATACCTACTGTAAAATGGGTACGTTTATTTATACAAACCAAGATATATAAATGATTTGTAATTACTTTAAGAAATTATTCAAATATCTAGTTAGTTTTGTTCAACAGGGTGGACAGGTCACAACTGTGACGAGGATATCAATGAATGCAGTGGTAAAAGTTTCTGCAGCCACGGTCACTGTACAAATACTGTTGGTAGTTTCCACTGTACTTGTCCTCCTTCCGTATACGGCCTGAAGTGTCAGCTTGATGAAGATGAGTGTCTGTTGAACCCTTGTCATGGAGGAGAGTGTGTCAACAAAATCGGTAGTTATGAATGCCATTGTCAAAACGGAGCATCGGGAAAAAATTGTGAAACATTGATTGGTAATAACTGTGACGGTATTTCGTGTAGTCATCATGGTAAATGTATCATTAGTAATGGAAAACCTGTGTGCCATTGCGATCATGAATACTCTGGAACAGACTGTTCTGTCAGAGATTTCTGTTTCAACAATTTATGTAGCAATAGTTCAACATGTGTTAATGGTAAATCAAATTATACATGTCATTGTCCCAATGGCTATTATGGGCAACTTTGTGAATTAACTGACTTTTGTGCCAGCAATCCATGTAAAAATTCTGGAATATGTACAAATACTGCATCAAATTTTTCATGTAAATGTGTTAATAATTTTATGGGTCCAACATGCAAAGATTTTAACTACTGCGCACGAAAAAGTTGTAGCAACCACGGGACATGCAAGCTACATAACAATGGGTATATATGCAATTGTAATGGTAGATTCAAAGGTTATGACTGTGAACTTACTGATTTTTGTTTTGGAAAAGACTGTAGTAATAATGGAAATTGCACAAGTGGAGTAAATAGTTATGCATGTCATTGCAATGCAATGTTTTTGGGCAAAGACTGTGAAACAACTAATCATTGCTTTAAGAAGGAATGTTCTCAGCGTGGAACATGTCATATCGTAAACAATGCCTATAAATGTAATTGTCACTCTGGATATATTGGCAAAGACTGTGAACTTGATTACTGTTTTAATAGAACGTGTTCTAAAAATGGTTCGTGTCGTAATGGAATTAACTCCTACTCATGTCAGTGTAATTCTGGTTATACAGGACATGATTGTGAACACACTTACTGTGATACAAACCAATGTCAAAATGGTGCAACGTGTGCAAATGGTCATTCAGGCTATACATGTAAATGTGAACCTAGATTTACTGGAAATCATTGTGAAACACGTAACTTTTGCGATGGCCACAATTGCAACGGTCATGGAAACTGCAGAAACGACAAAAATGGCTATACTTGTCAATGTTTACCAGAATACAATGGACAAAACTGTGAAAATAGAAATTACTGCCACAGTAACCCATGCACACCTGGAAAGTGTACAAATACTCACAATGGTTTCAATTGTACCTGTCAAGGCGGATACACGGGTCCTACCTGTAATGCAGTAGATCACTGCTACGATCAACATTGTTCAAATCGTGGTCGGTGCCATAACGAAGTTAATAATTATAAATGTGTATGTGATAATGGTTATATCGGTCAAAGTTGCGAAATCATTGATTTTTGTTTTAGTAAGTATTGTAACAACCATGGGAATTGTATTAGAGGAACTCAGGGCTATACGTGCAATTGCAATGCTAACTTTATGGGAAAAAACTGTGAAACTGTCAATCATTGCTATAATAAGGACTGTTCTCATCATGGAACATGTCAAAATAAAAATACCACTTACAAATGTAATTGTCATAGTGGATACATTGGCAAAGACTGTGAACATCATTGCGATCATGAATACTCTGGAATTGACTGTTCTGTAAGAAATTTTTGTTCAAACAATCAATGTAAACATGGTTCAACATGTGTTATTGGTGAATCTAATTATACATGTCATTGTCCGAATGGGGTGTCAGGAAAATATTGCGAACAAATTGATTATTGTATCAATAGTCCTTGCAAAAATTCAGGCGTTTGCATAAACTACGCATCGGGTTTTGTTTGTAAATGTGATAATGGATGGTCAGGTTCGTTGTGTCAGTCGTACAACTATTGTCACAATGTGACTTGTTCTAACCATGGAAGTTGCTTTAATGGTCCAACAGGATTTGATTGTGTATGTAATTCCGGTTACTTGGGACAGCTTTGCGAAATAGTTCAGTTTTGTAAAGCATCCTCTTGTATCGATCCATATGTTTGCATTGAAGCACACAATGGGTTTAAATGTGAATGTCCATATGGAATTGCTGGAGAAAATTGTGATCGAGTCAGTCATTGCCTGAGAAATCCATGTGGACGCCACGGCAGTTGCGAAGACAATGGCATTGGATACAACTGTTCTTGCCATGATGGATGGACGGGGAACGACTGTACTGAAATTAACTATTGTTTAAATAACCCGTGTCAAAATGGTGCCACTTGTAACAACAGCGAGTTCAATTACACATGCTCTTGTAAACCAGGTTTTTTCGGATCATCATGCGAGAACGTCGATCACTGCTATATCAATCCTTGCAGACATAATGGATCATGCCTTAATCATATAACACACTTTATTTGTTTGTGTCAAAACGAGTGGATAGGACATCAATGTGAAACTGAAAATATTTGCTTTACATCTAATCTTTGTGCAAATCATGGTCACTGTTTTCAAATTGATTCAGAAGCAATATGTTCCTGTTTTGATGGTTGGATGGGGATAAACTGTACTACAAAAGATAAGTGTTATAATTCATCGTGTGGTAAAATGGGGACTTGTCATAACTTCGAAGACTCATTTTTATGTATTTGTGATCCACAGTGGACGGGTATGAGTTGTGAAACATTTGCGTGTGAGAATAACACTTGTGTTAACGGTTATTGCCAAGCTTCAAATGATGCTTTATTTGACTGCAACTGTACGGGAGGTTGGATAGGTCCCAATTGTGATGTTCCAGATCCTTGTAAAAATCTGACTTGCAAAAATGGAGGAAAGTGTAGATCTAAAATTTATCCAAATAATTCAACATCAACTCTATATGGAAGCAAAACGAACACTTCATATAATGCTGCTGCATTTTGCAGTTGTTCAAAAGGTTGGAAAGGCGATCAGTGCAGTATTGATATAGATGAGTGTCTAAAGAATGACACTTGTCATGGGCATGGAATTTGTAATAACAGCGTAGGTGGATTTTCGTGTGACTGTTTCAATGGATTTACTGGTTTAAAATGCGAAACTAACATTGATGAGTGTTCATCGATCCCATGTTTAAACAATGCCACTTGTATTGACAGCATTGGCGATTATAGCTGTTCATGTTCTTCTTATTTCGATGGAGAAAGATGTGAAAAGGATGTCGATGAGTGTCAGTATTTTGTGTGTGGTTCCCATGGATCTTGTAGAAACATGTTTGGTAATTATAGTTGTACGTGTGAACCAACCTGGGTGGGTCGTCATTGTGAAGTCCGAGTTAGTTCGTGTTCTGTTCAACCTTGTAAAAACAATGGGACCTGTTTTGATGTCGATGACACCTATTTTTGTTTGTGTGACAATCGGTTTACTGGAAGACATTGCGATGTAGACATTAACGAGTGCAAAACACATTCATTTTGCAGGAATGGTGCAACTTGTGTCAATACATATGGTTCCTACGACTGCATTTGTCCAATTGGATGGGAAGGGAAACTATGTGAGACTGACATCAATGAATGTATAAGTAACCCCTGTCCACTAAATGCAACGTGTATAAATAGAAAAAATGGCTTTGATTGTCAAAATTGTTCAACGTATCTTTGTATGAATGGTGGATTTTGTTATGACTCAAATATTGGTCCTATTTGTAATTGTACTGATGACTGGGTTGGTAGCAATTGCAGTCAAAAGAATTTTTGTAAAGATGGACCATGCGGAGCACTTCAGCTTTGTGTCAACAAAAAATATACATACAGCTGTGAATATCATCCATGTCAAAGTTTTCCTTGTCAAAATAATGGTTTGTGTGTTGAGCATGGAGCTGAATATCTCTGCAAGTGTCAGACTGGATGGAAAGGGAAATTTTGCGAAGAAATAGATTATTGTGCTGGAAATAAATGTGAAAATAACGGAACATGTAGAAATGAAAATTCTTCCTTCTTTTGTGCATGCTCCGGAAATTGGTTCGGAGAGCGATGTGAAATGTATAATTACTGCCATAGCGATCCTTGCACAAACAAAGGATATTGTAAAAACTTACAAGATGATTACATATGTATCTGCCAACAAGGTTGGGAGGGTAAAACCTGTGAAAAATTCAACTATTGCAATGATTTGCCATGCATGAATAACGGCGTTTGTAATAATCTAAATACCACATATACATGTACCTGTCCACAATATTGGAAAGGAAAGGACTGTGAGGAATATAATTATTGCTATAATTCTCCATGCCATAATAATGGAACTTGTTTCAATGGTAGAAACTCCTTTTCTTGTTTGTGCCCATCGAGATTCTTGGGACACTCTTGTGATATTTTCGATCAGTGTTTATCTGGACCTTGTCAAAACAACGGCACTTGCATTTTAAATATAACGGCGTCTACTTATGTTTGCAAATGTAATGGCGGTTTTGTTGGAGAGCACTGCGAGAAGGACCGCGACGAGTGCACAACAGATGTTTGTCCAGCTAAATCCACCTGCTATAATGAAGATGGTGGATACAGGTGTATATGGGAACGAAGACGAAGGAGGGAAACGATCATAAGAGGTTGGTAATGAAATTGTTTTACCCCATTTTCCCAATTTAATAGCAAAGGTACTATAGAACCATTTTTTTGCAGAGACAAAAAGTGGTGTTTTAGAGTTATCAAAGTTCAACACTCAGGAAAATTTGACGGAAAACATTGCCACAGCTCGACATCTGATTGAAAAAGCAACGTGTAACTCGAAAACATCAATTTTTGAGCCAACATCGTTATCTTTCGAAAGGTAAAGACATTTTAGGTACTTTATTTTTATCTTCATAACTTTATAACTTGCACAGTACCGTTGAATGACGTTAAAATAGGAGTAAAGTATTGTGGAATAGAGTATAGTACATTTGTTGTAGTAGTATAAAACTCGGAGATATTTTCTTTAAAAAGTATTCGTTTAATATGAAGTTTCCAAAAGTTTGAGTTACATCTATGATAAACTGACATTTGTGGCATCATTGAATAGAAAATTTCTACTTTTAAAAATATAATTTTGTAGAATATATGTCATTTGATTTAAAAACAAAAACGTAAACTTTCCAATGCGAATCAATGAAATACAAACTAAAGGTTTATAAATTAATTTGCCCAATATTGACAAATTCAGGTTTTGTGTTTCGATTTTTGGATTTTTAATATATATTATAAAATCGACTAATAAGAAATCATCTTTGCTATATTTTTACAGTGATGGCAGCATATTCCTTTATTTCAATATCTGGTGCATGTTACAAAACTGAAGCTAAGAAGATTGACAGTTTCCATTGATAAAATTCGAGTAGATGTAAACAATTATTAAACATTACTTTGATAATTGTTGTGATGTCCAATCACCTTTTAAAATGTTCTCTTAGTTCAAATCCCCCAATGACATTGTGTTTTAAAAGATGAGACTTACATTTTATAGGTACACAAGGTACACATGTGGCTTTATTTGCTCTTTTGTTTTATTGTATTAGCGAATATATTTATATTAAATCAGATCGAGAATACTCATGTAGTTAGCAATAAATGATCACTTATTTCTTTCTCTCTCATAAGTTTTCAATTCAAAGTACTTGTATGTTAACATATTATTAATAAATTATTTCTAAAAAGCATCTTTTGAGTCATTCTTGATTTTTGTTGTTTATTTTTCAATAACCGTCAGACACAAAATGAATTCGTAATCTTATACTTTATTAAAAATTGAATTATAAATCCTAGTAATAGAACATAATTTGACTTAATATTTGCATACACTCAAAAATATGTGCATATTATCATAAATTCTAGATCCCAAAAGGATTTGACACAGAGAGTCGATCTTCATTTAAATTTTACATTTCTTATTTCAGTAAAGTTTTACTTCAGAAATGAAGTAACGTGAGTTGACAGTCTCAATTAATGCAGTTATATATAATTTAACTCCTATTTGGATTAAGAAAATCCTGAAATGATCCTCTCTACCGTTTATCTCAGTCTCAATCGAGCTCAAATTTACGAAGATTTGCTATATTCTTTCTTCTACAAATCAACACAATTTTAGATCTTCATACCCAGAATATTTTCGGTCACCATAATGTTCTTATAATTATCAATATTTGTGAATAAAATATAAGTAACACGCTTTTTGATTGTTAAGTAAAATTATTAAGATATATTACTTAAAACGTTTATCAACAATCTTAGTAATTCTTTAGTAAGCAAATAAAGAAATCTCAGTATTCGGTATATGATGATGTCAAACACAACTTGTTTTTAAATATTCGAGTATAAGAATATAAGTATCTTTTAAATGTAGTATTTGTTCTGATATTGTGTACAGATGCAGACTAGCAATAATATCTCATCATATGGTCTAAACAATTTAGAGTAGGCAAGGACAATCAAATACAAATTGTTTTGGTGAAATTGTAAAAGAAAATGCGTACGCATCATCAGAAATATAAATTGCGTTAATATCTTATTTATCAAAATACCGTTATCATTTAGGAAGTTTTAATAACCCGGTTAAATGATATTTTTATCAAAATAAATACAAGCTTTGATTGTTGCTTCAACAGATATTAGCTATCAACGATAAATTGAACTTTACACAGAATAAATAAGAGATTAACCATATTGTAAATAATACAGCGAGTGTTTAAATAATTGATGTAGACGTCGGTAAAATTATCGACAGGTAATAAGGTCTATTATATCGTTATATTGTCATGTTGCAAGTATCGTTGGAATTCATAATGATCCCCTCGTCCGCCTCCAGTATTTTTAGCTTGTAACGTAATACTTACTCCGCATTCATTACTGAGAGCAACATTTTTTTTTAGAACATTCTACACAGACATTTCTTTCATGGCAATATAAATATTTGCCACGTAATTTCGTTACATACTGTCATTAATAAATTGAAAAGTTTAACATGAAAAAAATTGTAAATTCAAAAAGGATTATCAAGAGGTATTGAGAGTCACAAATTATAATTAGTTATATTGTTTTAAGATAAGAAAATACATATCTTTTTGCCGCCCCTTCCCCCAAAACCCCCTATAAATCCCCCAAAGAACAGAGCAAAAAACTTGATCAACAAAATTGTTTTGTTAAGCAATAAACTTCGATTTATATCGGTAACCACAGATAAAAAACGATAGCCTTAATATTTAAAAATTTAAAAAACTAACTTATATATCATAAGCAATGAGATTTTTCGCATCTTCAGATGATGTTAAAAATACGTACAAATAATGAAATAACTAAAACCTATCGGGTCTAATGTCGTAAAGATGGGATGTGAAGTTTGAATTATGAAAAGAATGTAAAAGGTGTTTAGTGAATATCATACCATTTTCTAAATAAAAAATATCTTGTACCATGTAAATAAGGAAACACCAACAGCTTATAATTAGACAGTGTATTTAGAACACTAACACATTCACATTTATCTTATAAAAGATCACAATAAGTTTCTCTGTTTACAAAATGTTTGTTTTATATAAAAAAAGGCAGCTATGATAATATAGTGGGTAAGAACAAATATAATATATCATGTTATTTTAAGTGTCCTTGCTGAAGAGGGACCTTGTCAAGCTATGTTACATTCGGAACGCATCATATGTACCTATTAAAACAATAAAATGCTTTCTTTGGTGATTCATGCGGGATATAAAGAAGGCAGAGAAAATACATAACCCTCGCCATGCTCAATAATTATAATGAAAACATTATCGACATGTACTAATAAGTGTTATTATACATTTTGATTTCCATGTGTACTTTACTCCGAAAAGTTAAATAAGATACTTGTCCTCTTGGTCACGTTGATAAATCTTGCGGCTGTGTTCTGTTTGTTTTATAGTCCACGGTTTTCCCCAGGACTGTTTATCTGACCAAAGTCAACGAAAACAAAGAAAATCTTGATAAAATAAATCCTGATTTTTTTCAATGCGCCCCATCGGTAGCAAACCTTTTTTTGTATTCATATAAAGCAGAATTTATTAAAAAACTTGTACATGTACGTGAAGAAAAATCTAACACTCGATGGGCCTCCAACTCGGCGTTTAAGTAAATCGACGACTATTGTTAGTTAAGTGAGATAACAACTTATGTCGACTCGATATATCCCAGTGAACTTAAAATATTAGAAACCACAAAGTTTGTGTCATCTGTTTGATATTTGGATATTTTACTGGAACGGGACTTTGATTGTAACCTAACAAAAAATTTAAGATAAACGTGATTTTTCAATAGTCAACTTTCTTTACTTATGAAGCAATATACCTTCATCACCTGCATATGGAGGTTTTGTTTCTCAGTTAATTCGATACGCAAGGGCATGCTCTACGTATGAACAGTTTATAAGACTAGGCAAACTACTGACACTACTGGCTCTAAAAACCCCTGTCCGCATGAAAATCCCTTGTCTTTCCCTGTCACCCCCTATGTTTTCCCAGTCATCCCCTGTGCACCCCCTGTCATCCCCTGTACACAGCCCCTGTTCACCCTGTAATCCCCCGTCAGCCACTGTACACATCCCCTGTGTGCCACTGTAAGCCACTTTCACCTCCTGTACGCCCCTGTGACCAACTGTAAGCCACTGTATTTCCCTGTACATGCCCCTGACACCCCCTGTACGGTTTTTGACTGTTTATAACAGCCTTCCCTGTTATTTAATTTCAATATTTTTTTCTTAGTTCAATTATTTTACTTGCATGTGTTATAGTTTGAGCTATAAATCAATTTTTGCACTCAACAGAGCGCCGACTCACAAGACACAATGTTATCTTAATTTAAGAAATAATATGTTTTCATTAATAATTTATTGTTACTTAAATAATCATGATAAACAGGTTGATAAAACAGGACTATCAACAGTCTCGATTGAAGTCATCTTTTCGTAAGTGATATGGTCGATGCAACAACCTTGTCAGCAAATATAATCTTTCACTGTGTCGCATACTCACTGACGTTTTTATACTTATTGTGATACCATAATAAATTATCTAATTGTCTACGGATTTTCCCGTTTTTCCGACAATGAGCACACAGTGTGTGTGACTAGTCAGCAGATGATGCTCACTCCTCCATGGCACCTGATCCTACCTCTTGTTTTTGTGTTGTCCGTGTTTGCTCTGCTCATTTTTTGTATTTTTCCTTCGGGCATTTGATTTTAAACATTATTTGTTATCACCACATGTCATTTACACAAATAATAATTATGATATTAGAAAACCATAGACAATTTGCATCTTTATCTATTCAGATTCATATTGTATTTGAGCACATTTTATCATTTTAAAAGAGGTTAAACGAAATGAAATACATTTTCAAAATATAATTAACCACGTATACATCTATTTGTGTTTTCAAATTTTAATGTGATTTAACGAGGCCGAGTACAATTCGAGTACGCACGCTTTCGCGCAGCGTTTCATCTACATCTTTTTGCTTGGTTGACACCATGGTGCTATGGTTTCAACTGCAGATATTCAGCAAAATGTGTCGAAAATAGCTCGTTTGAGGCGTAAAATTGATGTTATATTGTATAATAAACGTAAATGTCTTGAATTATAAGCTATATTTGGGCTCGGGTCAAAAACGTGTAGAGGGTTCAGCAAGCCTAGCCCTCTGTCACGTTTTCTTACCCTGCCTAAATATAGCTTAATACATGTATTCTTGACACTAACAACGTATATTGTATATTTATGACCCTTAATATGTGATGTTATATATATGTTCATTACTTAAACATGTCTGAGTGTTTTAATTATACAATGAAGATTTCCGCCTTAGTCAAATAAAAAAATGGCCATTGTCTGACAAATCTGGGAAATTGGGCATACAAAAAAAATTGATGAGACCCCTGAAACAAACTAGGAGGTAAAAGGTTTTTTTAATTTGACCATTCGATGCCTTTAAGCAATAACTTTCCTGTATGGAACAGAATAAAAAAATCAATAAGGCAGAAGTTTAAATAAAATGTAAAAAAAAATGTGCAAAATTGATACATTTCAAGCAAAATCCCATAGGGGCCTATGTTAAAAATTAACAAACTTTGAGATGACCCCCTTAACAAACGATGTAGTAAATGTCTGATTTTTTTAATCTTAAAATAATCATTATATCCGTAGAAATTAATGTAAATTTTTTTATTAAAAAACTAGGATAGAACAAATTAGACCCGGCATCGTTAAGAAAAATCATAAAAATGAATTGTGAAAGATAATTTACATAAATATTGATGCGGTATATTACGTTAAAATAGTTACAAGTATTCCCAAAGGACAATTTTGCAAACCTAGATCGTTGAAAAATGAATTTGTAAAGTATTGTATGTTTATATATAAATGAAAATTACTAATGTATAAAAATGAGAATCTTATAAAGCACAAAATACTAGATTATAATATTTTTATTATTATCTATAAAATAATATTAATATGAATTGTAATCTATATCATCAAATAGATTATAACGTTCAAATTTTGTTACTTGATAGAACAAAGCAAATTCACAATCGATTACTCGAATTACAATCTATTAGCAAGTTTTTGGCAATCCAAGTAATCGGGTTCAGAGTCCGTGAGCTGAAAAATGGACACTTATAAATTAAATGCATTTGAATTCCTTTGATAGCAGAAGGCCATAAACAACAAGAGGTCATGTCCATAAGTTTTACATCTCTAATCCCACAATAGAAAATTTACAAGCTTAATTTTACATTTATTAAAACTCTTATCTCAAATGTTTCTCAAAATTATCTTATAAGTGTTTATTTTATTATAGATGGTACATTGTTTTAATAATTAATTAAAAATAATTTCATTTCATTTCATTTTGTAATTGGTTTATTTGTTGATTATGTTCGATGTCATCATTTGTTTCAAGAATATATTCTAAGACACATAAAAACCCAATGGTTTTAAATAACGCACAAAATAAATTACAATGAAAACCGAAACTTGGCATCCCAAGCCTAATAAGTAACATCATGTTACAATGATTGATATTTTAACAGATCGAATCGAATTTTTTTGCAAGATTGTTTTTGATGTGACCGAAATTGTAAAACTTAGCAATATACCACACCGTTTCACATTGATGTTTGTTTTAGCACATTTGTGTTTGAACATGTAGTTGAGATATGTAAATGTGAATTGATAACATTATTTATCACATGTTTATTTCAATATACGGTGAATATCACTCATGGGATAAATTTTTGATATTCCACTTTGTGTTCTTACGCCACGTGATGTCTTAATTAAATATTACGTAGCTTCAGGCGGATGATTGACGTAGAATGAAACAGTAACAAAACAATTCTGTTGAAAAGTGTACAGTTGTAAATGTGAAGCTGTTTTATTTTTTTTCCATGAATTGATAAAAATATGCTCGAAAATGAAATGTTTGTTTGTTAATATTTAAGGAACTTTTTTGATTGCGTGAAGTTGTTGACGTCTTGTAGTAAATGTGTTGTGCGGCTCACAGTTATAATTTTTATAGAAAGACTGTGGTTTAACAAAAGACGTGGTAAAACATGTGATAAAAAGAATCTCTCATGGTTTGCGATAGTATATGATTTTTATCCAACTCGTTGTGTGTTTTCAATCCCCTCGCCAAGGCTCGGGGATAGAAAGCACACAACTCGTTGGATAAAAATCATATATCATAGCAACTAATTAGAGATCTTATATATAAATAGTGCCGGTTGACAGTGGTTTTTTGGGGTGTCAATTTCAACTGTTACCCTCCCAAAGAGGCACTATTTGTTTTATTATACTAAATGTCTTAAATTTAGAGAAAATTTTACTGCTTTTATATAGAAATAAGGTGAATTATACGGCGAACCGTACGCGCATAATTTACGCGCATGTAACATTTCATTGTGTTAACTGTTGCCAAGTGTGTTGCTAACGCTGAGAGTAATAGAACCGATTATCAACTGCGTCTAAACCAATCAGATTTCAGTATTTAACATAAAAGTATAATAATAAAATTTGGCCCCGCCCTTTCAAACCCAAAACGAACATTTTGTTTGAAACGGAAAATGATTCGTGGGCTCGGATTGGTCCCGTTTTCTATTAGGCTGTTTTCGTGGGATTTTTGGGGACATGTACCACTCATCAACGAATTAATATCCACATCCATATTAATGAATTGAGGTTATAAACTTATGTCATACTTATCTAAGTAGATGTAAGAGAGTACAAAACATTAGGTCCCAACGAACCTGTAAATTTAAGCAATCCACGAAAATTGGGTCCAACGAGTTTTGATAATTCCACGGTAATGGATCGATACTGTTCGTGCTAATCCCTTTTTATTATATACTGATACTTTTTAAAATAATTATGCTGAAAATGTGACTGTATTTGCTGATGCATTTGTGCTACTGTTCCCCGTCATTAAATAATGATACCTCAATAAACGATGCTGTTTTGTTTTAACAAACTGGAATTTGTTTAAAACCGGTACATGCTTTTGGGATTTTTAGTGTGAGCCGTAGTAGCCGTTTAATTAAGACACATTTACTTACTCGGTAAGGATGTGTTCTTTAAACAAATTTTCATTATTTGGATGGTCTCTTTCTTTGCATCATAATAATTTGACGTTTTATCATGTTTTTTAAAAACATTATGTACATGCTATTTTTTAAATAAACTACCAATTGATGTTTTTTATATTTAAAATATATCACTTGAATTGACAAGGATATCGTCAGAATAGCTCACAATTGTTGTTCAAATAAGCATCAAATGAGTCAACAACAGTTACCTATATTTGCAGAAGAGTTTGTTTATAGTTACGTTAATGTATATATATTTAAAGGAATTTATTTTGATTTTTTGTGACCGACGATCTGAAGATCTATGTTATAGATTAACATTGTATCGCCGATTACATGACGAAGTCACCTTTTACGAATTTAAGTATAAATGAATAAAGAGTTTACTTTTGATCCATTTTTCACCATCAATGTAAGCTGGAAATCTCTCTATATTCTTCTCCATCAAGGGTTAAATAAGCTTCAAAAAGTTGAATAACGGATTGACCTGATATCATTTTTAATGCAGTATGTATCATAAACCAGTCTGGGTGTTTTTTATTTTTAAATGTACATATGTAAGCATTTTATCGTGACATGTACAATAACTGATAAAATCACTGTATCAAAGCAAACGAAATAACAAGTTCATTCGATTACGTTGAGAAACTTATATTGTTTAGGCCTGAGTGTTTAGAAATATATTTTGTACGTCTGTTTGTGAAAAGTTTTCGGAAAAATGAATGGATGTCCCCTGTTATTGATGTTACTCTGTTTTGTTTTTCAAGTTGAGGTAAAGCAGAATAAGATGTTATACAAATGTGTATGTAAACACAAACATATATTTTATTTAAAAAATAAGAGCAAGTTCTACATTGCTGTGTTTTAGTAAAATATGTATTAAATAACCCATTTTTATGCATTCTAATTTGTACATTTTTAATATATACTTGTGTTTTGGTAATAATTAAACTAATGAGGTTAGATATCATTTAAAAAAGAACAGAATGTTTTCGGCTAGTAATAAAAATTGTTTATGATTATAGAAGAAATGTTTTGTTAACATGTAGCTCATTCCAATGATTTAATATATAAAAAACATAAGTTATGTTAATAAATTTTCTGTCAAATATTGGTCTATACAGCATAATTCCGTACCTTGTGCTATGATACCTTGATGCATTTGCTTAATTAGGAGGGGTAATTATTCAAATCTTAGAATAATAAATCAAAATGCACCAAACACAGGTTTTATGCCATTAAATGATCCTCTATAACAGTTGAAAAAAGTTTGTCTATTTTTCGCATATGTGATGTGATGTTAGGTCACCTGAGTCATTCATCTTATCTTATAAATGAACGCTTGTCCATTTTATTTAACTATTATACCATCGTCCATGTATCTTTCATATGACCTATATTGATTTTCTACCAGAGTCTACTCTGCTCTGTTTTTTGCCAATTTGAAAGATAATATTAACAAAATGTGTTGAATTGAAAAGAGCATTTTATTACAAATGCCAATGTAAATGTAGCGGTATTGTTCGCTATCAAAATATATGTTACAACTGTCACAATGAAAAATAAAACAACCAAAAAGATACATTATCATTCATATAAAAATTGTATATACACAATAAAAAACACATGACTAAGGAATGGCAAAAAAGATGGGACTACTATCTATATTAAAAAACATGCCACAAACTTGTCAAGTGCAAATCGAAACGCTCTTAATAACACGACGACAATACTCCAATACTACTTATAAAACGTATCAAATTCTCTCCCTTCTAAAATTGTGGTAAACAAAGATCACGTGATCAAAAAAATGGAGTCTGTAATATTAGAATCTAAAAGGTACAAATGACTAATCCGGAAATATACAAAATAACTATTATGGAGATGGTATACATTACTTTATGCTTCACAAATACAATTAAACGAATAGCAAATACGTTTCGCTTTTTATTCTATTGTAATCATGGCAATTTTGGAAATAAAAGGCCTGTTATCTTGTGTGAAAAATTATGCTGGGGAGGGGGTCTATGCAACAACACCGGGAATATTTGGTTTAATAATCACTATAAGGACAACTCTGCTAGTGCAATATTTTTAAAGAATTTTTTTATTTGAAAAATTAACAACTGTTAGTTTCGTATTGCTTACTTATATAGTGTGTGTGATTTTGAATTAATTATTTTTATTATTTCTATATTTTCGGTCAGAAACGGTATAATACCTCATTCAATGAGAATAAATCGATTTCTAGTTGTTCATTAGACCTGTTTTAACAATCAGTAAAATTGATAACACTCGAAATTAAAGCAATTAAAATAAAGCTGAAACGTGACAAAAAGAAAATCTTTTTTTATGAGATTATGTTTGTTTATGTCGTAAACAGCAAACTGGGTATCTAGGTACACGTATACAGTCACACTAACGGTTTCCATGTATGAAGATTCATTTTAATAAAGTAACAATATAATGTATTAGTTCAAATTAATATAAAATGTGTTTTACACAATTGTAGATATCACAAGGAAAGATAACGTTCTTTTTCCACGTTGATGAAGTAAAGACCGATGGACGAATCCACGGCGGTGCCTGCTGTCAGGGGGTATCTGGGACAAACTGTACTGAACTGTGTAAACCGGTCCTCACTGTATGCCTCAGGTAACATTTTTATAACTTATTATAAAATTAAAACTACATTGTTGTTTTGAGTTAATAAGTAACATTCTTTAACCGTGTTGATGAAGCTAAGATCCATGGACGACTCCGAGGTGGCGCCTGCTGTCAGGGTATATCTGGGACATACTGTACCGAACTGTGTAAACCGATGCTAACCGTATATGCCTTTAGTAATTCTTACTATTATACACAAATTATAGCCGCGCGACTTTTTGCGCTTTACTACCTATATTAATTGGAATATGTGACTTTTGTATTAAATAGTATAGACATTGAATCTGAATTAACTTAATATTATTGACGAACATGAAAATCCGGAATTGAAATCATAATTTATTTAAACTTTATAAATTTTTTTAAAGTTAACTTCCGCTGAATGTCATGTAAAGGGAACGAACCTACTTTTTTGTTTTCATTTGCAGAAAGTTATTGGTTATCTATCAATGTTATGAAAATTAAAAAGTTTTTTTTTTAATTTTGCAAAAGAATTTTAACGAAGACCCTGGGAATAGCTTACACTGACACAAGACATCATCCGTACAATTGGGATGGGTGAGGACGTTAAAGATTTTTTTCATTTATTTATCTCGCAATATAAATCAAACATTGTAAAACAAATGAACAAACGCACAATAAATTCATCATGTTGACTTACCTTTTCACTTAAGACCTGTTGCATTTATCACAATTTTCTTTAATGCAGCTCATCTTATTGACAAACTTTTGGTCTGGTCTTTAGCATATCAAAATAGAATAAAAACGGCATAACATTTAGTTTTAATTAATTTTTACCAGACCATCGGTTTTTCAGTCATTTAAACTCTTACAGATTCGAAGATTGAGGTAAAAGTGGTAGAATAATATATATACATATATTGATATATACATATTATATAATAAAATAATTCACAAATTTTCATTTCTTGATGCATACTATATTATAAATCTGTATCAGATTCATATCACATAATTTGGAAACAACCTCTTAACAAATTTTCTCAATTTATGTTTATCTTACCTAACCCGAACACAGGCAGGTTAATATCTTGTTAGTTTTTTTTATTAAATAAGCTATCTTTCAATTAACAGAATGAATATCACAAACTTAACAGTAACAGTCTGTATCTGACGGTAAGTAGCAACGTTAATGTTCTTGTAGCTCGTGTTTGTTTTAATGACAGGAACAGAAGCCATACTTGTCTGACCAGCTTTACCACGACACTAGATATGATACGAAAAGATGTTGTGTATGGATTAAAAGTTGGGAATACAACAAATCCTCAATATCTAGAAGTCGATAACTGGGTAACATTCTAAATTATCAATTATCATTAATTTTCATGTTTAAATTAAATTATATCCCAAATTCCCGTTTTTCTCACTCTTTAACGATGTTCAGCGAAAATACTTCAAAGATCATTGATAAAGAAAAGGAAATCATAATGGTTTTTTTTTCTAACTGGTCATCTCTTTTTACTCGGTAATATTAACAAAAACAAAAAAAAGAAAGGTTTTTGGTGGAGATTTTTAATGAAGAAATATGAAACCTTTTGTTCATTTGGAAGTCATACGGCATACTTCGTCCAATTTTTCAACGTAATAATCCAGGCACTTTCATGTGTTTGGCAATGCAGAATCCCCGAACAATTATTTAATTGTGTATTTCTACCTAACAAGCTAGGGTGTTTTTCAAAAGGGAATCCTTGCGATTTTTTTTTCATATTTTTGAATAAACACTAATTGAACCCTAAGGTATTTATTGATATCGAATAATTAAAAAAAATAATCTGCATAAATATCTTGGGACTGAGTAAAATGAACCTGAAACATGTTTATGTATCCGATCCGTTGAATATTAAGCAAATTGTTAAAATATACAAACGCGTATCAAATATTTTTGAAGAGTAAATATGTAGACAAGATCTCAATTACCGTGGGAGATCTACAGACGTCCTCTGTGCCACTTATCTACCAGACGGTGTTCTCTGACTATAACCTAACGTTTGGATACAACATACTATCTCAGAACTGGTGGCAGAAGAAGTTGGCAGCAAATTATTTCAGCGACAAGAATACATTTAGGTTTGTTTACGTTTACCTTCTTATATAGAGGATTTCGTAAAAGAATGCATATCTTAAAGAATTCTTAAAGTCTTATTAACGAAGAACAACAGAAGTAGCACTAGAAGTTCTGAGATGCAATAAAAAACCGTGTTTTTTTTCTTGTAGTAATTTTACATAATGCTGTCAGGTACTGATCGATGCTTTAAATTGATATTCAAATAATATGGTTTAAAAACCAACTTCTCTTTACATTGCCGTTATCCTGCAAAGAACATTACTTTTTATTTCTTTGATATATACCCACTGTGTAAGAAATTATGTAGTATAATTACTTAATACCGCGTATATACAATTGCTCCTTACTAGCAACGGTTATTACGTAATGTAAAATTGTTTCTATCTGATTGCTCGTTTTGAGCTATCATTGTTTGTTTTTACCGCATTGCGAAATGATTATTAAATAAATAGTTTAGTTTTGGATGGTTATTAAAAATTGGCCTATTACATGTATGAAAGATTTTCGAATACTCTTTATAAACTTTTAACTTCTACTACCTGTTTTAAATTAACAAAAAAATGGTTTACTAAAGGATTAAATCAAAGTGTTATCAGATATGTACATGTGTATTGACAGAATTAATAAAGAAATTATGCACTGGTCACCACTCGATGGCGCAACAATAAGTTTAAACTCTATTTTCTTGCCTATCCTCTATTTTAATCTCATCTTAAGACGGGGAAGCATAATATTTTACGGGTGTAAATCTTGTAAACGTTAACGAAGAAAGACTGCAGTGTTTTTGAAATATTGTAAAAACTTAAAAATCATTACTGTATACAGAGAAATATATGCCCCTGTTTTATTTTCGCACCTATCGCCATCGATGTCAGCGGGTCAGCGGGCGAATTTAAAACTGGGCGAATTCCAATGTGCCAAGTTATTCTTTAGTAAACAAGCGTGTCTGGGCAAATCTAAAAACGGGGCAACCCTGTCTGCAAGTGTAGTAGGGCGAATATAACACGGGGCGAAAATAACCCTGTATACAGTACCCTTTAACTGTAGCAAAAAAAGATCTTATCTTATAGCATTCTGTTTGGCCTTGTGTATAAATTTAGTAGTAATGCTCATTGTAATTTAAAAAATTGAAATTAATTACATCTAATCATTGACTGTATTTATTCCAGCATACAGATCACATACAAGGCTTACTGTTCTGAAGGTTACTATGGATCAGACTGCACAGTTCACTGTCCCGGTAATCCAAACAAATGTGTTGTGAATGGACATACCCACTGTAAAATGGGTACGTTTATACATGTATATGTACAAGCAAAGAAATATTTGTAGTTATTTATTAGATAATTCCAAATCATGATTGGTTGTATTAAACAGGATGGACTGGTCATAACTGTGACCAGGATGTCAATGAATGCAATAGTGGAAGCTTCTGCAGCCGTGGAACATGTACTAACACTGCTGGCAGTTTTCATTGTACCTGTCCGGCATCTGTCTACGGTCTAAAGTGTCAGCTGGATGCGGATGAGTGTCTGATGGAACCTTGTCAAGGAGGAGAGTGCGTCAATAAAATCGGTAGTTATGAGTGTCATTGTCGAAATGGAATATCGGGGAAAAATTGTGAAACTTTGAATGGCAATAACTGTGACGGTATTTCTTGTAGCAATAATGGAAATTGTACCATTAGTAATGGAAAACCTGTGTGTCATTGCAATCCCGGTTACTCTGGAACAGACTGTTTCGACAGAGATGTTTGCTTTAACAATTTGTGTCAACATAATTCAACATGTGTTATTTATCGATCAAAGTATACCTGTCAATGTCCAGAGGGTTATACCGGAAAATATTGTGATCAAATTGACTATTGCATCAGCATTCCGTGTAAAAATGCCGGAATCTGTATCAATAATGTGTCAAGTTTCTCATGCAGATGCATAGATAATTTCATTGGACCACACTGTAAAACTTACAAACCCTGCATTGATAAAAGTTGTAACGGACACGGAGTCTGTTTGCCGCAAGACAATGGGTACACTTGTAGCTGTTCTCAAGGATATATTGGTAAGGATTGCGAAACTACCGATTACTGTTTTGGTAAGCTTTGTAGCAATAATGGGACGTGTATTAGTGGAACTCATGACTATACATGCAATTGCAATGAAGCTTTTTGGGGCAAGGACTGTGAAACAGGTAATCATTGTTATGATAGGAACTGTTCTAATAATGGAACCTGTAACAACACCAATAATACATACAGCTGTACATGTAATCCGGGATATACTGGGACACACTGTGAACAAACGTATTGTTCGAATAATGGATGTCAGAATGGTGCAACATGTCTCAATGGAAATTCTAATTATACGTGTAAATGCGCTGATAGATTCCTTGGTAATCATTGTCAAACCCGTGATTATTGTTACCATCAAAACTGCAACAACCATGGCCAGTGTCAGAATGGAAAAATTAATTATACTTGTCAATGTCAACCGGGATACCGAGGAATAAACTGTGAACTAATAAACCACTGTTATAGTAGCCCTTGTTCAAATGGAACATGTGAAAAAACTGATACCGGCTCTAAATGCTCATGTTTTTCGGGGTATATGTGTACAAATTGTGATGTGGTTGATCATTGCTATAACCAACTTTGCTCACATCACGGTGTCTGTTATACCAATAATACAAATTACGAATGTCTATGCAATGGCGGTTATATTGGTACAAATTGCGAGAAAGTTGATTACTGCTACAAAGAGATATGTTCTAATCATGGAACGTGTCATAACAACAATAATATATATTATTGTAAATGTAATTCAGGATATACTGGAACAAAATGTGAAAACACTTATTGTTCAAATAATGGGTGTCAGAATGGAGCAACGTGTCTAAATGGAAACTCTAACTATACGTGTAAATGCAATAAAAGGTTTTTAGGTAACCACTGTCAAACACAGAATTTTTGTTATAATCATAACTGCAACAACCATGGCCAGTGTCAGAATAGAAACACTAATTATACATGTCAGTGTCAACCAGAATATCATGGAGCAAACTGTGAACTAATAAACTACTGTCGTAGTAACCCGTGTATACATGGTACATGTTCTAACACAAATATTGGATTTAAGTGTTCATGTTCTGCAAGATATTTAGGTACAAATTGTGATGTAGTTGATCATTGTTATAACCAATATTGTTCATACCACGGTACCCGCCAAAACAAAAAAATTAACTACGAATGTCGATGCAATGGCGGTTATATAGGTAAAGACTGTGATATCACAGACCTCTGTTACACGATAAACTGCTCGAATCATGGTACATGTCATACCAAAAACAATACATACAGATGTATCTGTAATCCAGGATACACTGGGACAAATTGTGAAGACACTTACTGTTACAATAATGGGTGTCAGAATGGTGCAACGCGTCTTAATGGAAACTCTAGCTATACATGTAAATGTGTTGATGGTTTCCACGGAAATCACTGTCAAACACGAAATAATTGTTCTGTTGATATGTGTACCGGTCATGGAATTTGTGTAAATAATAAAAGAAATTATACGTGTTTATGTGAAAACGGGTGGCAAGGGTTACAATGCGACGAAAATATCAACGAATGTCTATCAAACCCTTGCAAGAATAACGGCACATGCGTTGACAAGATAAATGGTTATATTTGTTCATGTTCTGAGAATTGGGAAGGGGAGGCATGTCAGAAGGATGTCAATGAATGTAGGTACTTTCCATGTGGATTATACGGGACTTGTGTGAATAGTGAAGGCAACTTTTCGTGTTTATGTGACACTCTGTGGACAGGTAGACACTGTGAAAATCGTGTCAAATTATGTTCTTTAATGGCATGCAAAAATAACGGTACTTGCATTGACCTAGAGGACACATATTACTGTAAGTGTGACGACAAATTCAAAGGTCGGCGTTGCGACATTGATATAGATGAGTGTTTACTGTCTCCTTGTAAAAACGGTGCCACGTGTTTGAATACCTATGGGTCATACGTCTGCAAATGCTCTGAGCAAGTGACTGGTTTTCATTGCGAGCACAGGATGAATGACCATATTTAAATTTGCCTTATGGTTAGCTAAAAAAAAACCTTAACGAGACGATCCTTAAGCCACCGTTAATCTATCTTTCTGCTTATTATTGGCTTAATAAAAGTGTGATGATGGCTTTTAGGTCCTTAAAGACAGCTTACGAAAATCTTTATGCAACCACTTTAAAGGACAACTTACTGGTCCTTAATGTCCAAACTACTTTTAGCTCTTTTTAAAAAATATACAAATCTTTAATCAATATTTTCCAACAATTTGTATTTACGTTAAGACAATTTAATCAATTGTGATCAACGGATAAATATATTTAAACTGTATGCAAGATATTTATTACATAGCCGTGCGTCTTGACACATTACCCACCTGTTTTGTATATCTTGTTTAATCTATGTTAGTTCCAGGACTTTTCTTAGGTTAGACAATATAGATTTTTAAAAGATATACATCAAGGAATGAAAGCATGTCCAGAAACACAAAGCAGCGGTTTTAACAAGAGAAATTTATTTTACACGTAAATGAATTTCTCAACATACATGTATGTATATGCTAGCATAATATCAAGAAAAAAATTAGAATTGAGAAATAGAATGCACATCATGTTATTTGATTAATAAATATCATAAATAATTAGATCATTTTTTTGGTTTAATATTAAAATTTTTCTTGAGATAATCAAACACATTTTGAAATCCAAATGTATTTCTGCAAGTTCTGTCGCGAATAACTGATTCTAATGCAAAAAAGTGATCGGAAGAATTTATACTCTCTGAAAAACAAAGAAAATATGTCGGGACCCGTAGGTCTCTAGCATCGGCACACAAACAATGCACCATGGATAGTTACGTAAAAAATCCCAATAAACATTTGAAATAACGGTAGAACCTGTGGTTTGAATTATTATTTGAGGGAAAAAAATTGGGATAATTTTTTTATTGCATTTATTTGATAGGTACTTTTTTTTGTAGTTGAGTAAATGTCCATTTTATTGATGTATGAAACATTAGTAATGTAAGCATTTTTTCGCTTATGAAATGAAACGGTGGTTCACATTACTTTCGGATTTGTGTTCGAAAAAGAGTTGAATTCAGAACACTTACTATCACTCGAAATGAATGTAGTGTATCCACTATTAACTGCTGAATCCTCTTATCAATCGCTATATTAAAAAAAATCTTATTATTGAGAGAAATAGCTGCATAAAATTTGTTAAAACAAAAATTGAAGAGACTCAAAACAAACACGATGTGTTAAATAAGTCTTTAGATTTTTTTCTCTGAAGATCTAGAAAATTAAATAGTTATGCAATCTAAAAAAACAAATTGGCAATCTTTGAAACAAACAAACAAACAAACTATTAGATTATTGTGCTGGAGATAATTGTAAAAATGACGGAACATATGGAAATAAAAAGATTTTTTAAATTTTTCACATGCTCTGAAAATTGGTTTAAAGAGCGATGCAGATTTATGATAATATCGCATATTCAAGAATATTCTAAGAATATGCGCAGGTATCTCAAGAGCACCTTGCATTTACTGTAACAGCATTCATTTATCCAACAAATAATTCAGCTATTTCGTTTTACTGCACAATTACAAGTTAAACCCATGTAACCTACAAAACTACCCCCCCTCAAAATTTTTTTTTATACACGCCATAAACAACAGTTACCTATGGTCCTTGATTTAAATACATTTTCAATGTGTCAGTATCGTCATACGAGTACTTACAACACTACCTGGACTGATAATGAGCTCGTATCATATTCATGTACTGGATTCAAATGTGTAATAGTGCTCTATTCTGATGGCAAACAATATCTATGGATGTGACTTAGTGTCACCTAGTCAATATGGAGATATTCTGCAAATTTAGATGAATAAAGAGGTAACTATTGGTTGCTTGACGGGGCCTTTTCAGGGCCACCAATACACATGCGCAGATCTAGGGGGGGGGGGGGGGGAGTCGGGTGTCGGATCCCGATTCCCCCTGGAAAATGAAAATTTATTAAAATTAAAATTGTAAAAATTATCGCAAATATGCCTCGGACCCCCCCCCCCCCCCGTGCAAACACAATTATCCTTCGGACCCCCCCCCCCGGATTTATTTTTGGATCCGCGCATGAATATATATTATTAGGTGCCTTCATATAGTTGTACCATTGGTGAAATTAAGATCTACCGCTGGCAGCACTTGGTTGCCATCGGTGGACTATGGTAGTCATTGGTCACCAAGGGCTGCCATTTGTAGCAATTGTTATAGGTAGAACCATGAATTTGTCAAACTCAAACAAATGGTAGTCTATGGTTACCCTTGGTTACTTACTGTAACCATCTGAAAATATATAACAGTTAAAAAATGTCATCTATAGTAAATTTACTGCACTAACTGTATTTTCCCAAAACATTTATAAAAAAACCTTCCTTTAATGGTTTATTCTACTGAAAATATCGAGGTCGTCAAAATACAAATTAAAACTTTTACAATATTAATTTTATTCCTAAATGTATTATAATTAAAAGACGTCATTGAATGCTACAATATGACTATCAAAGCATCATTTATGCTCTGATCGTAAAAATTGTAAAAGAACTACATTTAGGTACATTAAGCCATGTTTAAAGTGATTTTTAAAAAATATCTCAAATAATTGAAATTTAGCATTTCTTCACACAATGATACAAAAAAAACCCCCACTTTAAATAGTTACCTGATTAGACTTTTTTAATTTACAATGGTAATTGTGTTATAATTAAAAGTGCACTATCCCATATTTTTCGTAGAACTTAGCAGTTGACTCCAAGTCTCATTAGTTTATTCTGTAGAAAGCCGACGCCACGATGAAAGTCACATTTTAACTTTAAATTATCTTGTGGTAGCACATAAAACATAAAACGTTTCGATGACGGCAGACACATTTAAATTTCTTTATCAAAAACCTATGGGAAAAATTGCTATTTTGCATTATTTTTACTACATCTAGGCTAACAAATATGACAAATTTTTGAATGCATTACACCCTCTCGTAAACTGAATACAAGTGAATATATCTGATACTTTAAACAAACACGTTTTAAATATTGTTTAATTGTATTTTAACCATATTTGAACAAGTTTTGAATTTTAAGGCATATATTAAAAGAAACTGCCTTTTTCTTTACAATCACATTTAACACCAGCAAAATGTATATCACATATAAACTTTCTAATGTTTCTGGGTACATAGACAGACTCTAGAAGCTCCCAGTTGTCTTAGATTGTATTCAAGATATTCATGCAACAATATATTTTCATATTTTTTTCAAACGAATCACTATTTACATTAGTTTTTATTATAATATCGTATTTTTCACAAGCACATGATTGGTCGATTGCTGTCACCTGACCATGCTATAAATTCTGTTATAGACCTTAACACTAAAAATAGAGATTTTGTAGACCTCACTTTACTTAAAATATATTTTCAAGACAAAATACCGGTTTTGGCACGTGCGACATTGTGGCGTCATAATAGCGGATTCAACATCTATACATTATGAACAAAATATTTTACTATTATATGCTTGAAGAGAATGAAGAGAATTAGTTTTTTATTTATTATAATATATTTACATTTTCAACTGTCTTTGTCTGTGATAACATTACAAATCAATTTTGAACCCTATAGCCGAATAACTTCAAAAAAGATGAGTGACACAAAATGGACGTGTCTCATAGCATTACCGAAAAAACGGTATTGGCTGCGCCGCGTAGTAATACATAGCATCTGCTACATAAAAAATAGTGGTTATAAATAATTGTTTTAAAGTGCGGTGATAATTTCGATCGGCGCGTGGTCAAATCTATCATAGAGCCCTTCGGGCTTAATTGGATTTGACCACGCCCCGACCAAAATTATCACCTCATAATACTCAAAGAATGATTCCTTATTCCTTAAAATAGAGTTATAGCCTTTTGATATCGGTCAATACATGGTTTTATAGACCTGCTGAGAGTATATCAACCTCGGACTTCGTCCTCGGTCGATATAGTCTCATCAGGTCTATAAAACCATGTATTGACCACATCAAAAGGCTAAAATTGTATATTATAGATTTCTTTCAGCCCGCCATGTTGAATTAGCATAATGACGTGACCTACCAAACTTGCCTAAGATCTAGTCTGTTGGTAAATTTTGGTGAACTCATTTAAAATTGAAAGTACACCAAAGGTCAACATTGGTAACCAATTGCTATCATTTGGAACCATTTGTAGATATTGGTGACAGAACTTGCCGTTGGTAACAATCTGGTAAACTCAGAACACACCTATTTATGCATCGTAGATTGATGTATAACCCAAACAAGATGGCGGTGGGAGAATGCATGATCACATCTCGGCTTGGAGAGGGTTTATATAGGCTTTGCCTGTTGCCTAATCCATTTGATTACTCAATAAAATATGTTTAAATTAAATTACATATCGGCTCCTATTTTAGAGGACAGTGAGCCCATTTTCAGTAGCTAAATTCTTTAACAGGTACACCAATAAACAATTTTTTGTCGCTGCTTTTACCTTTGCGTGTGTGTGTGTGTGTGTGAGAGAGAGAGAGAGAGAGAGAGAGAGAGAGAGAGAGAGAGAGAGAGAGAGAGAGAGAGAGAGAGAAGAGACAGAGATCATAATTATTGATACTGAAATGTGAAAAGTCAAAATCAGTTTTGCGAGATCATGCGCGGATCCAGAAAATTTTCCCGGTGGCGGGGGGCGGGGGGTGTGTGGGTGGGTTGGGTTGTCTGAGAGATAATTTTGTTTGCCATTGGGGTACCGATGCCTTCGCTCTCCAACCCACTTACCCCCTATCCCTCTATAGTCGGTCCCAAGTTATTGCTTCCATCATTTTTTGATGATTTGTAATAAAAGTACACATACCTGTGAAAAAAATACAGATGATATCGATAAAAGGGAAAATATCCAAATTATCTTCATTGACACATTATCATTTTTCAATCATAAAAGTTCACAGGAACGAAATCAAATTTCTTACGGAGTTTTATAATGAGAAATGTTTACATCTTTTCACCATTCGGAAGTCACTTGTAATACGTAATTATGGCTGATGCAATGCGAAATCCCCGTAGACTTTCTATTTTGGGTTGTGTATTCAAAACAGATAATCTGGACATTTTTCATATTAGTGGATGAACGTAGTTTGAGGACAAAGGTATTTATGATAATCGAAATATCAAGCGGAAAGGGATGGAAGCAAACACTCGGGACAGAGTATACATCCGCGCATGAAGATGCCTACTCTAATTCAAGCAATGCAGGTTTTTTCTTTGGTAACAATAGAAAAATTGTAGCGCTATGCCAGAAAAAATAAAATTACTCCCACCCTTTACCGACATGCAAAGTTGTGATAGATTTTGAAAATTGTGCTCTTTTAAACAAATTCGATTTTGGTCTAGTAATAATATTACTTACCTACTCGATTACAATTTTTTTTTTGACATGAACTGTTGAGAATTTTAAACAGCAGACGATGATGTTAACTACTTAAAAACTTATGTTAAAGTTTTTTAAATAATAGAATGTTAAAAGTAGGAGGTTAGGAATTTTGACCAGTATTTCTATCAAGTGACAAGCTAACAAAGATAATAATCTGATTTACATAAACATTGCTAAAGTAAACAAAATAAGTGTATTTGTATGTCGTTATCATTACCATTGATAAACAAATCAGTTTATAAACTTATCTTATTAAACCAATGGTGCAAACAACGTTTCATTATGTGTAAGCCTTCCACCCTGGTTATCTCTAGGAGATGCGACTCAAGCTCAGTAACCACGAAGTCAAGTACTTCTTTTACCAGCAGTTTATTAATAAGCGTGATCGTATAGTCAAAATTACATCAATTAAAAGCAGCCAAAATCAAAAATCTCAAATTTAAAATCTAAATCAAAATTTCTAATTTCACACCCAAATAAAATCCTAAGCCGAAAAAGTCAAGATCTCTCTAAATCCAAAATCAAAATTATAGAGCCAAAAATGAAAGATCTAAAACAAATTATAAATCAAAAAATCAAAAATCTGTCTAACATCATTTTACGTGGGTATATATAACATTTTATTTATGATGGACAGTTAATGAGTGAACAATTAGTGTTCAAATTCCAGAGTTATATTCTATTTCTAAATAAAGTAACAAAACTGTCAGAACTGTCAGAAAGAATATTGTGATGCAGGTTTTGAGTCTCGGAGCCCGAGTCTCTGAGTCCCCCACCTGGGTGTGATGCATCGCTTACGCATAATACATTCATTCATACATCGCTTAAAGGTTACAAAGGTTAAATAGCATTACAGGACTAACTTGCAATATCAGGGCCTTCATTGCGGACACAGGATGCCAAATATGACAATTTGTTGATAACTTGTTTATATATTTTCAGTTTGGATTTTTAATGTGCCAGAATTAATTAGCCTCATTTAGGACTAAGAGTATTTGGATGCACACTTTGAGTGTCCCGCCTTAGTATGACGCATCACTTGCGTGCAATATTAGAGTGTCATATATAAAAGTATACATGCGTTCATGGTTTAAAAGGTAGCAAAGGTTATATAGAATATGCAATACATGACTCAGTATAGAGTACCAAAGCTATCGATGCAGACACAGAATCGCCAAATATGAAAACTTATTTATAAACTCCCAATTTGGATATTTGTGACCGCATTCTACACCTGGTTGCATAACATCATTCATGAATACTGCGCAGTGCTACAAGAGTCACATTCTGTTAGTTATCATTAGCACAATTCATGACGCAGTATCTAGGTATACATAAGTATCATAGTGACCAATTTGTAATACTAACAATTCAAGGTCATAGCATGGCTATCTGTTTACATATGGTTTGATCTAAATTTTCATGTTTTTTTTTTTTTTGCTTTTTTTGACACTTTTTTTGACATTATATTTCTATTAATATCTGCGCTTACAAAAAAACATACTCTTTTATATTATTATTAATTAACTAGATGATAACCCGCGCGAGCGCGGGAATTAAGACTTAATTAACAAATGAATGACATAATGCAATAATGTTGAATCATATTTTTTTCCGTATATATATTGTGTCCGAATTATTTCTTTATAGTTTTCTTAACCTATTCTTTAAAATTGAAATAAAAAACTGCATAGCTGGATATTTAGAAAAGGGATGAAAAATTTTAAACTGAATTGGATGATATATACATGAACTTGGCCTTAATTCTGAGTTGAAAATGATTACAATGATTTTTTTTTGAACCAGTGAGTGGGTATTTAGGACGTCATATGTCTAAATTTTTGTTTTTTAGGTCAAATTTCTCAAATATTTTTATCCCTGTCCCAAATGTGAAGTTCAGATAAAAGACTGTTTCGAAACAAAAAATTGGGTAGGGTAATCCCTCCCCCCCCCCAAAAAAAAATATTTAACTTCCCCGTTTGATGACACAATTAATGTATAAAGTTCACTACCAATCTGTCGTGGTATTAAAATGTATGAAACTAAAAAAAAAACCGCTAGTGTATGCATATTTATTTGCATTTTTTTAAACCAAAGTTGTCATTTTCAAAGTATCTCGCTCTACACTTTCCGCCATAGTGTAAATTAGTCAAACCGCGTTCCTGGGAAAAAATTCTTTCGATCAAAACTAAAATCGCAAATTTTTCCATTTCATTTATTAACTCTTTTGTATTAACCAAAAATGTCCCATTCAAGGTATGAATATCTACCCGCGATGTATGATGAACCCGTCTTACACTTTTCGCGCCAAGACGTTAATTAGTCAAACCGAGTTCTTGGTTACCCCGTTCTGGAAAGTTCTACTCCATTCTTTCGCTAGAGGTCGCGCTTCGCTAGCTTCTATCTATCAAAACTAAAATCACTCACTCAAGAAACGAATTGCCTTGTTTCATTTATTCAACATTTGTCAAATCTTTACTTCTATGTGTAATCCAGGTAAGTTCCTAATAAATATATTCACTGTTTACGTAATCATTCAATATTATTTCATTGCAAGCGTATATTTTGATGCAAACGATCCCTGTCTTGGATCCGCCAAAGCGTGTCCACCACCTTACTCTCATTTTTGCTATTTCGGGCTTGTTTATCGAAAATGAAAGTAGGTTTTTGATTAATTTCACAATAATAACTTATCAGTTAAAATTCAATTATACCTTACGGACATCATCACGCATGTGTTGAAATACCAAAGGTGTAAGCAAGTACTCTGGTGCAGGCATTTTGTAGTTTATTTGCAAAATGCCTTAATTTATAAGTATAGATGTTAGTACATCACCACTGTTAATCTGTATCCCAGTATACCAGTATTATATATATTAGTTAGATTTAAAAAAATATTTTTATAAAATGAAATATTTTTTTGTTTTTTCAAGTAAAACTAGTAAATAATAATTTATAACATTTTAGCATATATATAACAAAATCAAAGATGAAAGATTTTAGAGTTGTGCTAACGCCATCTCACCACATTACAGAAATAAAAGTGAAAATTCAATATGTTATCCTGTTGTTTCTAAACGTTTCCTCTACAATTTAACTTATCATTCGAGTTGTTAAACAATATAAGAAAAGGGAAATCTGTATAAAAATTTAGAAAGATGAATCTAGCGATTTATTCATTAAAGGGGAAGGAAAGTCAAAAACATTTTATTATATTAATAAAGTGGTTTAAATTATCACATGTGGTCATGCTGTTTTGAAAATAAACTTCATGATTAAGCTTTCATGCACGATTAAAGTAAAAGGTATCGTATTTACTGGAGGCTGGAATCATGTAGATTTTTTTATAATTAAAAAAAAAATAGTTTGACGTCTGATCATCTATTCCGGTTTTGTTTACATATACCATATACTCTGAGTAAAGCGCTGGTTCATTCCTTTCTGTTACTCAAGTAATCGACTGAATAAAATACATGATTGTATAAATTACGGTGGCATGGAAGGGCCAGATGACAAAAAAATTATTTGTTTGGACATATACGTTATCTGTTTGGACGAATTACGATTTGTGCGGAGGAATTAACATTTGTTTGGACAAATCAACTATTTTTCCGACGAATTACGATTTTTTCCCCACATAACTGTATAGGATTTTTATAATAAAGGTATACATGGACATTTCCATATAGAGTATTTGAAGAAATATAATTCTTGTAAGTAAAAAATTAAAAAGAAAAAGAAAAAAAAATTGACAAAAAGCTAATGAAAAAAAAAGTTTCAGAATTGTTTAAAATATACATGTATATCGTACCTCAAGTATTATAAAATATTGCCTATGCTAACATGTAGGGCCACCATTTACTAACTACAAAGTCTTTTATGCCCCCATGTTAGCAAAACAGGGACCCACATCTGGTATGTGGACCTGCTGGCACTTAATTTATATGACAAAACAGATATATTGAAAATATGAAAATATAAAAAAACATGTATATAGAAAATAATAATTGTATCAATTTATCTATTATATGAATTTTAAATTGTTTATAATACGTTTTAAAAAGTTTGCAAAATTCCTTTGTGACAATGATTTGTAAACCTCAGAGAAAAAAGTATATATTTTATATAATTACATATTTCTTGCGGTTTTTCCTCTTTGTTTTCAATTCCTCAATATATTTTGTACTTATATATTTTACAGGCAATCAAAGAAATCAAATTGTTGAGAAATAATGTTTTCTCATTCTTTTCAAAATAAAAGCCTATTACAACTGTTTTCCACGATATATCAATATTTAAACATTTTTGTACATTGCCCCATATTTGATTAGCATTTTTACATCGTAGAATGAGATATTCATTGTTTTCCTTTACATCTTTACAAAAGACACACATATCATTTTCCACAATTTTCCATCTTTTCATCATTTCTCTGTTACATTATATAAATAGTGCCTGTTTGGGAGGGTAACCGTTGAAATTGACACCCCAAGAAAACCATTGTCAACCGACGCGAAGCGGAGGTTGACAATGGTTTTCGAGGGGTGTCAATTTCAACGGTTACCCTCCCAAACAGGCACTATTTATTTTATTATACTGAATGTCTTAGTTTTAGAGAAAATTTTACTGCTTTTATATACAAATGACGTGAATTTAACGGCGAACCGTACGCGCATAATTTGCGCGCATGTAACAATTCGTTCTATCGGCCCGTTGCCAAGCGTGTTGCTAACGCTGAGGGTACGAGAATGGATTGTCAACTGCGTTTAAACCAATCAGATTTCAGTATTTAACATGAAAGTATAATAAAATAGATTGTGTAGTAGTCTGTAATTAAAATCAGATATATTTTTGTCTTTAATGGCTAATGTTTTTTAATAGATAATAATAATATAATATTTAATAATTAATAGATTTTTATGGTGGTACAAATTATTTTGACGAAAAATGTAATAAATTAGCTTTGAATCAATATCACAGATGTATACATTGTTTTTAAAACACAGTTCAAAAGACGTTGTTCCAAAAACAATGTTTTCATATTGGATATTTAAAAAATCATATTATAGTAAAATTGATGCAATGGTGGTACAAATTGTTTTTGACGAAAAATGTCATAAAATAGCTTTGAATCAATATCACAGATGTATACATGGTTTTTAAAACAGTTCAAAAGAGTTTTTTTCCAAAACAATGTTTTCATATTGGACATTTAAAAAATCATATTTTTCAAAAAAATTTTGAAAAGATCGTTTTTATAATCATATATTCACATATCCAGTTTCTTTTACAGA
The DNA here is from genome assembly GCA_020458035.1 of Magallana ariakensis. Classification (NCBI taxonomy): domain Eukaryota; kingdom Metazoa; phylum Mollusca; class Bivalvia; order Ostreida; family Ostreidae; genus Magallana; species Magallana ariakensis. The sequence goes on from CM035813.1 coordinate 24,286,674, forward strand.
CAAGTTGGTCACTAAACCATTCTGTGGGTTTCAAACCATTTTCATTTACAATATCGTTTAAGTACTTAATACCACTTTTTAACCACTCTTTAAAAAATATTGGTTTGTTTTTGAACATAAAAATTTTATTACACCATAGCGGTTCCTTTAATAATGCGTTTAGATTCATGTCTGTTTTAATTTTTTTACATTCTTTTTAAAACACAAATATTTCTTTGTAAAACAAGGGAAAGAGTTCTAACATTTGATAATTATTTAAAAGTGTTACATTAGTTTTACAGAGATACTAAAAATTAAAAAAAAACCTTTTTTTTTTACAAAGACTGTCTACAAATAAAGATAATGAATTGTTTTTTTCTGGAAATGTGATTTATCCAGGACACTTTTATTGATTTAAGTTTCATCAGTATATCAACAATACCTATGCCCTCATCTTGAATTGGGCCTTTCTGCATATTTCTTTTAATCCTATCTTTTTTATTCCAAATAAAATTATATAAAAGACTCTGTATTTCTTTCAGTATACCTTTATCCGGGAGGTTTAAAATTGACATAGTGTATAAGAATTTTGGTATTGCAATGCTATTAATTACACAAACTTTGCCAAATACTGTTAATTTTCTTGTTTTCCATGACTCAAAAAGCTTTTTTAAATCGTCAACAATTTTTGTCCAATTTTTATGTAACACATTTCATCGTTTTGACCTATATAGATTCCAAGAGTTTTTATACATGTCTTGTTTACTGTTACATTTTCTATTTCTTGTAAAATATTTTTCCAGGGGCCTATTAAAAAACACTCTGTTTTAGACATATTTAATTTCACACCTGATACTTTACTAAAACTTTGTATCATCTCTAGGAAATTTTTTAACGAAGCTTCATCTTTTAAAGGAAGAGTACAGTCATCTGCATGTTGTATTATCTTAATACTCTGAGTCGTTCCAGGTTTTTGAAGGCCTATTATATTTGGATTAGACCTTATGCCGATTGCTAGGATTTCAACAACAAAAAGAAATAATATTGCTGATACTGGACACCCCTGTCTTATGCGTCTATACATGTTACATGTTTTCGATATCCAACCATTGTTTTTATCCTGAATATAGGTTTGTTATATAATATGTTAATCCATTTTAAAAAGTTTTCTCCAAACTTGAATTTTTTGAGAACTTTCTGCATAAAATCCCACTCTAAAGAATAAAAAGCTTTTTAAAAGTCAAGGAACAACAAAATTGATTCCAAGTCATTTTCCTCATAATAATCGAAAGTATCAACAATTAATCTTGCGTTTAATGCTATATTTCGTCCTTTAATATAAGCTGATTGATTTATATGTATTATTTTATCAAGTATGTTTTGTAATCTGTTAGCAAATATAAAAGCAATGATTTTATAATCAGTATTTGTAAGGCTAATAGGCCTATAATTGTTTAAATTTTGAAGATCTCCTTATTTAAATGATAGAGTGATTACAGAGAGTCTCAGCGAAAATTGCCATAGTTTTCTTTTCATAAATTTCTTGAATAGTACAATAATATTCTTTTAAGCTTTCCCAAAAATGTTTTGTAAAATTCTGACGGTAATCCATCAAGTCCCGGAGACTTATTTTTTTGTCATATTTAGTATAGCTTCTGTACATTCCGAAAGCGTTGGAAATTTGTCTAATTCTATTTTGTCTTCGTCGTTTAATATAAACTCTAAATTTATATTATCGAGATATTCGTTTACTGTACTGTTATTTGTATTGCATGAAGTATATAATTTCTCATAAAAATCGCAAAGTGATTGTAAAATTTGGTCTTTATGTAATAATTTCCGTTTTTTTAAAGATTTAATCACGTTTGATAGTTGTCTTTTCTTTTCTAAGCTTAGGAAGTAAGCAGTATTTTTCTCTCCATTTTCTATCCAGTTTGCTCTTGACCTTATTTGCGCACCTTTTGCTTTTTTGTTTATTAACTCTGTTAATTCTGTTTCTAATTCTCTTTTTCTGTTCATATTAATATTTTTATAAGGAAAGTTTTCAATAATATTTATTTCTTTTTGAATGGATTTTATTTTTCTTTTATATGATTTAGATTTGTTTTTTTTTGAGAAATTTATACAAAAAGTTTTTATCCTTCTTTTCAAAATATCTCATGAATCGATAGGTTTCTTTTTATCGAAAGCAATTTGTTTAAGGAATATATTCATTTCATTTTTGAAGTTTTTTGTTCTCAAGCAATGAAATATTTAAATTTTCAATATCCTGGCCCTCTTAATTTTTCATTTGTAGTTAAAGAAAAAATTAAACAATTGTGATCAGACATCCTCGTGCCGTTTAAATGATACCCTGGAATGCTTTGAATTCTAATATTTTCGCATGCATAACAAAAAGTATTAGATTTTAGAATATAGTCAGTTCCACTTGTTGGGATATTTGCCCCATTACACCACGTATAACCTTGATTGTTTCCCTTCATATATTTCCATAAGTCACATAAATCGAGTTTGTTCACCAATGAGTTCAAAATATGTACACTTTTATCCGGATTTAAGTTATCTGATAGACAGTTAAAGTCTCCGCACATCAAAAACTTTGAGCATATTTTTTTATCCAGTCTAATATTTTCTTTAAAAAATCACATCTATTGTTTACATCGTTTGGTGCATATATATTTACAATTGTAATAATTTTTTGATCAGATACTATATTTACCATAAGCTTTCTACCATCATTTGTTTTATGAGTATCTATTATTTTACATGACAAGTTTTTTCTAAATAAAATTGAGACGCCCCTGCTAAAAGGAGAATCTGAAAAACAATGTACAGATATACCCGACCATCGTGCATCATAATTTACAATGTTATTTTCAGTATAATGTGTTTCTTGAATAAATGTGATATCAAAATTAATATCGTTTATCCAGGTATAGAATTAAATACGTTTTCTGCAGTATTTAACCCTCTGCAGATAACAGATAAACAGTTAAGCTTGTCCATTACGTCAGTAAAGCATACTGTTAAAGCTTACTATAGCTTTAGCTCTTCTTATTTTTCCTCGTCGATGTCCTTGAGTTGCTGCTGGAGTCTGACATGGGTTCCGTGCACTGCAACTGGGATGCAATACCAGCGAGTAAGCGTCCGAGGCTTTTCTGTCCCGACCAGTGCTGCATCACGGTTTGAAATGTTCCTATGAGGTTGAGACGGCTACCCCAGTAGCTGTCCCACATCGATTCCACTAGGATGTCGGTTTTTTAACATTTGATAATGTATCTTTAAATTTAGCACACTGCTGTAGCTTTGCTTCCAGAATTTCACTCATCACGGTATCTTTAGACAAAATCCACGCATCAGATTCTAAAACCTGGCTTTCCAAGCGTTTGGCGTCCAAAACGGTTTCTGATTTGCAGAGAGCCTCCGCGCGGCTAAGGTCTCCTGACCTTATTGATTTTACATGCTGGAAAGCAGGTTCTGCTGAGGGAAACGTCTATCCGAAGACTTTAGGATCCGATGGGAAGAAATTGGATAGAGGGTTGTATTTTCTAGAGGAGCAAACGATATCATCCTGCTCAGCGACGTATAGCCGGTAAATGACCCGGTTGTTTACAAATTCTGCAGCACTGCTCATATTTGCAATAATTCCTATAATGGTCATAAGCACAACAATTTGTGCACTGCTTTTTGCGTTCACGCACAGTTTGACCATTGTGAGCAATAGTGCAGCGAAGTCCTGGACAAACTGCGCTACGCGGTAGAAATGCATCATTATCAAGGGGCGACATATACACAAAACGGTTTCCGTTAAGAATTTCTGTTATACGGTGAGTTTTCGGATGTCGATTTTTTTCATATTTTATATAGCTGGTTAGCTTTGCACCGAGACCTTCAGGCATGTTTTTAACGCAGCCGTCTTCTACGGAGAGGGGTATCCCTTTCACTTTCCGCATCTGCGAACAACTTTTTCATCAGGGGAATCGGTACCCGCGGAGTAAGGATTTGTCTCGAACGTGAATCCTTCGTTTACGAGGTTATCTCTACTCTCTCTAGATTTGATGTAGATCCTCCACAGATCTCGGTCCCTTTGCACCTACAGTACATCAGAGACTACCTCGCTTGCGGCTTTGGCAATATCAAAATCTGAATAAAATTGACCTTTATTTGTTTGGATGTCCCTGTTACGCATATATACCGGTTTAATAGTATGTGTCTATTCCATTGTGAAGAGTTTTGAAGACACTACTGGGCTTCAGTACATAAGTAGGCCAGACGAGTACTTGGTATTGAGTAGATAGTAAACACCTTTTCACTAATCCAAACAAACACAGAACACAAAGGAAATTGTCCTTTAAAATTCCAAAAGTTCCAAAAAACTGTTCACACATAACCTTATGATAACGCAACTTTTTACATGCAAAAATTTTTACATTTGCACTTATGAGACGCGATATAGCTATCAAGATTGACGGAGCACAAAAAGCACGTCCGCGCTGTTGTCCGTCACGTAACCCGACGAATTACGATTTGTTTGGACGAATTAACTAGTTGTTCGGGCGAATAAGTTATTTGTTCAAACGAATTAGGATTTGTTCGGACGAATAAGTTATTTGTTCGGACGAATTAGGTACTTCTTCGGACGAATTAGATACTTCTTCGGACGAAATAGGATTTGTTCGGACGAATATCGAATTGTTCAGACGAAAAACGAATTGTTCGGACCAATAGTTATTTGTTAGACGGATGAGATATTTGTTCGGACGAAGTACGATTTGTTCGGACGAATAAGTTATTTGTTCGGACGCAAGTTATTTGTTCCCGTCGTTGCTTTAAGTGCAAGTATCGCTAAAATACGTATATTAAGATTTTTTGCCTTTGCATTTCTGAGAAATAACCATTGAAAAAATTCTTACCCGCTTGTGTAATTTTACAGTAGTTAATCGATTTGATTTTAGTAATTTTTGCATATATATGAACGTGTCATTCTTTTCAGATGAGATCATCTGCTTTCGTAGTACAGATTACTTAGTTTTAATTGGTCGTTTTTTTTTGTTTTGTTTTTATACCCGCACTTTCTAAAGAAAGTTCGGGTATATTGTTGTTGTCCTGTTCCGTCCGTCCGTCCGTCCGTCCGTCCGTCTGTCACGTTTTACTTTCTCAAACTGCTCTTACATCTTATAAACCAGCAAACTGAACGGAGTTTGATTTGGGGTATCATGTTGTTTTGTAAAACGGTTTCAAAAATTCTCTGGTAGTCCTGGGGGTCAAATAATTGGTAAAAAATGACGTTTTTTCACAAAAAACCTGCTTCCTCGAACTCCTCCTACATTTTCAACAATAGACAAATCATCTTTTGGAATATGTTTTGGGGTATCCTATAGATGCGCAATAAGGTTTCGGAAATTTCAAATTTGCCCTGGGGGTCATTTGATGGCTGAAAAATGACGTTTTTTTACAAAAAATCTGATTTAAAAAACGTCATTTTTTTTTGGCAGTAGCCAAATAATCTTCTAGAATATGATTGGGGGTGTCATTTTGAAGTGTGATCAGGTTTCAGAAATTTTTTTTCAACACAGGGATCAGTGGGCAACAAAAAACGACGTTTTTTTGCAAAAAAAGTATGGTTCCCATAACTCCTTTTACAACTTTTGGAGTAGCTCTGTCATCTCTTGGGATATGATTGGGGCTGTCCTATAGATGTGCAATAAGGTTTTAGAAATTTTAATTTCATCCAGAAAGTCAAATAGTAGCAGAAAATTGACGTTTATCTCTTCTAAACAAAACCTACATCCCAGAACTCCTCTTATGATTTAATAAATAGACACATCATATCTTGGGATATGATAGAGGCAGTCCTAAAGATGTGCAGTAAGGTTTTAAAAATTTAAATTTCATCTAGGGAGTCAAAAAATAGCAGAAAATTGACGTTTATCACCCATAAATAAACCCAGATCCCAGAACTCCTCTTATGATTTAATGAATAGACACATCATATCTTGGGATATGATAGAGGCTGTCCTAAAGATGTGCAGTAAGGTTTTAAAAATTTAAATTTCATCTAGGGAGTCAAATAATAGCAGAAAATTGACGTTTATCACTCCAGACCTAAAAAAACCTAGATCCCAGAACTCCTCTTATGATTTAATAAATAGATACATCATATCTTGAGATATGATAGGGACTGTCCTATAGATGTGCAATAAGATTTTGAAAAATTTAATTTAATCCTGGTAGACAAATAGTAGCATGAAATTAACATTTATCCCATGTGCAGATCTAGAGGGGGGTCAGGGGTCCAGATCCCCCCTTTAAATTTCTTTAAATTACATTTAATTTAAAAAATTGCCGAAAAAATGCTTTGGACCCCCCCCCCCCCCGGCAAACTCAAATAACTGTTGCTCCCCCCCCTTCCCCTGGAAAACTTTTCTGTATGTATGTATCCCTACTTAGACTTTAAATAAAATGACGGTTTTTTCTCTTAAAATAAAAAAACCTTGCATTTATTTTTGCTTAAAATTAAAAAAAAAAAACTTACATTTACACTTTTCTTAATTGTTGAATGATGTATTAAAATTAAAATATAATTTGGGGGTCTAAAAGTTTTATAAACTGGTAAAAAATGTTTTTCTTAAAAAAATCACATTACACCTTGCATAAATGTTACACATGGAGAGAGACTCATCACAAGAAAGCATGGAAACACCAGAAGAGAGAGAGAGAGAGAGAGAGAGAGAGAGAGAGAGAGAGAGAGAGAGAGAGAGAGAGCTAAAACAGATAACATGTAATGGTTCGGACTGGGGTGGTGTGGTTGATTATGGGTGCTGATTCTGATATGTTAATCAAAGTAACAAAAATTATAAAATATACATGGATAATTAGAAAGATAAAATGATTGGTATTGTAATAGGGTGCATTTTATTGTGGTAGAGTCAGGTATAAGGCATTCCTACTAGCTCTAGCAGTGGGTTAACCCTTTAGCTCGATCCGTAGAGTGCTGGACTGGCGTGCCAGAGGACCTGGGTTCAAACCCCAGCAGAGGCAATAAGTGTCTCTGTTACATTATGATAATAATTAAATTCATGCATTATTCATATTTCATCAACATCATCATCTTTATCCTACATTTCATTTATATTTTACATGTACATATTTAGAAACAGACTATTATCCCTATAACTCCCTGTCTTTTATGCACCTATCAAGTAATTATGATTTAATTATCTATTCTAGTGGCTTCTGGTATGTTATAGCCTTAAGGCATTTCACCTGTATGGTCACTTTAATACATGTGCACATGATCAGGTGGTTTACTATAGCCAATAGAATCCTTTAATCTCTATATATGAATGAATGAAGAACCCTTAAGTGGACTTGTTAATCTTTGGGACAACCCACTATCACAGTATCATTCACCTTGGGACTAAAATTGAGTCTTTTCGATATAAAAAGGTACTAAATTACAGCATACTAGTATATATACATGTAATACATGTTGTTGAAAAGTAACAGAATTTTAAAAAAATGACTGAAAACTGCAACATTGATTTAGGTTTAAACAAGTATTCCTTTTAAAGGAATGATCAGCATGTTGGCTATTATCTTTGGTCAGCTTTGTTAATGTAATGCGAAAGCATTCCGCTACATGTTTTGTTGATTTCCAATATAATTAACATTTTTTGAAAAAAAAGATAAGATTGCACGTAAACGAAAATTGTCTATCAAATGTTGATATAGGAAACTATTTGGCAAACTTAAAGGAGATGATATTAAACTTTGTTTGAAGATAACCAAAATACTACATTCAATTACCGTATCTTGTAACTTTTAAATTGTAATTAATCCAAAACCTAACTTTAACAGCTTATCTTTTTATTTACAATCCAAATATCATGTTTATCCCCGGACAAATGGAGTATGAGTCTGTTTGGGTACGACTTCACTTTACTCCGTTCCGAAATAGAAAGGCATGAATATGCTTTACTTTTAGTAGGCGAATTGTACTTCTGATGAATATTCTTACGCATATGTGAAGACAAACGTGATTAGAATCAGTTTGTATGTAAATGTATAAATGTTTTAATTTTAATGCATACGGATAAGATTAACGATTATTTAGTACTCTACGTATAATTAAAGATTTAAATGAGGCTGTCATTGCAAAGAAAATAAAGTAGCTAGTGCAAGGCGCAATGCGTGCGCAAATAGTAAAATTTGCCGGATGCCTCATATAGACACAACTGTGATCGGCCGAAGCCGATCACAAAAATGTGTATTACTACATTTATAGAAACATGCATTTATTTCTTCTGAATTTATGCTAATTTAACTGATTAGGGGAATCCAGGTGGAAACAGGTACATTCTACCTGTACCCCCTTAGAGGACCCCATAATTGCCTAAAATAATTAGGTGTTTGTTTTGGCGAGTTCGGGGAATAAACCATCAGAAGTCTTATTTTCTGCCAATTATTCAAGTTAAAATTAATAACAATAAATGATTAAAATTAAATGTTTATCCTCCACACCCCCCATCAGATTCAGAGTCTTCTTTAAGGTACCTCACTACACCCAGACTTATAATTTTTAAGACACTACGTCACAAGATGGCGATTTAAATGTTTTGTTAAACTGTTAATATCGTTCGATTCGGTTGTATATTGTCGTAGCTCAGTGGTTAAAGTATTGGGTTTCTGAACCGCAGATCATGAGTTTGAATCCGCCTGGAGCTTTTGTTCAAGTTTACTGAATTAAATTTTCTAAAATGTAATTTTTCATCCAAAATTGCACATTTTTTTGCCTATTTGACTTAAATACTTCTTATCCATTATGATATATATCATAATCAAGTAATTTTCTGCTGATTTGAGAAAATATTTAAAGGTGTAGTGAGCCACCTTAATACATTCTAACATGTGTACAGTAGCAAATTTTAAATCATTTCTTGATTGGTATTTTTCTCTAGATGCACATAAAGATTTAAGAAATTGCTTTTTAATTCTTATCGATAAGATAAACAAAATGTTATATGTATTCGGGGCAATTGTAATCCTAAACAAAGCAGGGTCATCAATAGGCTAGAAATTACCCACATGGATCAAACACTATACATATGAATAAGATAAAATACTTTATTATATCCAGTTCTGGAAAGTCAGGCTGTCTCCAAGGGGGCATAACCTATATACAATTTGATGCGCACAAAGAGCAAGGATCTCAAAAGTTAAAAATTATCAAAGTATATTATCATTTCCTGTTTCAGAGGGGTGGGGGTGGTTTAAAGACAACTCCTGGGGGTCATGTACTGACACCATTTGAATGCATCATAATGATTTTAGAAACAAGAATATAGTTGGTTTAGTGGTGGGGATCTCAACAGTTTTCAAGATTAATGGTATTTTCCTGTTTCATTGGGTCAGAACAATCCCATAGGGTCATGGCCTACATTTTATTTGATGCATCATAATACATTAAGAAAAAAGACCCTTTCCTCCCTATTAAATAAAACTCATATAGACATGATAAGTCTCTACACTTATTTAAATGTAATACACAAATTTAATACAACGCAGTACAGTTAAGGCGACCAATAAAAATATCAGCGAATTTCTGTAATGAAAACACGTATACTTTAGTTCATCGGACATGTCCTTTTTAAAATCAATAACAGTCGCTCAAATGCAATATATTTCTGAAATATATATATAATAGTACAATATTTTATGTTCATAGTGGTCACGTGATGTGGCAGTCGCATGGTACAAGCAGATGTATTTGTGGTTTTGAGGTCATTTAAAAATGTGAATATTGCAAGGGCATAATCATGTCAAAATTCACAACTGAATTATAAAATAACTTGATGTTATATAGTAGATTTTAAAAAATGCTGTGAACTTTGTAAGATAATATTATTTGTTAGAAAAAACTATAATTTATAATGCATATGTTGAATAATTTTGAAGGTCACAGTGTTAATTTCATTAAAAAATAATTAATTTGGGAGATTTCACAAGGATCTTAGAAGTTTTTAAATTACATAGCATATTTCAAATTTACATGTAAAAGTTTGTCATGATCAGATAAGTGTATGCCCTTGCAATAAAGTGATTTATTTAGGCACCCAGCTTTAAAATATACGATATTTTATACAAAACCGAGGTTGCCTCTTAAATACGATGCATAATTATAACAAATTGAAAATAAGACTATATATGTAGCATTCTACTAATAATAATGTTAAACAAAATATTCATTTATAATTTTCCGTTAATCTATGGAATTTATTTTTCATCGCTAAAAAACCGCATGATAGCCTTCAATGACTTAACTTAATGCGTCATTTTGAAGCATATGACGTCATATTTTGTAGCACAGCGAGAACGGCCTCTCGCTTATTTTTCAGTGTGTACGATATAACAGACATCGAAATTGTAAGTAATAGCATTCGTTGTTCTTAATTAAAAGAATAGTATAAATTAATTTTGCTAATAAATGAATTAATTAGTACTTTCCAGGTTTGTAATATTCTGTGATGTCATAATGCACATTTCCCGTACTTTTTGTCTGAACGGAATTTATTGACAGCCTTAACTGTGCTGCGAAACTGTCACAGGGTCAATATGGGGTCAACTTAATATTTAAATCTGACAAATGAAAAAATAACTTTTGCAATTAAAATGACAGAAACTGTACAAATGTGATAGGACATGTTACAATGATGAGCTTATTTAGATATTTTAAAAAAGATGATGATACAGTATGCTGGCAAAGGGAGATCACTTATTTAGAAAGTGACAGTAATACATATGTATACCGGTACATCTCATAATATTGTGCGAGTACTACATGTATTATGCTTACCTATATTGGTCAACATCATAATGATAATCCAATTAGAGCACAATATGAATCCATTAATTAGCTGATCATCACAAAAGAAATGTTTATGCATGCTAATTAATCCTATTCTGCACATGGAAAACACATACCGTTATGTACACCACGTGAAAGCCATCTAACTGAAGAGCTGGGTAAAACTAGTACCCGGTAATGCGACCTGTAGACCTGTGTTGTGTACGTAACTTCGGACAAAGATCATTTTCTTGTAACATGCATGTATTTTCATGACTTTATTCTTTTAAACTCCTTGTACTGTTTTATTCGGTAAAAATATGTAAAGCACACATTTCAGCTTTAAGGTGGTACGTACAGGACACCTGCATATTGTAATGAACTCCCTATTGCAGAAATAAACAATAAAGTATAAATATAATAATTCCCCCCAAAATAATGTTACCTAACAGTGAAGTGCAATGGGTTAGAGTGTTAACTACATGTCTGTAGAGAGTTCAAATGCTGCTGGGGCTTTTCTATTTTTTACTTCAAAAATTCCAAAATTTTAAAAATTTATCTTTCTTTGCTACATACCTGTATTGTAAAAATTTAAAATTATAAAACGTCACTGTGAAATAATTTTGATTATAATGCATTTTACTACATGTACAGGCTTTCCTTGTTATCAAAATATTCTAATGTTTCTTTATCCATGAGGAGTGTGTGTGTGTGTGTGTGGGGGGGGGGGGGGGGTGGCAAAGTAGTATGTAACTGTGTTTGCAGGGGGTGGGGGGATTGGTGTCAGAGGTGTATTGTTTGGTAATTTTACTACATGTATTAATATAATGTATTGATATAAATTATTTTTTTCAAGGGTGGGAGGGTCTGGACCCCCCCCCCACCCACTCCAATCCCTTCTCTAAATCTGTGCACGCGATGATGTTGGCACCTAGAAGCAAATCTAAATTAAGACGGCAACCGCCGAGGGAAGGGGGCATAATTTAATGTTGTTTGTAATAATTATATAGACCATACTTTCTATGAAATGAAAAGATTATTGATTAACTGAAAATTCACATGCAAACAGTTCAACCACAACTGTACATAAAGGGCCGCTCATGTGTATTATCATCGTCGGAACCCACAGGTTTTCTATCCGTTATACTGCATGCAGTGTAAGGGATAGAAAACCCGTGGGTTCCGATGATGGTGTATTATGTGCACGTGGCCTTTGTTTTTACTAAAACTGGTACAAAACAGTGTTATTTAGGGGCAAACACTTGGTGCGGGTATTACTGTCTAATGACAGCATCTAATTTTTTTTTGTTTTTGTATTTGTATTTTTTTTAATTTTCCATAATTTATTACAACTTTCAACACCAATAAAACAATAGATATAGCTTAAACTATAATTTTACACAAGATATAATGTATATCATACAATCTTTTCCTCGCAGACAAGGGGATTACATAAAAGTCCACTCCGTAGTCCATTGAATCCCTTGTCTTCAAACTGGAGGACTGCACCCCCCCCCCCCCAGAGGGTGGAATGAAAGTAATGTATGCATAAAGTTACATATAATTACTTAAATTAAAGTACATATTATCAGTACATGTAATGATTCCAGCCTTTTTAAGAACATAATTTTCTACAATTATGTTATTTTTCACAAAATATTTTATATTTTCTTTCGACATTCTTTCTTGATTCATTCTACAAGACATTTTGTATTTATAAATTGAAAAGCAGATAAATGACAGAATATTATTCATTCTTCTTGTTTTGATATTATTTTCATAATGGAATTTCAATACTAATATCTTCCATGATATTCCAAAATCAAAAAAATTTCCCAACTCTTGGCATATGTGGTTTACTAATTTACAACTAAATAAAAGATGTTCACAGTCTTCGCTCGTTTGACAACATTGACATTCAGCTGATACATCTATGTTCCACTTACTAACACGTAAATTATTGTTGAGTACACAGTTCAATAACTTATAATTGAATTCAGTAACTTTCCTATCATACATGCATTTAATTTTTGATTTAAAACATTTTTCCAAATAATTCCAGCCAATACGTCAAACAATTTGTTCCATCTGTTTTCATATACAGATCTCTGAAATTTCATTTTCACAAAAATAGAATAATAAAAGTTACTCTTTAAACATTCTGTATTTCTACTAAGGCCATCTTTAAAGATAAACCAAAGATTTTGTTGTACATTAATGTATTTTGCATATGAACAATCAAACCTAACTATACAATTCTTAAAACACGTTCTAAGCATAATATACTCACATAAAACATTATTTTTCTTTTTTATGATGTTCGAAAAATAATTTATATCATACAAATTCCCATTTGCATCAAAAATATCTTTCACATATAAAATACCAATTTTGAAAGCATAATGGTTTTGATTTGTATGTAAAAAGATTATTATTCCAGATAAATTCTGTTAAGAATTCATCTCTTTTCATGTGATTTACTTGTCTCCGTTTTTAGCTCACCCGAGCTGAAAGCTCAAGTGAGCTATTCTGATCACATTTTGTCTGTCGTCTGTCTGTCCGTCTGTCCGTCTGTCTGTCCGTCTGTAAACTTTTCACATTTTCAACATCTTCTCAAGAACCACTGGGCCGATTTCAACCAAACTTGGCACATAGCATCCTTAAGCAAAATTAAGGACCAAGCCCTCTTAGAAGGGGAGATAATTAGGAATTAATGAAAATTTTCGAGAAATTTTCAAAAATCTTCTTCTCAAGAACCATATGGCCAGGCAAGCTGAAACTTATGTGAAATCATCCTCAGGTAGTGTAGATTCAAAGTTGTGAAAATCATGACCCCCGGGGGTATGATGGGGCCACAATGGGGGGTCGACTTTTAACATAGGAATATATAGAGTAAATCTTTAAAAATCTTCTTCTCAAAAATCTTTAGGCCACGAAAGCTGAAACTTATGTGGAAGCATCCTCAGGTAGTGTAGATTCAAAGTTGTGAAAATCATGACCCCCGTGGGTAGGGTGGGGCCATAATGGGGGATCGACTTTTTACATAGGAATATATAGAGTAAATCTTTAAAAATCTTCTTCTCTAAAACCGTTAGGCCAGGAAAGCTGAAACTTATGTGGAAGCATCCTCAGGTGGTGTAGATTCAAAGTTGTGAAAATCATGACCCCCGGGGGTAGGATGGGGCCACAATGGGGGGGCTGACTTTTTACATAGGAATATATAGAGTAAATCTTTAAAAATCTTCTTCTCAAAAACCTTTAGGCCACGAAAGCTGAAACTTATGTGGAAGCATCCTCAGGTAGTGTAGATTCAAAGTTGTGAAAATCATGACCCCCGGGGGTAGGGTGGGGCCATAATGGGGGATCGACTTTTTACATAGGAATATATAGAGTAAATCTTTAAAAATATTCTTCTCTAAAACCGTTAGGCCAGGAAAGCTGAAACTTATGTGGAAGCTTCATCAGGTGGTGTAGATTCAAAGTTGTGAAAATCATGACCCCCGGGGGTAGGATGGGGCCACAATGGGGGGCTGACTTTTTACATAGGAATATATAGAGTAAATCTTTAAAAATCTTCTTCTCAAGAACCATTTGGCCAGAAAAGCTGAAACTTATGAGGAAGCATCCTCAGGTAGTGTAGATTCAAAGTTGTGAAAATCATGACCTTTGGGGGGTAGGGTAGGGCCACATTGGGGTGTCGACTTTTAACATAGGAATTTATAAAGTAAATCTTTAAAAATCTTCTTCTCAAGAACCATTTGGCCAGGAAAGCTGCAACTTATGTGGAAGCATCCTCAGGTAGTGTAAATTCAAAGTTGTGAAAATCATGACCCCCTGGGGTAGGGTGGGGCTACAACGAAGGGTCAATTTTAACATAGGAATATATAGAGTAAATCTTTAAAAATCTTCTTCTCAAGAACCATTTGGCCAGGAAAGCTGAAACTTGTGTGGAAGCATCCTAAGGTAGTGTCGATTCAGAGTTGTGAAAATCATGACTCCCAAGGGTAGGGTGGGGCCACAATTGTGGGGGGGGGGGTCAACTTTTTACATAGGAATATATAGAGTAAATCTTTAAAAATCTTTTTCTCAGAAACTAATTAGCCAGGAAAGCTAAAATTTGTGTGGAAGCATTCTCAGGTAGTGTATATTTAAAGTTGTGAAAATCATTTCCCCCAGGGGTAGAGTGGGGCCACAATTGGGGATCGAAATTCTACATAGGAATATATAGAGTAAATCTTTAAAAATCGTCTTCTCAGAAACTAATAAGCTAGGAAAGCTGAAACTTTTGTGGAAGCATCCTCAGGTAGTGTAGATTCAAAGTTGTAAAAATCATGATTCCTAGGAGGTAGAGTGGGGCCACAATAGGGGTGGAAATTTTACATAGGAATATTAAGAGAAAATCTTTAAAAATCTTCTTCTCAGAAACTAATCAGCCAGGTGATTATTTAATATTGTTTAGATTTTGGCTTCTGGATGATTCCTGGACGATTGGGTCTCACAAGGGGTTCAGAGTTTGATGTAGCTTTATATCCCATTTATAAACAATTGTTTAGGATCTTTTTGAGAGCTGCAATGCTCAACATGTGATATTACTATAAAATCATCCTGTTAGAAAAAAAACTAAAGATAATAAACATAAGAATATCCAGTGGAAAAAATTTATTTTTATTTATAGGGGATCTACATGTATTATACTACATTGTCCAGATAGTTTTTATTATGACTCCATTAAGCTGATTTTATCATACCTATTGTTCCTCAGGTGAGCGATGTGGCCCATGGGCCTCTTGTTTACATTTGTTTAGAGCAGTAATATCTTCAACATAAAAGTGTGGAAGTTTTGTCATTATAAAAAAGTCTGATGTACTAAGGTTACAATCATTCGTTTTTAGCTCACCTGAGCTGAAAGCTCAAGTGAGCTTTTCTGATCACATTTTGTCTGTCGTCCGTCTGTCTGTCTGTCCGTCTGTCTGTCCGTCTGTCTGTCTGTCCGTAAACTTTTCACATTTTCAACATCTTCTCCAGAACCACTGGGTCGATTTCAACCAAACTTGGCACAAAGCACCCTTAGGCAAAGGGGATTCAAAGTTGTGAAAATTAAGGACCACGCTCTTTTTAAAGGGGAGATAATTGGCAATTATTGGAAAATTTTGAGAAATTTTCAAAAATCTTCTTCTCAAGAACCATTTGGCCAGGAAAGCTGAAACTTATGTGGAAGCATCCTCAGCTAGTGTAGATTCAAAATTGTGAAAATCATGATCCCCGGGGGTACGGTGGTGCCACAATGGGGGGTTAAATTTTTACATAGGAATATATAGAGTAAATCTTTAAAAATCTTCTTCTTAGAAACTAATCAGCCAGGAAAGGTGAAACTTATGTGGAAGCATCCTCAGCTAGTGTAGAATCAAAGTTGTGAAAATCATGACCCCCGGGGGTGGGATGGGGCCACAATGGGGGTTGAATTTTTACATAGGAATATGTAGAGTAAATCTTTAAAAATCTTCTTCTCAGAAACTAATCAGCCAGGAAAGCTGAAACTTATGTTGAAGCATCCTCAGCTAGTGAAAAATCAAAGTTGTGAAAATCATGACCCCCGGGAGTAGGGTGGTGCCACAATGAGGGGTCAAATTTTTACATAGGAATATATAGAGTAAATCTTTAAAAATCTTCTTCTAAGAAACTAATCAGCAAGGAAAGCTGAAACTTGTGTGGAAGCATCCTCAGCTAGTGTAGATTCAAAGTTGTGAAAATCATGACCCCCAGGGTAGGGTGGGGCCACAATGGGGGGTTGAATTTTTACATAGGAATATATAGAGTAAATCTTTTAAAATCTTTTTCTTAGAAACTAAACAGCCAGGAAATGTGAAACTTTTGTGGAAGCATCCTCAGCTAGTGTAGAATCAAAGTTGTGAAAATCATGACCCCCAGGGGTTGGATGGGGCCACAATAGGGGTTGGATTTTTACATAGGAATATATAGAGTAAATCTTTAAAAATCTTCTTCTCAGAAACTAAACAGACAGGAAAGCTGAAACTTATGTGGAAGCACCCTCAGCTAGTGTAGAATCAAAGTTTGTTCAAATCATGACCCCCGGGAGTAGGGTGGTGCCACAATGGGGGGGGGGGTCAAATTTTTACATAGGAATATATAGAGTAAATCTTAAGAAATCTTCTTCTCAGAAACTAATCAGCCAGGAAAGGTGAAACTTATGTGGAAGCATCCTCAGCTAGTGTAAATTCAAAGTTTTGAAAATCATGACCCCCGGGTGTAGGGTGGTGCCACAATGGGGGGGGGGGGGTCAAATTTTTACATAGGAATTTATAGAGTAAATCTTTAAAAATCTTCTTTTCAGAAACTAATCAGCCAGGAAAGCTGAAACTTATGTTGAAGCATTCTTAATAAGTGTAGATTCAAAGATGTGAAAATCATGACCTCTGGGGGTAGGGTGGGACCACAATGGGGATCGAATTTTTACATAGGAATATAAAGAGTAAATCTTTAAAATCTCTAAAACTAAGTAGCTAGGAAAGGTGAAACTTATGTGGAAGTATCCTCAGGTAAGGACTAGGTAGATTTAAGTTTGTTCAAATCATGATCCCCGGGGGTAGGATGGGGTCACAACGGGGAGGGGGGAGGGAGACAAATTTTTGACATAGAAATATATGGAGAAAAATCTTCTACAAAACCATTTGTCTAGAAAATCTGTAACTTTAGTAAAAGCAACCTTGGGTAGTGTAGATTCAAATTCGTAAAAATAAAAATCTTGAGGAGTAGGGTGGGGCCACATTCAGGATCCAATTTTACAAAGGAAAACATTTTTAATTCACAAAAACTGAAATGTTATAATATATATGGTTTTACTTATATGCAAACATTTTGCCAATTTGTGATTCTTTAAAATTGTTAAGACTTTTGCCCCTGGACGATTCTTGCGCCTCACAAGGGGTTCAGAGTTTGATGTAGGTTTATATCCCATGTATAAACAATTGTCTAGGATCTTGTTGAGAACTGCGATGCTCAACATGTGATATGAATATAAAATCATCCTGTTAAAAAAGGGACTTGATTATAAACATAAGAATATCTACATGTATTACTACATTGTCCAGATATTTTGTATTATGTCGATCTCCATTAAGCTGATTTTATCATGCCTATTGTTGCTCAGGTGAGCGATGTGGCCCATGGGCCTCTTGTTAATACATCATAAATTGAGATATTTGTTTTATCAAGACAGGGTTCTGAATGTGATGCTTCTCTCGTCTAAAATACGAGAAATCCAAGATGCCTTGGCAGCTAGAAATTTACTCTCTATGTCTACAATCCATATACCCCCTTCTTCGATATCGCCAATAAGAGTGTTTCTTTTAATTATATCTATTTTCTTCCCCAGAAAATTTAAATTTAAATTTTTCACATCTATAAAAAGTCCATTCTCTGGATTAGATAATATAAAGGCATTATGCACGAGTTTTGCTATTGCTAATGTGTTTTAACAACTATCCATTTACCAAATATTGTTAAATTTCTTCTTTTCCAAACGCTTAGAATTCGTTCTAGCTTTTCTAATTTGCTGGTCCAACTTTTTTCATAGCTTTCATTTTAGTTATTACCAAGATATATACCCAAGGACTTAACACTATTTTTATTAATTTTAATTCCATGTATTGAATTTTCATTCACATATATTTCAATAAAAGACCCTGTTAAAAGACATTCCGTGTTTCCTAAGTTCAACTTCGGTCCAGCCATTTTGCTGAATTCATTAATTATTTCTATTGCCTTTTTTGAGAATTTGTATCTTTCAACATATTTGTGCAGTCGTCAGCATGTTGAACAATTTTAATTATCTTACCACTATTTTCATTAAATGTCAGACCATTTATATCTTCACATTTTCTTATTTGAACAGCTAATATTTCAATTACAAGTACAAACAAAAGGGCTGACACAGGGCATCCCTGCCAAATGCCTCTTTGCATTTTACAAGATTTTGACAGCCATCCATTATTCTTTATCTTAAAATTAGGCTCATTGTAGAGTGCTTTTATCATTTTAATAAACTGCTCTCCAAAGCAAAATTTTTTTAGTGTTCTAAACATAAAATTGTATTCAACGGAATCAAACGCTTTTTCAAAATCTAGAAAAAGTAAGATACCATCTTATTCGTTCTTCATATAATATTAAAAAATATCTAGTATCAAGCGCGCATTTACGCCTATATATCTACCTTTAATGTATGCACTTTGTTCTTGTCCAATTATTCTGTTACAATCTTTTTGAAGGCGCTTAGCTAACACATGAGTAAATTTTTTATAATCAACGTTAGTTAGACTAATTGGTCTGTAATTTGATATAGTTTCCTTTTCCCCCTTTTTTATAAATTAAAGACATAATTGCGCTCCTTTGAGTAATGGGCAGCATACCTTCCTCAATGCTTTTTAAGAGCGATGCGTAATATATTTCTTTTATATCGTTCCAAAATAATTTATAAAACTCCGCGGGTAGACCGTCTTGACCAGGCGATTTATTATTTTTCATGAATTTTATAACTTCTTTACATTCTTTTAGTTCGGGAAGTTGATCGCATAATTCTCTTTCCGCTTTTGTTATTTTTCACAACCTACATCGTTTAAATATTTTAAGGTCTTCCGTTTCCAACGGAAGACCTTGTACTGATTCTGTTGGAAATTCTTCATTATTATTTAGGGTCTTCCGTTTCCAACGGAAGACCCTTTTGTTATTCTACTGTTTCTTTTCTTTATTATTATTTTTTTTTGATTTTTTTCTGACTTTTTTCGAACGCTATTTCTCGTGAACTACTCGACCGATTTGCATGAAATTTTCAAGATATGAAGCATCAAACATAATTGATATTATAAAATTTTTGGCTGATGACGTCACTTCCGGTTTGAGATTTTGAGGATTTAGTGAATTTTTAAGGACCATTTTGTCCAGGTAACTCCTCAAAAACTAATTGTGATAGAAACGTGAAACTTTCAGGGATAGTAGATGAATGTCTGTAGATGATCCTATTTATTTGATATTTTGAAAAATGCACAAGGCGCCGAAGCTCGCCCGAGCTCAAAAATTGGCACCATTTTTTTTCACGAAATTTTCGCATATTTTTAGCCCTAGCTTTTGATGTGTAAATATTTTGTTAAAACATGTAATGCAAAAGTTGTTCAGATTTACAAGGGCTTTCGTTTGATATCAAGAAAAAGGGACTGGCCCCTCAAATTAGGGGCCAAGAGGGCTCTAAAGTATTTTTGCAATAACTCTTTACTGAACAATAATTTGTTATCAATTATAGAAGCAAAAATGTTCATTGTACATCTGTTTATCTATACAGTACCATACCTAAGTCATATGTTACTTAATTAGGGGTTTCAAGGGGCCAAAATCCCAAAACTTTGATTTTTAATATCTAGAAAAGGAGAAATATTTTGAAAAGCATTGTAGAAGAAAAGTTGCTAAAAATAATGTTCTTAACAATATGGTACCTATAAGTTTTTTGTTGGTGGCCCCGGTAAGGAGTTTAAGGGTCGGCCCCTAAAACACATTTGTTCAGATATCTTTAAAACGGTCAACAATTTCTAAACACTTGTTGAACAAAATGTGTTTATATTTACAAGATCTTTTATTTGATATAAAAAAAATAAGGGCTGGCCCCTCAAATAAGGGGCCAAGAGGGCTCTAAAGTCTTTTTATAATAACCCTTTACTGAAAAATAATTTGTTATTTATTATAGAAGCAAAAATGGTCATTGTACAGTTGTTTATCTATACGGTACCATACCTAAGTCATATGTTACGTAATTAGGGGTTTCAAGGGGCCAGATGTCTAAAATTCTTATCATTAATATCTAGAAAAGTAGATATAATTTGAAAAGCATTGTAGAAGAAAAGTTGCTCAAAATAATGTTCTTAACAATATGGTACCTGAAATTTTTTTGTTGGTGGTCCCGGTAAGGAGTTTAAGGGTCGGCCCCTAAAACACAGTTGTTCGGATATCTCTAGAACGGTTAACAATTCATGAATACTTGTTGAACAAAACATGTTTATATTTTCAAAACCTTTCATTTGATATCAAGAAAAAGGGGCTGAAAGGGCTACAAAATCTTTTTGTAATAACTTATTTTTTAGCGATAGTTTGTTATTAATCATAAAAGGAAAAAAAAGAGCTTATTGATCATAATTTAAAACTGAAATCCGTTTTAAAATCGGACAATGCATTACAGAGATATAGGGGTTTAAAATTTCGATTTTTCCGGAAATTTTGATTCCACATTCTTGGTTAAGAAAATAGTTTTATGGTCAGTGTGATATCAACTCGTACCTAAAATTATTCGATAATTGTAAAATCGTACTTTTACACATTCGGATTTGTATTTGCTAATTTGTTCTTGAAATCGATACGGTTTTTGTCCATTCGTACTTAGAATCATTCGGATTTTGTTAACACGTACCAAGAATAATTCGACTTTTTTTCTTTTTGTTTTAGTTTCTTATGTTTAATGGATTAAAAACTCTGCTTCTTACAGGAACTTCTAGCTTTACTTTCGACATTAACGGAAGACCCACTCGTTGCTTTGCAACGAGCTTTGCTCTAGTTTTCTTCTTCTTTTTCTTCTAGACGTTTCTTTAAACCTTAATATCTCGCTTGTTTTTCACCCGATTTTATTCAAATTTTCAGGGTCTATTGGAAATGCCGATAGCTCACTATAGCACATAACATTGTGAAATAGCTATTTCCGGTTTTGAGTTATTCCCCTTTGAATATTTTTTTAGTGGGTCTCTTGTACCTGCAAAGGCTCCGAGTTGATCCGTAGCAAGTAGTTTTAATTTACAAATCTTTAATGTAGACATCTTGAACGTTGTCCTCCCAGTCTTAAATGTTTGATTAACCCACGTATACTTCTTAAAAAATCACATCGAAATTTATGTTTCAAAAAATGCTAAATTTTGCTTACATCTTTGCTCCATAACTTTTTAGTAATAAATATTTCCTAAACACATATAGAACAAAAGTTGAGCCAAATATTAAGGGCTTTCGTTGGATACCATACAAAAGGGGCTAGCCCCTTAAATTATGGGTCTAGATCCCTTAAAAGTCTTTGCTTTCTAACTCTAAAACGGTAAATTTTTCGATATGGGCGTCGCTGCAAAAAATGTTGTTTGTGATCTTATTAATCTCATAAAGCTGTTTTTGTGTTCAAGTATTGCATAATATGAGGGCAAACAGTATTACGTGTAGACCAGTATTCGCGGCAATTTGGCAAAGTTAACGAAAGTCTTTGTGCGTACAAATGACATAAAGTTACCACAGAATGTATACCGGTTTATACGGGATGCCTTTATTCATAAGAAAAAGGTTTTTTTTAAGTATACATGCTTTTATTTGAGGACTATAAGTCATTTTTGTTAAGTTCTCATAGTGAACAATCCTTTAAAAACGCGAAACAGAAAATAAAAACATTCTATTTCTTTTCTAGTAAAACTCAAATTACGGATTAAAAAAAACTTCTATGTACTACATTTTAGTTATTATACTGCATGCAATTGAAATCTATCTGGGATCTGAGCTGCGTGTGTGTACCATTACGTAACCTATCTTTCGTCCGCGGCCGAGGATATCGATCGCGGCAGGACTACCTAGCGGTCAGCGGTATCCGCGTCTGACACATATGGGTTTGCTTAGCCGCAAACATATAGAATTGTTTTTAATTTTTGAATACATATACATGTAAGGTTTATGCTTCTTAAATTGAATAAAACGTTGAATGTTAATTAATAAATCGTTCTGTTAATTAATAAAGGCAATGTCATACCCAATCTGAAGCATAATATACACGATTCGCGTCTTACATATATGTGTTTATTTAGCAGCAAACACAAGAACTGTTTTAAGTTTATGCCGGCTGTAAAAGTTTCTTCATCTTCAATTGATTTTTTGTGCTTCTATCTTATCACAAGTGCATGTTTATTGATAATCTGTACGAACACCACTATTAAATTGTTTGTTTTATTTTCAATTCAACTACATTGGTTTAAGATGTAACCATAAATTTATCTTACTTGTACAGTTGATTTGGCTTTGGTGTAAACGATAGTGCATAAAATCATTTAGAAACTTGACCAATAATGAAATAAAAGTAAGACATCAGTCCGAATCTGAATATGCAATTAAGGCTAATTGTTTATTTAAAAGATTAAATACAATACAACGCCGAGATTTTGACCGGTGCGTGTTAATTAAATCAACTTATGTTTCAACATAAGATTAATATTTACCCGTGATTATTTCCGTTTATAAATGCTGAAACTTTTTACAGACTTTAAAACTTTTGAGACAATATTTTCTATATATTTACTGGTGTGGGAATTAATATTCGACCAACACAAAATCGTGTAAAAGTAAAAGAAGTTTTGTTAAGAGTTGTACAAAAATTTAGCAGGGTGTACAAAGTAAAAGTGAATTTAAAAAAATCAAACATTCTCAACGTTCAAATCAAATCAAATTAAAATCAAAGTTCCGTGTTACAATATAACATGTATGCGGTAGGTGCTGGCACGATAAAAAAAATTATGCGTAATTGAGGGAATCGTTGGTTATTTTTCAAAATATTCATATGATTTTTAAACAAGTTTTGTTTTGATTCTAGCGGTCACTTGATCACCTTTATAGTTTTTCTGTATGATCGTTTGCTTCATTGTAAAAACAAACTCATTGCTGTGTTGCCCATACCCCCCCCCCCCCCCCATCGTCAGACTTGAATAAATGGTTGGTTTGTAAGTCTAAAATGTTTTTAAAACTGTACAAATAATGTTTTAAATTAACAAAAAAATAATGATCATCCCGCACACATGGCCGAGGAGACCCTGTCTGTCATATTTTGTATACATGGAATGATTAGAAGCTAAAATTTTACACAAAGATTGCTTGTGACATGTACTTTAATATGTCCTGACTTAAACTTTGATCATTTGCGCAAGTTCAGTGTCACTGAAGAAAAAGAAGCATCCATTATTTTCTAATAGAGAAATACTTTAGTTATGATTTTTTTTCTTAGTGGGGAGGGGAGGAATTATTTGTGAGGTTGCTCACAGAGCCGCCAGTTGGTCCACAAAGAGCACTCTCCCCCTTTCTCGCAACCAAAATTCTCTTAAATGAACATAAAGGAAATTGAATTTTGGGGCATTGTTCCCCCCTCCCCCAACACACATTTTAGTAGAAGGCAATATAAATTTTTATGGCTAATTGAAAACAAATTATATTAAACAAAATAAGTTATAGCTGCCTCACAACTCCCCCTCCCCTACCACTACCACGGATTAGATTTTGATGATTTTAGTATTTTTTTTTCTTTTATTTGCTTGTTTATACATTTCGGATAAATTTGTTCACCGAAGCAAAAACAATCCTGAGTGCTTGCATGGCTAAACATTATACGGAGAGTTGTCCCTCCCGCTGAGCACCTCTCGTACAGCGCACCCTCAGGATGGAGAAGGCGTCATCGTTTATTTTTGATTTTCTGAACTTACTTTTATCATTTTGACAATCTAGTCTGATTAAATCACCACCCTTCTGCTTACATTCATCAGGGTCTGATAGGTATCGATAACAGGTCATCTTCACATGATCTCCATATTTGCACACAAACTAAATATACTCTCAGTTACCAAATACATGACTTTATCTGTTAATGAGAGGTGCAACTCTTCAATACTCAGTCTGGGGGTTACATAGAAAGCAAGCATGAATTAATTTGCCTGTCTCCATTTAAAAAGTTCCAGTAAATTTTCTAAAGCCCTGATTGGTCAGAAGTTTAGGTCGTGTGAAGATAACCCCCTATCAATACCTGTCAGACCCTGTAAGGAGAAGAAGAAAGCTTTTAATCAGACTGATTGACAATCCTTTTCCGATAGGAAGCTGCAACGGAAGACCTATTCGTTGCTTTGCAACGAGCTCGGCTCTAGTTCTATCTCTTCTTCAGATACGTTTTTACTACTATAAAGTGAACTATAAAAATTGTATATACATTTCATAACATTTTCATTGTCACTATAAGTCATATCATTGTAATCTTTAATCTTATTAATAGCATTATTATATTGTTGTTTTCTTTCAAGACCTAAAAAATAGGAGGAGCTTTTTTCGACCTTTATCAATCCATATAGCCCTTGATCTTATGTATGCACCTTTGCATTTTTCATTATAGTAATCATCAAGTTCTTTTTCAAGCTTTCGTTTAACATATCTATCTCAGAATGATCCGCTAGTTCTATAGATTTTAGCTGGGCTTCTATGAATTTAATTCGTTTTTTAACCTTCATTGCTTTTTGTTTTGAGTATTGTACGCAATAAGTCTTAATGGTCATTTTAATGTGTTCCCATTTTTGTATAGGATCAAGGTTGTTCTGTTTCACATTTTCGTCTTTTATACGTTTTTTAATTTCGTCACAGAATGTTTTATCCAAAAGAAGAGATGTATTAAATTTCTAATACCCAATACCTCTCAAATTCTCAGTTGTATTGATATCGAATCTTATTCCAATATGATCACTAAAACGTGTTTCTTCAACATTTGGCGCTCTGCGTAGAAAAATACTATCTAAAGGAAATAACATATTTCTTGTCATTAAAACATAGTCGATCCTGCTCTGAGGAATATTATCACTATTACACCATGTAAAGTCGTTGATACTATCTTCCTCGTTTTTATCCCAACAATCAAGTAAGTTAAAATGTTTTAGGGCTTTGCTTAAGACACTTACACTTTTGTCATTATTTAAAGAATCTAATTGACAATTAAAGTCACCACACATAATTAGACCATCAGTGTTTAAAGCTTTTTGATTTATCAAAGTTAGGAGTTTCTTAAAAAAATAAATATTCTTTGTATTTCTTGATTTGGTGCATAGATATTAATAATTGCTAAAATCTTATCGTTATAACGTACATTTATCAATATTCGTCTACTATCTAATGATTGATGGTGATTTAAAATTTCAACATTTAAGTGTATCTTAAACAAGACAGACACTCCACTGATATAAACAGAATTCGAAAAACAATGAAATTGTTCACCATGCCATCGTGCATTATAAAACTCTTCTTGTTCTTTGACAAAATGTGTCTCTTGTAAATATATTACATCACGATTAGCATCACGTAGCCAGTTAAATAATATTATACTCTTTTTATATGTATTCAACCCTCAAACATTCAATGAATAAAATGAAATGTTTTTGTTTTCCATCGAACATTATCAAAGGGTTCTTCTTTCTGTCTTTTTTGTTTGTTTTCTTATTCTTTTTCATTTCGCAGAGAAACTTGTCGAGTGTTTGTGGGTCTTCGGGTGTGTGTTGACCTCGCCTCGGAACTGACACGCTCCTTAATCTCCTCTTGTATTTCTGTGCGACCTTTTTCATAATTTGCCCCAATTTGTTTGAACCAGGCCATTTGTTAGGATCAGTGTGTTCCGTTGCCTTTGGATCAAGACCGGTTACCCAGAATGCGTCATGTGTAGCCTCAGCGAAAATTGAGTTGTTTTCGCACTTTTCAATTCGTTCGCGAAAGGCTTTCACTTGTTCTGCTTTCTCAGAGACGATTTCCTCCATTACTAATGTCTTCTGGGTATTCCAATCATTGGGGTCCTTAACGGTGCTACCGAATCGTTTTGCTTCTAGCGCAGATTTCCCTTTCCGGATTTTTCTGCCATATTCAGACTTCCAGCTCGGAGTCCTTTTGAAAGTTGGTAGGCATGCTCAGAGGATTGATGTTTTTCTCCAAATACTGTAACCTCGCAGGCGTAAAAATTGGAGATAGGATAATCTTTTATCTTTTATGGCGGTGTTTGTTTCCACATAATGAGGGCAATCAGCTGATTCAGGATCATGCCCAGGTGTCCGGCACACTCTGCAGCATTTTTAGACGGTGGCTATAAATAGCCACTGTCTATTGCTATCGTCCTGGCCGGAAGGGTATTTCTCACGGGGACCCTAGCGGATAAGGAACGATAACTCTGTTAGGTATGCAGAGTTACTGGCGATGTTTTACCGATTGTCGATTTCAGTTTGAGAACTAATTTACATCTTATCAGATATTTTAAGCATAATATCTGCTAATTATTTTGTACATACATTTAAATAATTTATGAAATTGTGTTTAATTTTAATGAGCAGTTTCCCTGTCTGCTTACGCGGTATTGATAACTTATGCACCAACTGCCAGCTGTGAAGTTTAACTCAGTATCAGGACTCCAAAAATTATATCACTGCGATAATTGACCAAGAGTTCTCACAATTATGGTGTCTTTTTTTTATGGTGTAAACAATTGTCAGAAACACACTATTTAAACGGGTTTGCCATTTCTTTTTTCAGCAATTATGCTTCATCGATAAATTCATGATCAATCATTTTCAACGCACCAATTTAAGTTGAGGCAGTATTTATTTTGTTGTAGCTTATTCCAAAGAATTCACAACATATACTGACAATGAATATTACATAAATTACATTTTAATGAACTTCAACCGATAAATGGCACACTTTCTTCTACAAGTGTGCATGTGTTTTCAAACATACAAAAAACTTGAAATTTACTATACAAACATGTTCAATTTTGGACTGATCTGTGATCAACCTTATTTTATAACCCTCTCAGTCTGTAGAATCATTAATTTTATTACATGCACCTCAATATTCATCAGACAATAATTACTACTGATGTTGACTCTCTACAATGACTTTCTCTCAAACACGCTAATCGACCTCGGATTGTAAAACTCACGTGCAAATCGAGTCGCCGTTTCACACACAGTTTTATATGTATATAAACACACCACACTTCGTCATTTTACGGACCTGGTGACGATGTTTCAAAAATTTTCAGTACAGATTTGTTGTAAGGAAATAAGGAATCGAAGATGTATGCTGTAAAACGTCTTATGGATTTCACGGCGTGTAAACCCGTGAATCTCCATTTTGCAGCAATTAAGCGCTAGCTTTCTGTGAGGAAAAACAATCGGTTCAACTCATGCGATATTCCATATACATGTATGGTACATTGTGAAAGGTAATGTAAAATACATTTGTTCCCTAAACAGTTTCTGACGATTTTCTTCACAGTAAACTGAAAAACGTAATACTATGGAATCCGGATAGGGCCATGCAGTTCACTATCGCACCATCGCACCATCGAGATTGGGGTCGATAGTGCGATGACGCGATAATGCGATGACGATGACGCGATGATGCGATGACGATGGTGCGATAACGCGATGACGATGATGCGATGGTGCGACAATGCGATGACGATGGTGCGATAGCACGATGAAGCGATAGCGCGATGACGCGATGGTACGATAGCGATAGCGCGATGGTGCGATAGCGATGACGCGATGGTGCGATAGCGATGATGCGATGCTCTATCGTGTCATCGTTAGTTCTTTATCGCGCTATCGTCATCGTATCATCGCACCAGCGCTCTATCGACTTTCTATAAAAGGAATTCATTTCAGTAGCCATTATTCTTTTGATGACGAAAAGATGCTTGAATGTTTCTTTAATGTATATAATAATATTTTATCAATGAGATTCGTTATTCAAGCTAAGATTTGATTGTCTAATTAAAAAAATAATAAAATGTTTAATTGTCATTATATTTAAGTATTTGCAGGCATGTTGTACCAGAAAGATATGGTAGAAATAGATTTTGTTTTGTTATTGTAACAGGTTTTTCCTTCGTATAATAAACAACCATTCAATACATGTCCCTAACGGTGTTCAATGGTGCCATTGCCCCTAGCCACCCCCCCCCCCCCTTTCGGACAAATTACATAACAGTTTCTTCCTTCGGATAAATGGCTTTATAGTAGATTTTCTACCACTGAAAACTGGTTACATAGTGGGATTTTCTCCCTATTATGATTAGATTATTCCCATTCATAAGTCATAGTATTTTCTATCCATTCTGGAATTTCGGCAATGCTGATCGTGGACCATCCGGAACAATACTTTATCTGAGATGAAATTGATTTCTCATAAAAAGGGTAATGAATATTTAGCTCCTCCAAAAAAATAACTGTTAAACCTTGAAAAAATTCAATGTGTATCCTTTGAAAAGGGAGAATTCAAATATTGCAAAATAAAATACTACTATCCCAATTCACTTCATCAAATATATAATAAAGTTTTCACGAACTGACCATTTCACTTTTTTAAAAACAAGGTGAAAACACATATGTATACATGGAAATTCGATCATATGTATATCAATAGATCGAATATTTTAAAATACGGGGCAACTGACCTTCCCCATCCCATTTCTATTTACTTGTTGAGATTGAGAGGTATATACATATAGGTCTGCGCCCCCCCCCCCCTCCTTCAATAAAAGATGCTACATGCATGCGCTAGTATATACTGCGTGATTGCTCGTACTCTGATTCCCTTAAATGTCCATTGAACGGTAAACTAGGTCATTGTTCAATGGCGGAGAAGCGCCAAAACCAATAGGCCTTGGTAAAATAATCGCCATTTGAAGGCGCCCGCCTGCAGGATTAAAAACAATCAACCTACAACATAAAACGTACTTATAAAACTGACATCGAATTTGAAGGCACCTAAACAAGGACGAGTAATAATCAGGGGACTCGGGAGTCGTTTGATACAGAGAGATTTCGGCGCAGGTTCCAACAATTATAATGAAGGTGATCGTGCCCATATTCCCTCTACAATCAAGTTTCACTTGAGTGACACATGCTCTAGTTTTGGCAATAATGATTTTAAGGTTGAATAACACATCATCACAAAATGGCTGACCTTTGATCAAAACAACATTTCGTTTTATTAAAACGATTTTATCGACGATATCAAGTATAACTTACTCCATAGACGAGTGGATAAAGTGTCGTGCTTGTGATCCGTACATCCTGAGTTCGAAACCCGCAGGGGCTTTTGCTGTTACTTACTGAATTAAATTTTTAGATATTCATTTTTTATCCCCAAACAACAATTTTTTTTTTGTAATTTGACATATATACAGTTTATTGATCATGATATCTTTCATAATCAAATAATTTACTGTTAATTTGAGTGACTTCTTCCAGATGTGTTATGCCACCTTAAAAACTACTCGTCGCACTATAATGGGAAAAAAACCCTGGAAGATGAAGAGGGACATAATGAACAACAAACGGTATTAAGACTTCTTTCCCGATTTCTTCGGCAGGAGACTTATAAATAAATCGTCTCTGTTACTGTAGCAAGGAGACTTTGATTTTGGTAATTTGAATAGTAGGAATAACAAAATTTAGTTGTTTCTCCTATCGGGAGATGGGTATTTTCAGCCTACCTTACTATCTACTCGGTATATTCATCTTAAAGGTTAAGGAATGTTTTCAATAGCTATCCAAAGTATACTCATAAATTGGGTTGGGTTGGGTCAGTTTACGCTTTATTAACCGCTCCACGGATATAAATTATCTTGGAACCAATCAGAAAGCGCGTTACAACCAAAACTAAATTATTCCTTAGTCCATCTGACCACCGAACAATGCCAACCTACCAGTCAAATGCTTAAGGATTAATCAATTGATTTCATCACGATACACGTTTGTACATAATGATGGCGGGTCCCGGTGACCTAAAAGTCTATATTTTTATATTGGGAAAATATTGATGTAATTTTTTGCCTAATATTAATATAATTGTTTTTACACAAAAACGTGTCTATTAAAAAATGATAACAATCATTATACACCCTTCAAACACAACTTGTTGCTTCGTTCGATCGATGGAGAGAGAGAGAGAGAGAGAGAGAGAGAGAGAGAGAGAGAGAGAGACAGAGTGAGTGTGGTTATAAGTTGTTTACATCTTACAACTCCCCACCCCCTTTTTCAAAAACCTTGGTATCTCATATAAATTGTCATCTCTATTTCTTTTGTTTTCAATCCAACTCCTTTAATAACTCATGCATGATTTATCCACTTTGCTGTTCAAAGGTTCAAACACCTTAGATTCAAAGTCATCTCCAAAGTTACAGTTGAAAAGATACGTGTAAATGGATATTTGGAGTTGTTACATTTTGTTGATAAAGAAATATATAAATACGTTTGCTGTATATTGGCTTCATATTAGAATTGTTTACATGAATTACTGAGCCATTCTCACTACAGAGACCGAACATATTCTCTCCCGAATTTTCCGGATTAAACTCAGCTGGAACTTACTCCAAAACTTTTATAACACCGGTCTTTTGAGTAGTACTTAGTGAAGCATATACTCATAGTACGAGGTATGAGAATGAGTACCGGTTTAAAATATTATTTTTCATGTTCTTGGATGTAAATTATTTACATTCTCATAAAAAAAACTTGTCACGGCCATGCGGGTTTCTTTATTGTATTATTATCTTTGTTTATTACAATGTAATATAGCTCTTCTAAATATTTATTTGTCCAGGGTAAATAGGGCATGGTAAAATTGAAATATCATATTATTACTTGAAAGTCAATGTCAATTTCTGATATAAAATTCGTTCATTCACCCGCTGTCTGACGCAATTCTATTTTCAATGGCGCATGCGCATAAAAGTCGATAGAGCGATGGTGCGATGAAGCAATGGCGATGGCGCGATATAAAACTAACGATGACACGATAGAGCATCGCGTCATCGCTATCGCACCATCTCGCTATCGCTATCGCACCATCTCGCTATCGCTATCGTACCATCGCGTCATCGCACTATCGCTTCATCGTGCTATCGCACCATCGTCATCGCATTGTCGCGCCATCGCATCATCGTCATCGCGCTATCGCACCATCGCGCCATCGTCATCGCATCATCGCGCCATCGTCATCGCATTATCGCGTCATCGCACTATCGACCCCAACCTCGATGGTGCGATGGCACGATAGTGAACTGCATGGCCCTATCCGGATTCCATATAATACGATGAGCGAGGTACAATCTGTGACTTTTCTCCATATGCGCCCGTCCTTGCTTTTTTTTTTTTTTTTCTTTTTTTTTTAACTGTAACATGTACGTAAACATCGCCCCGTTTGTTCTCAAATAAACTCTGTAATTTTTAACTCGCGAGTACATCTTTATTATGCGCTTTCTTCAGCATTTGTTTCCGTGTGTTAGCATCATGTTCTCAACATGCATTTTTAAATGGGCGGGTCTATATAAATGCGTCAATCGGAATCTTGTTGCGAATCACAGTTGAAACTCAACGCAATGCTAGAATGTGCTCATAGATGACTGTAGTATTCTACTGAGCTACTAAACTAGCTTTTCGGAAATATTGCCGAGATTTGCGAACCCTAGATCTATTGTCTAGTACATGCAACGAATAAAATGAAATTTATAGATGTACGGCTCAGAAAAACGTGCGTTCAACTTGGATTTTGTTTGTTTTGTGTTTTAAAAACTGATTTATCCTGTTAAAACATTAGATTTCATTTTACCACTACTGTTTTATTCGTGACCTGGAGAAATTGAAAAGATCCCTGAAAACATTATTTATTTCTTTGCTCATTTTGCTTAAATCTGGTGCGGAATAGTTTACCCATACTGCCATTAGTTTTATGGGATGGGGAAAAGGTCAAGCATCACACGGCTTTGGAAAAAACATGTATAATTATAAACAGTTTTATTCAGGGTCCATATCTTTTGAGTCCTTTTTTGATAAAGAAGACATACCTTTGTACACAAATAATCTAGAGGTCATAGGTCAAACTTTATGATGAAAACTCCTCTACTTGTACGCTCTTATTATATTATGGACATGTCCCAACATGTCCCATTAACAGTATTATTTTACTGCAAAAAATCAAATCGGATGCAAATTTGAAGACCTTGTAAAAATTATGCATATTAGTACAAAACTCCTGACATTACACAGAATTTTTAAAAATGAAAATATAAAAAAGATTCTTCAAAATCTCGCATATTAAATGCAAGATTAAACAAATATGTGATTTCCAAACAAAGGAACTGGTTATGACCTTATGTAAAGCGAATGTTTTGGTGAATAATCACTAAATATTTGTTATATTTATACTAGAAAAGTTAAATGTAGCAAGTAAATTATGCGTTTTAAAGTGTACTGAGAAGCAATAAAATAATGATACATGTGACTATCCCGAATTCATTCAAATGATTTGAATTAATCTACAGCTAAATACAATAGAACAAATGTACTTTAAAACGTTGATTAATGAAACTGCCGCGACTGAATATTGTATGATTTTTCTTTTCAAATTTTCATTCACTTTTGTTGAGAGCTAATGGAAATAAACCACTCGAAGTCGAAGATAAAATATTGATTGACTCTGCGGTTTCATGATGACGTGCATTCCAAAAGCATTTTCCAGTTTTATCAAACATGTTCTTGTAAACTCATTCCGTTTTCTATACATCTACATGTATTAACTGGATATGAAGACAAATTAAAGTAAGTATGTTGGCCCACGAGACTGCAACTTTTTCCCTGTTTAGAAATTGAGGGAAAATGCAGTCGAGAGGGAAAATAAACATACTACATGTATGCCCAAATAGTTAGTAAAAACCTGACAAGTATTTTATCATACCAAAGCCTTATTTGTTCTCGTTACTTTGAAAAATCTACAATATCTTTAAAGCACAATAGTCCAATCCTCACTTTTCAAAAGTTGTTCCCCTTTGCGGGGTCAACCCAAAGGTCGAAAGGAAAAAAAACCCACAAATGTCCCTTCTTTATACAATCAAATATTTGGGCGTATTGTGATGAAATCGCTTTGAATTTTATTTATTCATTCACTATGTGGTGGCAACCCACATATTGAATGAGGCATTCTGGGGCAAACAAAATAAATACCAAAAACGGATTTTAATGTCAAACGATATAAATACAAATATATATATGCAAACTTCTATACTACAAAGGCTACTGAAATAAATCTACGGGTTTTCCCCCGAAGACGACGGCCAAGAGACATAGCTTTTGTAAAGTGTGAATTGAGATTACACAACTACGATTTCCACATAACTATGACCATTTAGGAAACTCACGACCAGTTGTGCATGTAAGCGTTAAGCATTAGTACATGTATGCGATACTGGCCGCGGGTTTTCGACGACAATAATTATCGTACATGTAATATGCCACATACAAACGACGCCACCGTCTAACAGTACTTTCAGTACTTTGATTCTTTTTGCAGACACTAGCTTTGTGACCAGAGCTGCAACAATTATAACACTGCATCTTGACAGCTTCGGTTTTTTGCCCGTAGTGATAAATTCTACACTTGAGCCCCGCACATGAGACATTCCTTGGGAGTGTGCGATCATTGGCCAGCGGTGCAATATAAAGAAACCTATTGCCATTTAAGACGCTTGTCATTTTGTTAGTCACTGGGTGTCTAATATTCTCGTATTTGAGTTCACTTTTCATTTCAATTTCAAAACCGTGCAACATTTCAAAAACTGCGCTGTCATCAACAGAGAGCGGCAAGCCAGAAACTGTAATTTTCAATACATTATCTTTGGGGTTTTTTTTGGCTCCAGTTGAGTATGGATTTGAATCATACACCTGTGCTGTGATATTTCTAATTTCAAACCTTTCTTGGAGCAATGCTGTCCTACTGTCTATACATTTCAGGTAGACCCTCCATAGATCTCTCTCTAATTGTATACAGTGAATAGTGTCCCCCACTTTTTCATGTATCGCCTCATACAGTTCAAAGTCAGTTATTTTACTACTTTTGTCAGTCTGAAGGTTTAATTGGTCGTTAATGAGTAAAACTATCAGCTTTTCACCAGAGTAATATTATGATGCATATCCCGTACTGCAGTGAAAATTTAACGAAATAAATGCTCCAACATTTACTGCT
The DNA here is from genome assembly GCA_020458035.1 of Magallana ariakensis. Classification (NCBI taxonomy): domain Eukaryota; kingdom Metazoa; phylum Mollusca; class Bivalvia; order Ostreida; family Ostreidae; genus Magallana; species Magallana ariakensis. The sequence goes on from CM035813.1 coordinate 24,321,385, forward strand.
GATTATTGAATTATCCTAATCCTTTTAAAACAGAAACATCATTTTCTTCTTTCATACGTATAATGATGAGGTACATTTAAATAGAATTAATTATTATAAATCATTTATTTTATTTTGTCAAATGAAAAAGTATAAGACAGGCCAACGAAAATGTTTGAGGCATTGTGTATAGTTTGTATTGAAAAGCTACTGTAAAATGCAGCAAAAATAAAAATTTTATTTAAAAATAAGATCTCTTGATAAATTCTAATTAATATGGCTCACAAATTTCTGACTTATTGATAAATACATGTAGCAATATATTCAGAAAATACTTTGTATACACGTGTATTAACTTTTAATTAAATTAGATCACGCAAATATGGCACTTAAGGATTTAGAAATGTACCGGTAAAATAAATCGGTTGTTTGATAAAAATAAATGTGAACAAATGTGTAGATAATCAACTTAAGAAATGGAGATAGAAGAGATCTGTGAGTAAACACCGGACATACACGTTGTTAAATCAAAACACCGCACATACAAGTACCGGTACACGTTTCAAAATCAAAACATTTGAAGAAATTTCTCTATGACTAAAAATAATTAAATGGTAACATAAAAATAATGGATTTGAAAACGAAACAAACAATTTAATCGTGAAGCAAATGAGGCAGCATGTTGCCTATAAGCCGTTTCATGAACGTGCAAATGGGAAAAAACGATCTGTTTTGTTTTGAATTTGACAGTTTCATTAAACTGAATATGTACACGCTATTCAATATAAACGCATACGGTTTAATTTCTTGAGAGAAAATATACTGCCGTGGTTGAATATTGTATAATTATATGTGATTGACATCCTATTTATAATGTATTATGAAGATTTGATTTTGATACGATACTATATAAATATTGGTTAAAATGTGGGGTATTTATTTGACAATACTAAATATAGTCCTTTGCCTACACTAACTATCTAAATGCGTAATGTATGTCACTGAATAAAGAGAATAAAACTATATTACTAAAGTTTAAATCATTTGTCGTGTGTTTGCGCTAGTAATTGGAGGAAGTGTACAGCCATGCAAATGTACCCCCCCCCCCCATAGATACACCCAAGAGCGTTCATGGGGATAGGAATAAACGAAATATTTAATTCAATCTTGTTTAAGAAAAAAAAATATTTGGTCTCTTTAACTACCTGTACATTCCTAAACAATGCATTTACCCGCACAATATTTCATTTCGAGAGGGGATGCTCTGTTTTGCGGTGCTCTTGTTAAATAATTTATTAGAAATTTATAGAAACAAATCATGATGTAAATAGTGAACATTTTAAGCATAAAAAAACCATCATAGTCACATATCAAATATACATATTTTCAAGAAATTATTTACATTTCATTAACATTAAAGTTTGAAATCATGAACTTTAACTTTTTGTAGTTGTTAAAAAGGTCCGCCAAAATCACTTGAACTTTGTAAGAAAAAAAAAACACCTCTATTGCGTAAATGGGTTATTTGAAAGTCTTATACGCCCTTGATTGGACATGGAAAACAGATTTTTTTTGGTCTACATGGGAAATAAATTCGTTACCCAGGTCAAATTAAGGGTAGACGGGGATTTATCCGCGGTTATTTCCATACACCCTGTAACGCCAAAGACTCAAGTACTTTTCTGATCAAAAGTCCGTTTTCTCTCGTCGTTATAGTCATCGTGAATTTTTCACATAATACCGTATATCTGGTAATTTTTGCGTTGATCTAATTTTCGCGATCTCTTTTAAATCGCAAATAAGTGAATGCGCAGAATTATATCCTGTATCATTTTCTATTTGTCGCAGAAAATGACTTACGCAAATTAAAAATGCTGTACATTTTTCCATTTTCGCAAATTTTGTGACACGCGAAAAAACCGTATACGGTATTCTTCTTCAACACCACTGGCTCAATTTCAATTACAATTTTTAACCAAGCAACATTGGGTGAAGGGAATTCAAGTTTTTAAAAAAAAATGAAGGGTCGTGTTCTCTTTATAGCAGAACTTATTTAAGAATAATTAAAAAATAAGTATTTTAAAAAAAATATTTGACAACAAAAACAAATTTTTGAGTAAGCATGCTCAGGTAGTGTCAAATCATGTTTGTTCAAAACTTGATACCAGGTAGGGTGGGACAACAATGAGATGAATTTTCACTTAGAAATATAACGAAAAAATAATCTTTAAAAATTTTCCTTTCCACAACCATTTGTCAAGAAAAGCTGTAATGCTTGTGTTGACGAATTATAAGGTATTGTAGGTTCAATTTTGTTCAAATAATGATATCTGGTTGTAGAGTGGGGCCACGATGAGGAGCTCAACTTTTTACTTAGTTATATAGAAAGAGAAACTTTAAAAACCTTCTTCTTAAATTCCGAATGGCCTGAAAAGCTGTAACTTGTCTCATGTATTCTAGATTAAAGGTTGTTCAAAACATGATTTTTGAGGGTAGGGTGGGGCTACATTGGTGGAGGTGGGGGTCATTGGAAGAAATAAGAACAAACTTTTAAAAAAAAAACTTATTCTCAAAAACTGAACCCAAAAGAACCGGCTATTAAACTTAATAATACGTTATGCGTAGAAAAATTTTAAAAATCTTTTTAAAGAAGATGTCTTCTACTAAGTTGTCTAGAATTTTGTATATAAGATAATAATTATTGTTGCTTAGATAAGCAATGTGGCCCTTACGCCTTTTGCATTGTTAGCTTTTTAATGTTTTTTGAAAAAAATTGAGCAATCAAGTAGAATGATTAATGATATTTTTACATAAAGGTTTAAAAATCATCCTCACTTTTTTAGTTAATAACAATTTTTACAATAAATAAAAAAAAAATTTCTTTTAAAATATGAGTTTAAAAGAAATATTTTAGCGCAATAAACCAGATGTTTGTATACTAATGAATGGAAAATGTTCTTAGTACGTTTTAAATAAAAATCATCAATTTTATCTTTTAAAAATTAACATAATTTCAATGCCATTTTTAAAAAGCATTAGTTTTGAATATCCTATTGTGACCAAAGGATGACTGCACTTAAGGACATGCGATATTTGCGAGAAAATAAACTTTTAAAGGAAGAATTTTTCTTTCAATTACAGAAATGGTCAACATCTAAACTGCAACTTTACGTAATTCCGTTAAATAAACGTATGTTGTTACCAAGCACTAATTTGTTTCATAGGCGGGGGTCATCACGATTTCTTGAATCTCTATACAATAATGAGGACGCCCACTTTTATACTGATTTCATACATACTCAGCGCATGTTTGTCTATTGTTTTGCGTTTAACAGTTGTTGTATAATTGCATTATCAAAGTTATGTCAAAGGGAGATTTATAGACAAACATGTGTTCATAGTTTAAATGAGAAAAAACTGCTTCTTCTTACTTTCGCTTTCTCTGATGTAACCAAGGGTTGATGCATGTTGAATATTATAGTTAACCACGTGATTTCTCACCTCAGGTAACTTTGGGAATACACAATTCTATCACGTGACGTGTAAGGAAGTATGGTATGTGCTAACTAGGACAATGTTTTCGAACACGTTAAGTTGACAAGCATTGATTTAAAGTCTTCTGTTCTTACATGAGCGTGGTCTAATTGTTGAAACCATAGTAAATACATGAAGTATACTTGAACCATACATGTATAGAATAGATAGGGTTATGGCGAAAGAGTGATCACATACATTTTTATACATGGCATTGTTATTCATGCTAGTCTAATTTTAATACTATTCTGATAATGTCAGCTCTACCTCTCATGCATATTAATATCAATTTTATGTTTGATCATGGGCAGATAAGCGAAAATTCTTCTTTTTTGGAAAGTTGTAACGAGAAAAACATAGAATGAACATATTGTATCACAGTCTAAAATCTTAATTCATGTTTGAAATTGACTAGACTCTTTAAAAATTTTAACAAAAGTGATATTAAGATGAGAAATAAACGCAACAGAAGCGACCGAAAAGGGCCCAAAACCCCGCGCTAAGTGCAGTCACCCTATTGTATCCACATGTTACAGTATTAACAGCTAGTTTGCATAAAATAGTCGGGTTTTTGAGTGGCAATCAACTCTTTTATTGACTGTACAGATTTTAAAAGTATAAAAACCCCAAAAACCGAACGCCTCATCTGAGATGTGTAAAATATTTAGGTCGTGTAATAGCTACCTTGTAAACCAGCGTGTAGGGCACATATCAAGTCTATACTGGAGCAGGCATCCTGCATATCTGCATTTATAGTATACATTATCTGTAAACTTTTTTATTTTGTTTTTTTTATGATAATTCTTAGGGAATTATGTCCTTTTTTAACGTTGGCGATGAAAAACTAACTCGTGATTGATCGATTTTTTTCCCGCTATAATGAAAAAATTTAAAATCCATGTACTTGTAAGGGCTAATCTTAGACTTCTGAGAAATTGTACATGTTGCAGCCTAATGTGAAAAAATTATCTATTTTTTCTGTGTTGATCGACAAAATGAAAAATTAACGTTTTACCTCATTTATACGGATAAATGAAAAACGATTAAGAGCTTTGTGTAATTTTAGAATAAATGGTTATCTTTGGTATTTCATACGGGCTACGAAGGTAATTTATCGGGGAATGCGATAAATGTATTTTATTTGCTTTTCTCGCGAGATTTCATATCCGGTTTGTTTATATATTTCTCTCCAAGGACATAGAACTGTAATGCAATTTTTAGTATCCTTTCATTCACTCTTTCTCATTTTCTCACAAAGTCATCTTAATTTGAAGTGACAGCTCATATGAAATATTTCTTTATCCGATTTAAACATCATAGAAAAGGATGTTATTATGATAATAACTTCATTATTCTTTTTTTTATGCTTGAAAATATCTCGATCGATATTGACACCAAATTAGAAATTTTCAAACAGAGAAATAAAAGTCATTCCCCTTTGACGGTATTTATTAGCAGTAAAGTGTTTAATTCTATGCTGAAATATAAGCAAGAGACATGTAAACTGTTTCTATAAGACATAAGTGACTATTAAAATAGCTGACTGTGTTGTTACAGTTTATTGTAACTTTGTTCTACATCATAAGCTATTAAGAATTTGCAACTCATATATCAAAAAGAACAAAAAAATCAAAAACAAACAAACAAACAAACAAATTAGGAAAATAATACAGTTTCTTTAATTGACATATTTTAAAAATTGTTTCTTCGTATTTTAAAGAGGTTCAACAATTTTTTCAAGTGCCAAACTGGCATAAAGATATCAGTTTCACGCTGGCGTAGCAAACTAAATAAATAAAATTGTTTGTCGTTATCATTTTCGCTGATAGCAAACTAGTTCAGCAACTTATCTTATTGCAAATGTTGTACGTATCGTTTCATCATGGTTGGGTCTAAATTTATACGTCTTATACTCTTTTGGACTATTGTTACTAAGGTAAGAAGTTACTTGTCGACATGATATATTTGTATATTTGTAAACCATTTTTTAAAATATTGTTGAAGTTGGATTTATTAAATTAAAATGTCATTTAAGTTAAAACTGCATGTACCTGTGAACATTATACCAATTTTAAATGACAAAATGTCATGTATTGGTATTCATTAAAAGTCATAATACTTAAATTAACTTTGAACAAAATAAACATTAATTATATTGCTAAACAATTTTATTTTCGTCCATAAAGACTACATATATTTTTTCTAAATGTTAACTTGATAAGTACATTTTCAACTGATAATTTCATATTTATAAGTGTCGTGAAATCTGCCAGATCATTTTTGGATGATTATATATTGTTCAGCTTTTACTACGAAACGTTTTGTTATTTCTGAAAGCTCTTCTTGAAAATAAGATTTTTTGCGCTTAAAAAAGGACACAGTTTATAACATATATGGCGAGATAATTAATTAATAGAATTATTTTTAAGGTTGCATTCGGGAAGATAACGTTCTTTATCCACGTTGATGAAGTGAAGAGCGATGGACGACTCCACGGTGGTGCCTGTTGTCAGGGTGTATCCGGGACACACTGTACAGAACTGTGTAAACCTGTCCTTACTGTGTGCCTCACGTAATATATTTATGTAAAATAATCTTTTATTCTCGTAAAAAATAAAAGTTTTATATTGGTATAATTAATTAACAAACAAAAAATACAAACACGTGCTTTCATGATAAACTTTGTTTATGATAGGGCTCTTAGTCATCAATGTCTAACAAAATTTTCCACAACACTTGATATGAGACGAAAAGATGTTGTATATGGATCCAAAGTTGGCAATACAACAAATCCTCAATTTCTGGAGGTCGATAGCTGGGTAATTTGCTTAATTATATTATTGTATCTTATTTCACTTATACATTTCTCCACTGCATCATTAATTACATATTTATATACATTTGATATGTTGGAAAACTTTAAAAATATTTGAACTTTGGTTGAAATATATAACCATGTATCAATTATCATCTTTAAAGAGCAAATATGCAGACAAGATTTCAATTACCGTGGGAGATCTACAGACGTCGTCTTTGCCAATCATCTACCAGACGGTGTTCTCTGACTACAACCTGAAGATAGGAGACAACATTCTGTCTCAGTTCTGGCGGCAGAAGAAGTTAACAGCAAGTTATTTCAGCGACAAAAATACATTTAGGTATGTTTCATTTTATTTGACATTATCTGTGTTGATTTTATTTAAGGAATAAGGAATCATTCTTTTAGTATTATGAGGTTATAATTTCGGTCGGGGCGTGGTCAAATCCAATAAAGCCCGAAGGGCTTTATGATAGATTTGACCACGCTCCGACCGAAATTATCACCTCATAATATTCAAAGAATGATTCCTTATTACTTATATTTACATTATTTCCAATTTGTACACTTTAAAACAGCATTATTTAAAATCTCTATTTTTTCGTGTAGCACATGCTATGTATTACTGCGCGGCGCAGCCAATACCGTCTCTCGGTTATGCTATAAGACACGCCCATTTTGTGTCACTCATGTTTTATGAAGTTATTGGGTTTTAGGGTTCAAAATTGATTCGTAATGTTATCACAGACAAAGACAGTTGAAAATGTAAATATTGTAAGTTATTTTCTCTGATTTTTGCATGACTCATCATTTTTTACGAAAAAAATTACGGAAATAGCACTTTGACTTATTGTCGTATCGCCCTTAATCCAAGCCAAAGCATCATGCATGAGCGCCCCATTTTTTTTGAAGACCCAAGCTACGTTTCACGATGGCCCAAAATACTTTTTACGAGCGACTCAAAGTAATAATTATGATTACGTTAAGTTTGCAATATTTTTACCAGTGCCCCAACATTGATTTCTCCGACTATGCACTAAAATCAACGTAATTTCACGAGCGCTTCAAGTTCGATTCCAAGCTCATTGCCACGTCAAGTTTTTATTACTTTTACGAGCGTCCCAAAATGGGTTCCCCTGATTAGCCTCAATTTCTTTGATGGAATCTCAATTAACGTATACTTTGGATTATTATTACGAGCGCCAGAAAATGTGCTTTCTCGATTATGCTCTAAAATCTCTGTGGATTGTTTTGACAAGCGCTCTAAAGTTTAATAAGTAATATATATGTATTCACGAAATGGGTTAAACCGATTGCTCTAAAAAACGAATGTTTTATTTAGGTGCCCCGACAATTTAATCTTATCACGTTGAAAATAGATTATTTACACGAATTTGGTGCACACGATTTGTTAAAAACCTACATTTGAATATCAATTTCACCTAAATTTGAATCATTTTGACGAGCGCTCAAATATGGGTTTACCTAATTTTGCTCCTAAATTAGGTGCCACGACGTTAATCTAAATATTGCGTCAGTTAAATTTTGATTATTTTGAAACATGATTTTGCAATTATAATGTTTGTTTTAGACTTTTACGTACAAACTGCCTCATTTCCATCACGTTCATGGAACCAAAATTATGTATTTATCTTTTTTTATATATCTGCGTTTGCAAATTTTTGTTGAAATGTGGGGCGCCCATAACATTATAAATATCATAAAACGAAATGTTGAGGCGCTCTTAAAATATTTTAATCATGATTGACAAGTTGGAGCACTCGGAAAAATTTGCCCTTAACATTCAAATTATATCGTAGTAAAAGGGATTTTGGGGCGCTCGTAAAAAAACTTCAATAATGATTAACCATTTTGAGGAAATATTTAAAACCAGGAACCAATTTTTGGGACGCACGTGAAAAGTATTTGGGGTGCTCGTGAAACGTGATTGAGGCACTAAAAACGAATTGGGGCGCTCGTGTATGGGGTCTATTAGATTTGTGACGAAGTAACCCGAAACCGATTTTCCTAGATGCAGTGAAAATATTAATTGCTTTTGGCTTTTTTCCGCACAATTTTCAGGTACTGATTGGATGTTGCTATAAATTACAAGGCTTTTAAATCGTATCATCTTGACTTTAAAGTTATCCTACGAATTAATAACGATTATGCGTTATTTTTCAATGCAAATAAGATTTTTGGAAGTTGATTTTTAATCAATTCTCATACGCAGTAATTCTTGCATATTGGAAACAAAATATTGTTTGGACTTTATCACAAATTACGGTAATTCATCAACACTGACAAAAAAAAGTACTTGAAATTGATCGTAAAATTCGAAGTAATGTATTTTAAATCATTTTTTTTAAAGAAAACCTATTTACAAATATCTTGAAAATATTCAAAGTGGGACAAACAATTTTCATCAGTTTTTTATAGTCGTATATATTTCTACGACAAAGTTCAATAGAACGGTTCCACGACACAAAAAAAAAATAATAATATTGTTGCTTTAGCAACAAAAAGGTCTTTCGTTCTTTCCTGCGTGTAGATATCCGTAAGAAAATTGGCTTTTGTATAGAAAAAAATCATGGATATAATATTTTCTGTCAATGAAAGGACTATGTGCGGTACATGTATTATGCATTTTTCGTCCCCAAAAGTAAAGTTTTAAAAAGATTAAAAAACAAGGTAAAAGATTGTTGAAATCATATTGAAAATAAGTGTGTAAAAGATTATCACCACAGTGACGTCATAATGTAAAATAGACGTCACAAAGATTGTCTTATTTTGATATATTGTTGTTTTGTAGAAAAATATGGGTGTTTTTCGACTGGGAAACATCGAGCGCAGACTTGCTCAAGTACCATTTTCTAGTATGATGTATATACTTATAACAAACACATATGTTCAATTCGCACTTGAGCAGACTTGCGCTTTATTCTTCCGAATGCAAAATATAAAAAAAAAATGGCTCTATTTGCATCTGTTTGCAAAATTGCGGGAATTTGGTCAATTAAGTGACATCATAGATAAACAGCGAATGACCAATGATGACTAAAACAAAGATTAAAGTGATAGGCATCCTCTGTACATTGTTCTATGAAGATTTGATTTGTATACGATACTATTTAAAACTGAGGGTATTTAATTGGCCATACCAAATAAAGTCCTTTGCATTGCTTCTTTCCTTGCAGAACAAATGAAAAAAAACAACAACAAAACACAACAAACCAAACCAAACAAAAAACAACACCCCCCCCCAATTTTTAGAATACTTCCTGCGATGACCGTTAGTAACGCTGATTCATACAAGACATGTTAAACATATCTAAAAACAATGGTCTTTCTATTCTCTAAGTTTGGTTGTTAAAGTCTCAGCAAAATCTGGTGTCTCGTTGAGACAACGTTTTTGTCTCGGACCGGAAACGAACAATCGGAATTGCTCAATGAAAATAAAAGTTGTACTTCTTGTACATTTATCTATTGTATGTAATTTGTATCTAATTAGTTAAAACAGTCAAAGAAAACACAGTTAACTCGATTAAAACTTGCTTTCTTTTAACCATTGAAGTCACAATCGGAAGTGAGTCGGCAACATGAAACCCGCAAAACACATCTTCAGTTAAATGTTTATCATCAGTAAAAGTTTTGTGTCTTGATTTCTTACAGTTTCTGAGAACTCGCGGGTACAAAATTTGAAAAAAAGAGAAAGATACCAGGGATATTTGAGATATATCATCGGAAGTAAAACTTGATTATTTATTTAACATGTATAGATGACATTTGTAAGGTTTTGTAGTGATATATTCATTCTATTTAATATTAAAAAGTGAAGGAAAAAATCAATTTTTTAAGTACTTCTGGTGATGACCGGAAGGTAGGACAAACAAAACAAAGTCATTTAAACACATCTACAGCTATCGGTTGATCATTCCACAAAGTTTGGATGTTCAAGTTTTAATCGTTTCTGAGATATCGAGGTGACAAGCTTTTCGTTGCGGGACGACCGGAATTGAATTTTAAAGTAAATGAAAAAACGCCTCGAAATATATAATCATTCTTTATCATCCCTGAAAATGTCAAGAAAATATATTCGGTTATCTCTGCAAAATTCTGCCGACAAAAAAGGAGAAAAATAAGAAGAGAGAAGAACGCTACTATAACTATATGTATAAGGTCTTTCGTTGGAAACGGAAGACCCTAAATATATTGATTTGCTGTCATTGATTATAAAGCATACCATCGAATCTTATATAGAACCTGTACTTGCGTAGACAGTAAGTTAGTTTTTAAAAAAAACCTGCACACCCACTTATTAGTTATCTACAACAACTGTTCATGCTGTCTTAAACTAACTTTTCAAAGATTGCTCTCTGAATTTCATGGTTCCTCTTCGCAAACCACTGCCAATTTATTTCCACTCACAAAAAGGTTCAGGAAGATACTTTTTTTTTATGATTATGCTTAATTTCACTTTAACAACAATACCCATTTACAAAAGCCAGATATCCCGGGTATTAGGAAATTTGGTATCATTATAATAATTATGAAAATGACAGAACAAAAGTAATTCATAACAGGTTTGTCAAACGCTTTACCGTATTTTTGAACATAGTCATCTTTGAAAAATCTAGCATGATATCCATATCCATGTATAAAGAATTTTTAACAAATTGTTTTAATTTTAAACCATCTTGACATTCGTTTTTTATTCTACATCCCATTTTGAGTTTGTATATCTTAAAAACTATATGAGATATAATTGTATTATAAAACAATACTTTGGGGTTGGTTTCAACATATATAATAAAAACAATTACAACATGTTTCCATTTAACAATAAATTTTAAAGCATTATTCAAATTATGCCATACCTGTTTGACATTATCACAATCAAAAATAAGATGTTTAATATCTTCATTTGAGATGTCACAATAGTCACATTCTGCATTTTGTCTTAATTTACATTTTTGCAAAAAAGAATTGGTACATAAAATATTGTTAAGCAGTTTGTAGTTGAATTCACTTAAACGCTTGTCATACATGTTCTTTATCTTATTTGTATATATGCTTGGCCAATATTCTTTATTTACACAATAATTTCTGCCTAAATAAGATTGATGGCAAGGAGATTTCTTGACAACATATTTTCGTAGTAAAAATTACACTTTTCATCTAAGATACAGTGAACACCGTTATGAAAATTGAATGTATTTACAAAATCTGTTCTAGTAAAAACAGCATTTCATATCAAACAATATACTCTTTTTCTTAATTACATTTCGAATTATATTATACTCACACAACCAATTTGATCTATTTGACAGAATATCTTAAAATTCCTGTAATGATTTAAATACGCCATTTTCATTAAATACATCTTTTACATACAAAATATTACTCGCTATCCAATTCTTAAAACATAATGTTTGGCCCTTGTATTGAAACAAATTGTTATTCCACAATGGCTGTTGTGCAAACTTGACGTCTGATAAATTAGATACATCTATTGTCTTTTTACATTCATTAAAGTAACTAAATATTTCTTTATAAAAATTGGCAATTTAGATATTAGTGTAAAGTTTTCGGTTTTTATTTCAGACAGTGTGAGTAAATAATTCAAATCTATTTTCATTAGATTCAAGTAGCTGTTTACAATGTTGTTAATGCCATTTGATTCATCAGTCAATCGTTTAACCCATGATGCCTTAAGGGCCTTTAGTTTTAGCTCTATATCTACTAAACCTATACCACCATTTTCTTGTTTTCCTATTATTGTATCTCTCCTAATTCTATCACGTTTATTCCATATGAAGTTAAAAATACTATTTTTCATTTTTTTCATTAAATCGTTTTCTGGAATAGGTAAAATTGAACCAACATATATTAATTTTGATACGGCTAAGGAGTTAACAACACATGTTTTTCCAAAAATCGTTAACTTTCTTTTCTTCCATTATTCGAATAATTTCTCCATATCTTCATAGATTTTTAACCAATTAAAATTATAACATTGTTCCTTGTTATGTCCAATGAAGATACCTAAACAACGAACAGCATTGTTAGTAACACTTATATTACAAACTTCTGTGTACCTGTCTTTTAGATTTCCTAAGAGTATGCACTGTGTTTTTTTCTTATTAATTTTTGATCCAGCATGCTTGCAAAAAATTTCAACAGTTTCAATTGCCTTTTCTAGTGACTTTACATTTTTCAAAGCTAGGGTTACATCATCTGCATGTTGTAAATTTTTTATTTCTGTAGAGGTGTTATTAAGTTGAATGCCTTTAATTTGATTATTATTTTTTAGTTTCAAAGATAATATTTCTGCTACGAATAAATACAACAATGCTAAAATAGGACAACCCTGTTTTATTTCTCTAGACATAGAGCAAGTTTTTGAAACCCAACCATTATTTTTAATTCTAAAGATTGGATTTGTATTCAAAATTTTGACCCAGGTAATAAATTTATCCCCAAAATTAAATTTTTTAAGAACGTGAAATAAAAAATTCCATTCCACCGAATCGAACGCTTTTTCAAAATCTATAAATAGAAGAATACCATCATTTGCATATTCCATGCAATATTCATAAATATCTAAAACAACTCTAGCATTTATTCCAATAAATCGCCCTTTGATGTATGCAGATTGCTCTTTGCTTATTAATTTATCAATAACTTTTTGTAATCGTCTTGCAAATATGAAGGCAATAATTTTGTAATCTGTATTTGTTAAACTTAACGGTCTATAGTTTTTTAAATCGGTTTTATCCCCTTTCTTGAATAAGAGGGTAATAAGAGATAAGCGTTGTGAAAAAGACATTTCCTGATTATCAAATACGGACAATAATACTTCATAAAATAAAGAGCCAATATGACTCCAAAAACATTTATAGAACTCTCATGGTATTCCATCTAAACCCGGAGACTTGTTATTTTTCATGTTAAAAACCGCTTCTTTACACTCGTCTATTGATTGTAATGTATCAAAGTTTTGTTTTTCATTTTCATCTAGTGTTGGGCATTGAATATCATGTAAATAGTTTGATATGTTAGTATCTTCTATTGACGTACTTTTATAAGGATTTTCATAAAAATTGCACATTTCGTTTAAGATTTCAGAGTTTAAAGAAAACTTGCCATTATCATTATTTATTTCATATATTGTATTGTTTATCTGATTTTTCTTTTCCATACTGAGGAAAAAATTGGTATTTCTTTCACCTTGTCCTACCCACTGAGCTTTCGACCTAATTTGTGCACCTTTTGCTATTTGATTGTACATATCATCTAATTCTTTTTCAAGAGTTCTTTTTTCATTCATATCAATAAGAGTACTTGGAAGATTTTCAATTTTTTCAATTTTATCTTCAGTGAGCTTTATTCTTAGTTTTAAATTAGTTTTGGATTGTTTTGCGTAATTTATAGAATAGTCTCGGATTTTTACTTTAAAAAGTTCCCATCTTGAGATTGAATCTAATGATTTATCTAATTCATTGAATATATTAATGATTCCTTTTTCATATTCATCGTTTTCAAGGTGAGAAATGTTTAATTTCCAATACCCGGAACCCCGTTCTAATTTGTTAAAGTCAACACATGCTTTTAGATATCTATGATCGCTCATTCTCGTGTTTTTGTTATGTGTACCTGGAATGCGTCTGATAATCATATTTTTCGTCAAATCTAAAATTTCGCTAGTGACAAATATGTAATCTATTCTGCTCTTAGGGCAGTTATCTGCATCGCACCACGTAAAACCATTTTTATCAGGATATTTATGTTTCCAAAGATCAACAAGATCTAATTTATGTAAGATTTCATATAAACGTTTCTGTGATTTATCGTTTTTCTTTTCAAAAGTACAATAAAAATCACCACACAAAAACACTTTACTCCCCTGAATTGAATGCTAGAATTCTCGCATTTTCCGTATTCGGTGCATAGACATTAATAAACGTGATTAAGGTATCGTCTATTTTTACATTAACTAAGAGTTTTCTAGCATCATCAGATTTATGTTCATTGAGAATATCTACATTAAGTTCTTTACGAAATAGAATAGAGACTCCTCTACTATATGGAGAGTCAGAAATTGCATGTATACAGTTACCATTCCATCTGGAATCATAATTTTCTTTATATTTGTCTATAAAATGAGTTTCCTGCAACAATACTACATCAAATCTATTCTGTTCTAACCATATATAAAACTTATTTCTTTTTTCATTTGAGTTCAACCCTCTGACATTTACAGATATAATATTTAAGTTATGCATAAGTAAGTTCAATTATTCAAAGTTCAATTGTTTATATAGTAATGACTTATATGATAACGTACCTATTCTATAGTCTATGTAGTTTTATTATGTTGAAGCTACTTAAGGAAGACTGCAACAGTTTAATTCTCTTCCTTAGAGCTCTCGGAATCAGGGTTGCATCCCGAGACGTCGCTGTCGGATGCAGTTCTGAGTTCCTTCAACATCTGCACAATATTACGCTGCCTTGATTGTTCACGGTTGTTTTGTTACTGCTTTCGATTAGCGCTGTCGCTTAGTTTTCGTTTTCTAACTTTTTTGGAGATTTTCTTCAAAAGAACCCCAAGAGCATTTGATCCAGGCCAGTGTTCTGGTTTCGTATTCTGAGTCCCTTTGCGGTCCAGGCCTGACCCCCATTCGTTGTTATATGTGGCCTCAACAAAGGTTGTGGATTGTTTGGCGGTCCGCAGTTTTTCCTGGAAGACTGGTACTTGGACGCACTTATTTTCAAGAATTTCTTCCATAACCGCAATTTTTGTCGACTCCCATTGTTCATTCGTTTTGATTTTTTTCCATGACGAAGGGCTGAGAGCGCATCAGTTGCGTCTTTAATGACGTTTGCGGATTCAAGATCCCCACATCTTACTGCTTTTGTGTACTGAAAAGCGTGTTCAGCAGACTTGTGTTTAATACCACAGAAATCCAGCTCACATGGGAAAAAATTGGACAACACGTCCTCTTCTCCACAGAAAGGGGTCAACAGTTTCTGCGGTTCGTAGTGAGGACAAGTTTTATCACCAGGGGTATGTCCTGGTTGTTTACAGACTTTGCAACAAGTCTCGGATGTGCATCTTGATCTGGTGTGGTTTGTTTTCCAGCAGTTGGTGCAGATCAAGTTTTCTGTTTTTTTAGGTTGACCATAATGAAAAACTTTGCATTGAACACCTGCACAATGGTTAATTCTAGGTAAATATTTACCGTCAGTCAAGGGTTCAACAAACATAAAGCGAGTGCCATTTAGAATGCTGGTAATTCTTCCTGTCTCAGGATGTCGTATTTTTTCATATAAGATCTTACTCACTAATTTAACTCCTTGTTTTTCAAGCATTTCAAGGACAGCTGTATCAGACAATGGAAGACCGCATACACGTATTTTCAGTGTTTTCTGGTCAGCAGTTTTGGCACCGGAAGTATATGGATTAGTATCATAAAACTGATACGAGATATTACTAATTTCTATTCCCTGCACTAGGAGTTTATTTCTGTTTTCGGTGTTTTTCAAATAAACACGCCAAAGATTTCTGTCCAATTGTACACAGAGCAGGTCATCTCCAATGACCCGTTTGATAGGTTCTATTCAATCATAATCAGTAAACTGTTTCCCTCCAATTGACCGTAAGTCATTGTTCTTGAGGTATAACGGTTTACATGTCCTGTCAACCGTGAGTGAGTTTAAACCCTCGACATCGCTTTCCGGTATGGTTTGATTAGTACCGTTAGTACAGCCAGCACAGGTAAGCGGGTGAGAATTAATCACCAGGTAAACAGATAATCTGTATATATACACTATTTACAAAGTTCTATGTACAAAACCAACAAATCATCAGATTTTTTACACTCACTTTTTTGGAAACACACAAGAAATCCAATAAGAAATCCAATAGAAACACTACTTTTTTCTGGAAATGTCCCAAATTGGAAAAAAATTGTCAAAAAAACACAGCGAAAAGTAGCGCGTCTAGCCTGCTCCGTGTCACGTGACATCCCCCTTATACTAAGATACTTATATGTGGACTCAGGACAGTGGCTGCAGACGATACCCGTAGACAGCCCTCCATTACAACAGGCCATGTTTGACATAGAAACTGAACAGCTTTATAACGCCTTAAAACTCTTTAACACAGACTTTCTAAATCCTTCCCATAATCTCAATTTAGGTAAATGTCAAAAAAAGTCATAAAAGGACGAACATTTTTGGAATACATTTTTGATACGCATAAAGTTAATGAAGACGTTTTTTTTTAAAAAAACAGTAGTAGAAATGTTTTGTTATTGTTTCCATTTTATATACTTATACCTTTTTTGTATGCATCGTTTTTTTTCATATCACGAATTCTTATTAATGCAGTGTTTTACAAAGATTCTGGCAGAAATATTTTATATCCGAATACCATGTAATTTATATGTGTTCTTGTTGTTTAGCAATATTGCCATGTACATTTGTTTTTACGTTTTAATTCTGTAATGTTCGAAAGCCGTGATATCTGTCATACCGGTGTCATATAATATTTTGATACCATGAAGTTGAAAAGTTTTCCATTTTCATTGGAGAAAGGGTTCAACATTTTATAGGTGCAATGTATTGAACCCTCTCTAGTTTTATTTTGCTATTAGTCATGGGGTATAAAATATTATGCAAAATGCTGAACACCCTTCATATTGCAATTCCCATAAGAAAGATGATTTAAAATGTTATGGCATAAAACCGTTGAACTCCAATCCTTTATTATAATATTTTAACCCCCTCTCTAATTAACTTGAATTTATGCATGTCTGACTTGCTGTCTATTGTAAATGTACCGTAATTGGAACTGTTCCTAATTGATTGTTGACTAGTATTCGTTGATAAAGGATAGGTTAATTGCAATCTTTTGAAAACAATTTCTGCATACAATTAAAAAAAAGTATTGAGAAAAAGATACCTTATTCACATTAAAGTCCTTGTTGCAAATTTATTTGTTTGTTTTTTTTTTACATAAAATTTATGTCTATAAAAATTTTACACAATTTCTATAGTTTGAAGAGAAAAACCGAATTCGTTATTGGAAGTTGTTCCGTATTACTTTTTATGCATTTTATCTTAATTCATGAGACACATTTTCTGTACAGTATGTGATTATCCATTGCTTGAAACAAAATTATTCACTCCCGAGTAAAATTCAACTCTCGCCACTACTTTCAGTACTTTGATTAAATTATAGAGACAAGTTAAGACTTCATTTCTCTTGTTCCCTTCATTCCAATTTTTATCAGAGGGGCATGAACTGTTGTATTAAGTGCAATTTGTATTATTTTTTATATTAACGACAAAAGATTTAATGCAATTTCAGCATGATGGAGCCGATGTCAAATTGTTTATGTATAACCTTCTTGTTTTCCTATGTGCATTTAGTTTTGTTATAATGAATTTTTTTTTCGGAATATAAATGCTTCAGATTCTTGATTGTATTATTCCAGCATTCAGATCACATACAAGGCTTACTGTTCTGAAGGTTACTATGGATCAGACTGCACAGCTCACTGTCCCGGTAATCCAAACAAATGTGTTGTTAATGGACATACCTACTGTAAAATGGGTACGTTTATTTATACAAACCAAGAAATATAAATGATTTGTAATTACTTTAAGAAATTATTCAAATATCTAGTTGTTTTTGTTCAACAGGGTGGACAGGTCACAACTGTGACGAGGATATCAATGAATGCAGTGGTAAAAGTTTCTGCAGCCACGGTCACTGTACAAATACTGTTGGTAGTTTCCACTGTACTTGTCCTCCTTCCGTATACGGCCTGAAGTGTCAGCTTGATGAAGATGAGTGTCTGTTGAACCCTTGTCATGGAGGAGAGTGTGTCAACAAAATCGGTAGTTATGAATGCCATTGTCAAAACGGAGCATCGGGAAAAAATTGTGAAACATTGATTGGTAATAACTGTGACGGTATTTCGTGTAGTCATCATGGTAAATGTATCATTAGTAATGGAAAACCTGTGTGCCATTGCGATCATGAATACTCTGGAACAGACTGTTCTGTCAGAGATTTCTGTTTCAACAATTTATGTAGCAATAGTTCAACATGTGTTAATGGTAAATCAAATTATACATGTCATTGTCCCAATGGCTATTATGGGCAACTTTGTGAATTAACTGACTTTTGTGCCAGCAATCCATGTAAAAATTCTGGAATATGTACAAATACTGCATCAAATTTTTCATGTAAATGTGTTAATAATTTTATGGGTCCAACATGCAAAGATTTTAACTACTGCGCACGAAAAAATTGTAGCAACCACGGGACATGCAAGCTACATAACAATGGGTATATATGCAATTGTAATGGTAGATTCAAAGGTTATGACTGTGAACTTACTGATTTTTGTTTTGGAAAAGACTGTAGTAATAATGGAAACTGCACAAGTGGAGTAAATAGTTATGCATGTCATTGCAATGCAATGTTTTTGGGCAAAGACTGTGAAACAACTAATCATTGCTTTAAGAAGGAATGTTCTCAGCGTGGAACATGTCATATCGTAAACAATGCCTATAAATGTAATTGTCACTCTGGATATATTGGCAAAGACTGTGAACGTGATTACTGTTTTAATAGAACGTGTTCTAAAAATGGTTCGTGTCGTAATGGAATTAACTCCTACTCATGTCAGTGTAATGCTGGTTATACAGGACATGATTGTGAACACACTTACTGTGATACAAACCAATGTCAAAATGGTGCAACGTGTGCAAATGGTCATTCAGGCTATACATGTAAATGTGAACCTAGATTTACTGGAAATCATTGTGAAACACGTAACTTTTGCGATGACCACAATTGCAACGGTCATGGAAACTGCAGAAACGACAAAAATGGCTATACTTGTCAATGTTTACCAGAATACAATGGACAAAACTGTGAACATAGAAATTACTGCCACAGTAACCCATGCACACATGGAAAGTGTACAAATACTCACAATGGTTTCAATTGTACCTGTCAAGGCGGATACACGGGTCCTACCTGTAATGCAGTAGATCACTGCTACGATCAACATTGCTCAAATCGTGGTCGGTGCCATAACGAAGTTAATAGTTATAAATGTGTCTGTGATAATGGTTATATCGGTCAAAGTTGCGAAATCATTGATTTTTGTTTTGGTAAGCATTGTAACAACCATGGGAATTGTATTAGAGGAACTCAGGGCTATACGTGCAATTGCAATGCTAACTTTATGGGAAAAAACTGTGAAACGGTCAATCATTGCTATAATAAGGACTGTTCTCATCATGGAACATGTCAAAATAAAAATACCACTTACAAATGCAATTGTCATAGTGGATACATTGGCAAAGACTGTGAACATGATTATTGCTTTAACAAAACATGTTCAAATCGTGGTACCTGTCATAGTGGAGAACGTTCCTACTCATGTCACTGCAACCCTGGATACTTGGGGAACGATTGCGAACGTACTTACTGCGATTTAAACCAATGTCAAAATAATGCTACGTGTGTGAATGGTCATTCAGGCTATTCATGTAAATGTGATCCTCGATACATTGGAATTCACTGTGAAACACGTAATTACTGTCACGATCAGAATTGTCATTCGCGAGGAACTTGTCAGAATGGTAGAACTGCTTATTCGTGCCAATGTAGAACTGGATATTCTGGAAAAGATTGCGAGCACGACAGCTGTTATAATACTAAGTGTCAGCATGGATCAACTTGTAAAATAATATCAGGATCATCAGACTATACTTGTTTATGTCCCTCCAATTACGTTGGAACATTTTGTGAAACACGTAACTTTTGCAATGGTCAAAATTGCAACGGTCATGGAAATTGTACTAACAACAAAAATGATTATATCTGTCAATGTTTACCAGAATACCTAGGAAGAACCTGCGAACTTAATAACTACTGTCACAGTAACCCGTGCACACATGGAAACTGTACAAATACTCACAATGGTTTCAATTGTACCTGTCAAGGCGGATACACGGGTCCTACCTGTAATGCAGTAGATCACTGCTACGATCAACATTGCTCAAATCGTGGTCGGTGCCATAACATAGTTAATAGTTATAAATGTGTCTGTGATAATGGTTATATCGGTCAAAGTTGCGAAATCATTGATTTTTGTTTTGGTAAGCATTGTAACAACCATGGGAATTGTATTAGAGGAACTCAGGGCTATACGTGCAATTGCAATGCTAACTTTATGGGAAAAAACTGTGAAACGGTCAATCATTGCTATAATAAGGACTGTTCTCATCATGGAACATGTCAAAATAAAAATACCACTTACAAATGCAATTGTCATAGTGGATACATTGGCAAAGACTGTGAACATGATTATTGCTTTAACAAAACATGTTCAAATCGTGGTACCTGTCATAGTGGAGAACGTTCCTACTCATGTCACTGCAACCCTGGATACTTGGGGAACGATTGCGAACGTACTTACTGCGATTCAAACCAATGTCAAAATAATGCTACGTGTGTGAATGGTCATTCAGGCTATTCATGTAAATGTGATCCTCGATACATTGGAATTCACTGTGAAACACGTAATTACTGTCACGATCAGAATTGTCATTCGCGAGGAACTTGTCAGAATGGTAGAACTGCTTATTCGTGCCAATGTAGAACTGGATATTCTGGAAAAGATTGCGAGCACGACAGCTGTTATAATACTAAGTGTCAGCATGGATCAACTTGTAAAATAGTATCAGGATCATTAGACTATACTTGTTTATGTCCCTCCAATTACGTTGGAACATTTTGTGAAACACGTAACTTTTGCAATGGTCAAAATTGCAACGGTCATGGAAATTGTACTAACAACAAAAATGATTATATCTGTCAATGTTTACCAGAATACCTAGGAAGAAACTGCGAACTTAAAAACTACTGTCACAGTAACCCGTGCACCCATGGAAACTGTACAAATATTTATGATGGTTTTAATTGTACCTGTCAAGGCGGATACACGGGTCCTACCTGTAATGCAATAGATCACTGCTATAATCAACATTGCTCAAATCGTGGTCGATGCCATAACGAAGTGAGCAGTTATAAATGTGTTTGTAATGGTGGTTTTATCGGACAAAACTGCGATAGAATGGATTATTGCTACCACAATAATTGTTCTAATCAAGGCGTTTGTCGCAACAATCACAATTCATACAATTGTACATGTAATCAAGGATATACCGGAACAAATTGTGAACATACTTATTGTTCTAATAATAATTGTCAGAATGGCGCAACCTGTCTAAACGGACTCTCTAACTATACATGTATTTGTTTACCAGGTTTCTTAGGAAAAGTTTGTCAATCAAAGGGTTATTATCCGACATCATCAATTTTTACGTTTACCCCTACGTCACTAATTAAACAACAATGTAAATTATCCTCTTGCAACAATCATGGGAAATGTTATGCAGAAAGCAATTCAAAGGGTTATTTGTGTGAATGTGAGAAAGGATGGTTCGGTTCAGAATGCGACCACTATAATTACTGCCATAACATTACCTGTTCCAACCATGGAACATGCTTTTCGGGAAAAGACGATTTTTTTTGCTTGTGTGAAAAGGACCATTTCGGAAAAATATGCAATATAACTAATTTTTGTGAAAACATCACTTGTGCATTTCCTCGTTTATGCCTAGAAACTTTAAATGGATACTCATGCGATTGCCCTACTGGGTTATATGGTATCCACTGTAATAAGGTTAATCATTGCTTTCATAGACCATGTGGGAGGCACGGAAAATGCAGTAATAAAGAAAGCGGGTTTACATGCATGTGTGAAAATGGTTGGGTTGGTGATAACTGTTCATCAATCGATTTTTGTTCTAACTCACCATGTGGACAACATGGTATTTGTGAAAATAATCCTCATAACTTTACCTGCTTGTGTGACTATGGTTTCAATGGATATCAATGCAAAGAGTATGATTATTGTATAGAAGACCCATGTGAAAATAATGGAACATGTATATCACATTCTAATGGTTACGAGTGCAATTGCATGGACATTTGGACGGGTCAGAAGTGTAATAAACGAAACGTTTGCGTTTTAGATAACCCTTGCAATTCCCATGGGCATTGTTCTATGATTGATTCTAATTTTAGTTGTTCTTGTATAAAGGGTTGGATTGGTTCATTTTGCAATATTCCAGATTCTTGTTACAATTCACCTTGTGGTGAACATGGAAGATGTGAAAACAAACATGATTCATTTCAATGCATTTGTGATACTCAATGGATAGGGAAAAACTGTCAAATTAATGTATGTGAAAATATTACTTGTAGTCATCACGGAGTATGTTTATCGGACATCTCCACTTCAATGTACCACTGTGAATGTACAGATGGGTGGATTGGTGATTACTGTGATATTCCAGATCCTTGTCAACCTCACATTTGTCAAAATGAGGGAACATGTTTTCCTGTAATTTTCAACCATACCGATGGTTTAGATCCTTTAGTTTTAATTAACAATCTTTATAATGAAATCACTAATGAGTCAGTGTCAACTGAATGTAAATGTATGAAAGAGTGGACAGGACCACGATGCGAAAGAGATGTAGATGAATGTTTGATAAAAGATATGTGTAACGGACATGGAATTTGTGTTAACAATATAGGAACATTTACATGTCTTTGCGAACTCGGATGGCGAGGACTACATTGCGAGGAAAATATCAACGAATGTCTATCACACCCTTGCAATAATAACGGTTCGTGCTTTGATAAAATAAACGGTTATAGTTGTTCATGTTCAGAGCACTGGGAAGGGGATTCTTGTCAGAAAGATGTTGATGAATGCAAGTACTCTCCATGTGGATTGTATGGTACTTGTGTGAATAGCGAAGGTAACTTTTCGTGTTTATGTGAAACTTCGTGGACTGGACGACACTGTGAAAGTCATATCAAATCATGTTCTTTTGAACCATGTAAAAATAACGCCACTTGCATTGACTTAGAGGACACATATTACTGTAATTGTGAC
Source organism: Magallana ariakensis (assembly GCA_020458035.1). NCBI lineage: Eukaryota > Metazoa > Mollusca > Bivalvia > Ostreida > Ostreidae > Magallana > Magallana ariakensis. The sequence continues at coordinate 24,344,776 of CM035813.1, forward strand.
AACAGATTTACAGGTCGACACTGCACCATTGATATTGATGAGTGTTTATTGTCTCCTTGTAAAAATAATGCTACTTGTGTCAACACACATGGGTCATACCTATGCAAATGTTCTCAGCAAACGACTGGTTTTCATTGCGAGCTTGATGTAAATGAATGTACCAGTGATCCATGTCCTCAAAATACAACATGCGTTAACATAGATAATGGCTATCTCTGCCAAGACTGTACCACATTTGTTTGTGCAAACGGAGGTCAATGCATTGATACGGTAAATGGACCCATGTGTAATTGTTCGAAAAGCTGGATTGGTTCGACCTGCCAGCAAAGACATTTTTGCTCTAATAATTCATGTGGACCTTTAGAAATTTGCATCAACAAACACGCTGCATACGCTTGTGAATATCACCCTTGTATAAGCTCACCGTGTCAAAACAATGGACATTGTATTGAGTCTGGTGTAAGCTTCTTTTGCAATTGTTCTTCTGGATGGACAGGACATATATGTGAAGAGAGAGATTACTGTTTGTTTAATACCTGTTTTAATAACGGCACATGTACAAATACAAATACATCCTTCCAATGTCTGTGTTCTGAGAAATGGTATAGTAAAACGTGTGATAAGTATGACTTTTGTAGTTCATATCCATGTAAGAATGGAGGGATTTGTCAAAATATTGAAACTACTTTTAAATGTAATTGTCAAAAGGGATGGACAGGATCGAATTGTGAAACACGAGATCATTGTCATAATACTCGGTGTATAAATAATAGTATCTGTGTCAACTCGAACACGTCCTATTCATGTTCTTGTCCACCTAAATGGTTAGGAAGAAATTGTGAGTTGTATAACTATTGCCACACCAATCCATGTAATGAAAAGGGTGTATGTTTTAACAACAATACAGGATATGTCTGTTTTTGCAATCAAGGGTTTATGGGAAAATCGTGTAGCATAATTGACCATTGTGCACCTAACCCATGTCAAAATAATGGATCATGTGCTTTAGAATCAGATGGATATTTTTGCCATTGCCATGCAGGCTACGATGGAAAAAATTGTGAACGCGACATGGATGAATGTGCTTTTAATTTATGCCCAGCAAGATCGGTATGTTATAATAATGCTGGTGGATTTACATGTGTTTGGGAAGATAACCGACGCCGACGAAGTTTATTTAATGGCATGTATTGTTCTGCATTGATCGGTACTTTAAAGAAACAATATTCATTCCTCATAAATAAATCTCGCAAAAAATAATTAAAATGCAAATATTCATTTCTACCGTTCATTGTACAGGTGTTTTTTCTTTTAATTTTAGAAAAAATAATTTACACAATAAAAATTCCATTTACGTCCGATGGAATGAGAGCAGTATGGAATATGGACCTGATAAAACGAAAATTGAATAGTTGCACAGGCGAAAGGAAACTTGTGCTGCGTCCATTACAATTAACAACTGTGACACGGTAATGCAACACATTACGACATTTCATTTTGTTTTGAATTTCTTTTCTTGTACTACAATATTATTTCCCTACATGTTTTGATTACATTTTAATTATCTTTTTTGTAGGGAAAGCTCCATTTATTTAAAATACAACGCATTTTGTCAGCTTTAACTCCGCATCCAGTATATTATCAGAAAAGTGTTTGGTAGAAGATATTATGTTTCCTAAAACCTTAAAATATTTGTTGTGAATCTTTTTATAGAATATTACATTATAGTTCATTCATGATATCCTAGACATGTGGAATTTTATGCTACAATACTCATCTGCATGGTTATGAATCAAATGCAAAAAAAAAATTTTTGGTGATCTAAAGAAAATCTTGTATGTTTGAAAAAAAAACCGCTACAACATTAAAATAAAATAGGAAATTATTAACATATGTATTACACATAAAAATCATTATGATTATAAGAATATAGTCGAATATTGCAGATCAAACTCTGAAAAAGAGGTTCGATCAAGATCAAGGTAATTAATGAAATAAAACGATCATTCCAAATCATCGTTCAATTTATTATAAACGTTGATTAAAGAAATTAAAAAAAATTAATATAATTTGTTATCATAATGCTGAGAATTATATATATATACACAGATGTGAAGTTTTTACGGAAATCAAACATTACCTTGCATAGGATTTTTCTCAAATCACATTTATGATTAGTTTTGCTTTTTAGCATTATTCTATTTTGCATGATGCGTAGTAAAAAGTATTGCATTTGACTACTTTTAGAACCTTTTAACTTTTATTTTAAAAAAACAATTTATGTTAGTGCTGATTTTTATTCATTTTTAGTTACCCTGATCAATGTTTTATTATTATTTATTAGATTAATGCAATTCTATTTATCGATAACAATATCATTCCATCATTATTTGACATTGAACAGTATTTGTTAGTCACAAGATGAGCTTTGCCATTTAGTCTATGAAAATTTACATACTGATAATTGATATACGCTGAAAACATTATTTTGCATATTCAATTTTAGTTGTTTTTTTACTTTATGTACATATATTTGTTTTTATAAGTAGAATTTACCTTTCATAAAACAATTTTTATGTTCCAATGAATTTGACGTAAAAGAATAATTTAATAAAAACTAAAAGATGCTTTTCATGAACCAGAACTGAGTATTAGTAGCATTTATGTTACTGATGGAAAATTAGAATATTAATTAATTCAGTTCATAGTTTTCCTAGTTCAGCTTTACTATCGACCTTAAATGAAAAGTATCATAAACAGGAAAATAGGTCATCGACACAACTATTAAAAGAATAGTCAGGTGACTTAAGGTGGAATAACACATCGTCACAAAATGGCTAACCTCTGATCGAAACGACATTTCGTTTCATTAAAAGGATTTTATCGACGGCAATATGTAGCTTACTCCATAGCCGAGTGGATAAGGTGTCCGTACATCCCGAGTTCGAATCCCGCAGGGGCTTTTGTTGTTACTTACTGATTTGAATTTTTTAGATATTCAATTTTATACCCAAACTGCAAATTTTCGCTTATTTGACAGTTTATTTATCATAATATCTTTCATAATCAAATAATTTACTTTTTCCAGGTGTGTTATTTCACCTATATTAACGACCAAGAAAATAAGCACCGCCTTCAAATTTACCTGGTCGGTGTACCCCTGTCAATCAACTAAATTGAGGACCAAGATTGGATGTTAGAAAATGATTGACATTCGTTTACTCGTCCTGTGTATACCGCTCCTATGTCTAGTGATTGCGACGATGGTGCAATTAACTTTTGTTTTTTTATGCATACCGTGACGATAAATCTCCATGTAATAGCACTATAATCAAAAGAAATATTACAAGATATGAATTAAAAATTTACTCGTACTTGGTTTATGTACCAAACAAAACGCGCTGATCACATGTAGTCTGTCACTGAAATATCACGTGGCGCCCATCAGGCATTCATGAAAACGTCGTTTATTAATAAATATGCTTGTGAATAATTAAGAATAAATTAAATCAAATATTACGTCCACGATTTATATCGTTAGTTATCACATTTCTTTGAGAAATTTCACGAGCCGAAACCGGAAACAAGTACAGACAACTCTGGTACGTGCACAGCTTGTAGAATTATTGTTCACTTCAATTTAGCAGCTGATTGGAAAAGTTGTACAACCATATGATGCTTTAGTATTTGAGTACCGTGAGATGGTCGTATAATGCACAAAACATCACGATATATTCCCCGTCAGAAACTTGTTAAATCAAACGAAAGATTTTGCCCGAGTCGCACGCGGTTATTCGTGCACTTAAATTCATTGCAACGAGCGACAATTTGTTTTATAAATACGATATTTTTTTAGATCATCAGAAAAACTCTGTTGAGAGCACTTTACCACCCCGTGTATAAAGACGAGGGTTGATAAGAAATTATTGAGACATTTACTCTTACTCTCTTGAGAAAAAAGATAAATCATTAAAATTTTACTAATAAGTTAACCAATGTACCATTCATTTATGTGAAAATTTTCCAGTAAATGACATCATAAGATCATACCTGGTAAGCTGACAAAATTGCTTATGTCCAGCGACCCGGCGTAACCCCAAACTCATCGCAACGTCATTTTAACGCTTTTCCTTTTTCCTATGTTTTTTACGTCTTACAAACAAACGGAAAACATTAATTATTCTTCATTTCTCATATATTTTGTTCATTTTAAGATATCAAAGTTTACGTATCTTCTCCATTCTTGACTTTTTTGTGAAAAAAAACTTGCGTTTCCTGTCCCGCAACCAAAAAGCTTGTCACCTCGAGATCGCAAAAAAAAAAAACGACAAAGACATTTACATCAAAGTTTAGTGGGATGATAGACCTCTATGTGTAGATGTGTTTAAACTATTTTGCTTTGTTCGTCGTAACTTCCGGTCGTCACCGGAAGTAATTAGAAAATTAATTTTTTCTCGTATTTAATTTATTTTACATTGAACGAATATAGAAGTATAAATCCTTATTTATGTCATCTATGCGATGTTAAATCAACAACAAAATTTTACTTCCGGTGAAATATCTCATATAACTCAGGTAGCTTTTTTAAAACAAATTTTGTACCCGCGAGATCTCAGAAACTGTAATTGATCAAGACACGAACCTTTTATGAATTATATACATTTGATTAAAGATGTGTTTAAACGGTTTCATTTTGTCGACCGTCAGTTCCGGTCCACACCGGAAGGGTTCAAACAAATCAAGCTGTTAATATGTTTAACTGTTTTTCTTTGATAATTTTAGTCAGCTCTATTAGAAATAATGTACGATAGGCAAGTACACAAAAAATATTGAATTTATTTTTCATTGAGCACATCCGTTTGTCCGTTTCCTGTCCCTAGACAGAAAAACCTTATTTCGACAAGATCTCAAAAACGATAACGACATGAACAACAAAACATTGTCGGTTGATAGAACTATGTATGTACATGTTTTTACACTATTTTGTTTTATCCGGCGTAACTTCCAGTCGTTACAGAAAGTACTCCAAAATTTGATTTTTTAAGAAAGTTTTGGTTATTTTGCATGAAAGTAACATTTTAGCAATAGAAATACAAAAGTCATATACACATGATAAATAAACGAATAAAATCTTTTTCCGGTGAGACATCTCAAATATTTCAAATAGCTCTCTTTTATTAATTTTTGGTACCCGCGAGATCTCAGAAACTGTAAAAGATCAAGATACAAATTTTATATGGATGATAGACATTTGATTGAACATGTGTTTAACGGGTTTCATTTGGTCGTCCGTCAATTCCGGTTCTCACCGGAAGCGTTCAAGCAAAATACGTTTTTTAAAAGTTTAGTTTTTTTTTAAACAATTAACTTTGTGTGATGAACAGTTACGTACCGTAGGTAAATGTACTAAATATATCTACTTTTAAATTCTTAAATCACTTCCGTTTGTCCGTTTTCGGTCATGAGAAAAAAACCTTTTTCTCAGCGAGATCTAATAACTAACAAAAACTTGAACATCCAACTTTGTGGGAAGACAAAACAATGTATGAAGATAGGTTTACTATGCTCTGCCTGATCCGGCGTAACTTCCGGTCGTCAGAGAAAGTACTCAAAAGCTGACTTTTTGTCTTTTTGTTATGTTTTACATAGAAATAATTACTAGGAACTTCCTTTACAGTATATGTTATATCTATCTTCTTTTTAGAAGAGAAATGTATTTTTCTAAAGATTAATCCATGAGGAACGGAAGACCTTTTTGTGGCTATAGCAACAAGAGTCTAGTTATTATTCTCTTCGTCAAGGACAGAAAACTCTTTAATACATTTTAGGTGCAAAATGGCGGGCTTCTTATATTATTAGTTATCATTCATGTTCATTTCACTTTCATTGTTATCTAGCAATACCTACGTATTTATCTATAGATTAAAGGTCATATGAAACGATTTTGAACACTATGATTTTCTTTCATAAATATTAAGCGTGGTATAATCGAATGTTAAAATACGTATAGTAAGATTTTTTGCCTTTGCATTACTGAGAAATAACCGTGAAAAATTCTTCCCTGCTTGCTGTTCTTGATTTTGTGGATTTATGACGTCACACAGACTCACCGATGCATTATCACTAGTGTGATTTTACAGTACTGTAGTTTATCGAGTTGATTTTAGTAATGTTTCCATAAAAGAACGTGTCTTTCTTTTCAGATGAGATCATTTGATGTCGTAGTACAGGTGACTTAGTTTTAATTGGTCGTTAATGAATGAAACTATCAGCTTTTCACTAGAATAATATCATAATGAATATCCCATTCTGCAGTGAAAATTTAACGAAAGATACTGCTGATTAATGAATTTCATGTATCATAATCCTTTTAAAACAGAAAAATCCTTTTCTTCTTCGATACGTATAATGATTGAGCTACATTTAAAGAGAATTAAAGCATTTTAATTCATATGATTCATTTTGTCTCATGAAAAAGTATAAGACAGACCAATGAAAATTTTTGAGGCATTGCGAATAGTTTGTATTTAAAAAATATTCTTAAATTATATTATAAAATTAGATCTATTGATAAATTCTAATTAATCTGGTTTATAAATTTATGACTTATTGATATATACATGTAACAATATATTTAGAACATACTTTGTGTACGCGTGTATTAAATTAGATCGAGGAAATATGGCATTTAAAGATTTAGAAACGTACCAGTAAAATAAATCGGTTGTTTGATAAAAATAAATGTGAATGAATGTGTAGATTATCAACAGATTTTATTAAGAACAAGCCTTAATAATAATAAACGAATGAAAGAAAAAATTATGGAAGAAAGGGAGATAAAAGGGATCTGTGAGTAAACACCGCACATACACGTTTCAAAATCAAAACATTTGAAGAAATTTCTCTTAGACTAAAAATATTTAAATGGTTACATAAAAATTGTGAATTTGAAAACTAAACAAACAATTTAATCATGAAGCGAATGAGACAGCATGTTGTCTATAAGCTGTTTAGAGAAAAAATAATTATGAATTTCATGGACGTGCGATCTGTTATTTTTTAGTTTGACAGTTTCATTAAAACTAATTGAAGCAAAACATATATATACATGCACATATTAAAATTATATTATACTTGCAAGTAGATCTATGAAGAAAATGATTCATCCTCCAGTCTCTAAACTGAATATGTATACGCTATCAAATATAAACGCATAAGGTTCAATTTCTGGAGAAAATATACTGCCGTGGATTAGTTTTTATATAAAATAGTATTTTTTTCTATTAAAATACTGCAAAATGGCATGAATATTTGTATTCACTGCAGATCTTTATAAGGTCATTGGGTCTTACTGACGTCATAAGCAAGGAAGTAAGCCGCGTAAGTCAATGTTCAATTTCTCGATTTAGTGATTTTGATCGACTGTGGCGCTGACATTTTGCATAAAACATCCAAAAAATGATGCCAGTCTTATTAAATAGGCACTTATGAACTCATTCCCGTATATAATTCAATATGGTCAGGATATCGTTTCATATGACCTTTAACATGATTCAAAATCATTTGATATTCCTTCATTATACATCAAACACCTTAAGAGAAATATTTCATACATTAACTTAGTACAAACAAATACAGATACATACATAATAAATTAGAAATAAACAATTGTGATGTTTTCCACCAGGTTTTGGTAAAAAAAAAAAAACTCCTTTAAAAAATTATTCACCAATAAAATTTAATCTGACATTCTCATTGGTGGCAGAGTATGGTTTCGTACAAAAGACCAGGTCAGAATTGAAATTATGGTGGCAGGGGACAGTTTTTGATACAATTAACTGTAGCCAGGGGATGAGTGTCTTCGGAACACTGAAAGCTAATTCCCTGCAAAGGGTTGAGCTCCCATATCGTGTACATGTTGCACCATCACATGTCAGAAACTTACCGGTGGATAGTTTACAATGTCCCATCCACATCCTTTTCGTGTTATTTTACCTCCCGTCTGTAACTTGCAATTTCATTGTGTAAAGTCAACACAACAGTCATAGCCGCAAGTTTTGGATGTTACTTCTGATTCTCAAGGACTAAACATTAGTGACCTACATATAATATTGCATATCAATTTCAAAAAGAGACATCCCTCTAACTAATGATAATCATTAAAAATCAATAAAAATCATTTCATGAATTTAGCAACACTCATAAACCTTCAAGTACAACAACTCTTAATTTTATAAAAAATATTGACCGGTATTTTATCCAAAACTGTCCCTTGCTTCCTATGACTTGAATTGTTATTTGATGGTAAAACTGCTAGAATATTTATTGATTTTTTTGTGGGAAATTGACCACATGACCATCTTATTGATACATAACACTTCAGTACTGTTAGTACTTTACATCATTAATTTTTTAATGATGTAAATAATTAATTTAATAATCTTACACAAAAGTAAGTGGGTTCAGAACACAAAATGTCACTTAAAATAAAGGCCATTGGCCCTCTATAAACTATTAAATATTTGCATGGGTATACAATATTCTACATTTCTAATGGTAGTTGATGGCAGTTGCTCGATGTCTGAGGCTGGTGCAGGACTCGTAAAATGGTGCAAAATGGGCGGTATTAAAAACAATCATATATAAGTGGCATACGAGGTATATGTTTTATTCTGAAATTTTGACAAACTCTCATAATTCAAGACCATCAGAGATATGACTATTACAAGTTTGACGTTTCCTCGACGGAGAGAAGTATCTTTTTCCACCTTTCGTAAAATGAAAGTTGTTATTCTTAATCGAGCTTGTAACACGAGATTTGATTGACTGATAAGCCGGGCGTAACTTTCCGTACAGCCGACTTGAGTCGGAGGTAAATAACGTGACGTTACAATGCATTAAATGTGACGCCACAAAGCATTAAGGTAAGGTTTGCGGTAACAGGGAGATAAGTCACAGATTTTCATTGTTACTAACGCCAACTTCCCATAATTTCAGAATTGACGTCGATATTATTATGATGTAATAAATGATCTCAGGTGTTTGTTTTATCTATGCTATATTTCCCGAAATACTTAGAGAAAAACAGGTTTATAATTCAGAAGAGACATTGATGGTTTGATAAATGTCAACATTATTAACATTTTAATCGCTGTTTAATCGTTACTCTATTTTAAAAGATTATGAATTATGTAAACTCAAATTTTCTAATAGAGCAGACTGTAAATCGCTAGATCTGTGGCAACGTTTCATATTCAATATGAAACTTGACGGACTATGTACAGTATTATGCATTTTTCGCCAATAAATTAAACTTCCATAGAAAGCATTAAAAATAAGGTTGAAGATAGTTGAATTAAGACGTCGCATGCTGACTGACGTTTTTCATACTAATTGTTAGACCATAATTAATTACCCAATTGTCTACGGACTTTTGTGGTTTTTATTTTCCCGATTACGACAAAGAGCACACGGCGGGTGTGACCGGTCAGCAGAGGATGCTCACTCCTCCATGGCACCTGGTCCTACCTCTATCTTGGAGGTCTGTGTTGCTCTGCTTTGAATTTGTATTTCGTTTTATGGATTTTTGAGATGGTTGACGGTTTGTTATTGTCATTTTTTTCATTTTTACCACCGAACATGTATCTCTGCTGGTGGACAGTCTGTCCCCGAGGATACTTGTCGTTCGGTACTACCTCTTTCATGAGCAGTACGACACATAACACTACCATACTGGCAGACGCGTCGCCCAGTATAATAAGGCGTCACTCCTCAGAGTCTATAAGGGACACAGACTCTAGGAGTTCACTTGGTGTCCCTCGGATTGTCCTTATGGATATTAAAGATAGGTCATATGTACAGTCAACAGATTCCCAATTTTGGTACAAAAACAACAGCTCCTTCAATGTATTAAAACAATGCCAAGTTTCTCTCACAGATATATTTGCAGATTCTGATCCTATGTGTTCTATCATTTCTAAATGTTCTGCCAAAAACTGTAAAACCTGTGACATTTTAATCACAAAGACCTCTTTTAAAAGTAATTTAACTGGGAAAAGTTTTAATACCAAAACGTGGGAAAATTTGAACTGTAAAACCTCTAATGTTGTCTACGGAATTGAATGTACCCTTTGTGGACTCATCTATGTTGGTGAAACCAAAGGTTCACTGTACAAACGAATATCAGGTCATAGATTTCAAATCAATAACGGCGGTCAGCAACTTTTATACAAACATTTTAATTCCCCTGATCATTCTGTTTTGTCTATGAAAGTTAGAATTCTAGAAAAAATTTACCATCATACCAATAGCCCATCGCTGAGTACGCCGTTCCGTAGACAAGAAGAACTTTGGATAAGAAAAAAATTAGGTACAGCCTTTCCATATGGATGCAACGATATTGTTAAAAGTGTGGGGAATCTTTCAAGTCCACAGTGTACTCAAGTTAATGTAATGGGACTTTTTTTTAACAACACAAAGAGACGTCGGCGTAGTCATGGACATCGGTCATATAACAAACCAATTATACACGATGTTTCCTTTGATTCACTATTATCTTATGTTAATAAACAATTGGGTCTCCATTACATTCGCACCAAACTGTACTCTGTCCCTTTGAAAAAGTTAAACAATCTTCTTGAAAAAGTCAAGGAAAAGCCGCTTTTTGATTTTTCTACACCGGAATACAGACTCGGATCCATGATTATCGATATTGCTTATCATCGGCTTTTTAAACCTACACAAACAGAAAATACTGCTCATGCACCACGTCATTTTTTCAAACTGCAGAATGCCAACAAGGGAATCGATGCCGTTAATATAAGCAATATTCCTAATCACAAAAAGTTCAGTCCTGCATTCCGCCATATTTCAAGATAAAGTCAACTCCTTGTATTTCCTACAATTATACTTCAACCGTTGCTTCCAAACTCTTCAATTACAAACAAACTCTACAAGACCTTGATATCGAACATCTGAAAGATAATCCCCCAACGTGTTCATGCTCTTCTTCACCCTACAACTATAGTCCTGCCGGACACGTCATTACTGGTGATGTTAATTTAGTTAATAACGATATCGATGACCTAAAATCACTTATTATGAAAGGACCACAATTTAGGGATCCCAGATCCTTCACATGGTGTCGTAATTTTATATATATCATGAATGCTGTTGAAGATTACGCCAAGCGATGGGCAAAATCTGAAAAAGAAGACCTTGATACCTTGTCAGAGTGGGTTAAAAGCATCAGATGTATATTAAAATATCGTATTAAACGACTGAGAGGTCAAAAGAAAACCATATATCATTCTGTTTTTAATAATGCAGAAGTGAGAAAAGAACTAGGTAGATTGCATGTTCAGTATGTACTGGTACCTGCTGATAAGGCAAGAAACAACATTGTCTTTGTTTGTAAGGCACATTATATTAATTGCATTTTCAATGAACTAGGTTTCGATTCTACACATGGTAATCCTACTTACAGCCATAGCAGCCTTTCCAAGCAGGAAATACTTCAAAATCATAAATCGGTTATGAATACCTTTAATATCCCCAATAAACAAAATGAATTTGATTTACCTTATTTGTACTGGATTCCAAAGCTTCACAAAAGTCCTTACAAACAGAGATATATAGCAGGTTCCAGTAAATGTTCTACCAAACCTCTCTCTCTTTACTCCTTACTAAAATTCTTACAGAAGTTAAGGAGAAGCTTCAAGAGTACTGTTCAACAATCTACTCCAGAAGTGGTGTGAATCAGATGTGGATACTAAAAAACTCTAAAGAATTATTAGAAACTTTGATGTCACAAAATCTTACCAAAATCAATAGCATCAAAACGTACGATTTTTCAACGCTTTATACAACCATTCCCCACAACAAATTAAAATCCAGACTTTTTGATATTATCGACAGTTGTTTCTTCAATAAAAATGGTAGTCGTAAAAATGCTTACCTTGTCATTGGAAATCTAAAAAACTATTTTGTTAAAAACCATTCTAATTGAACACACAAGTACTCTGAAGTTGACATTAAAAAGATGCTTGAATTTCTGATAGACAACATCTATGTAGTTTTTGGAAATCAAGTCTTCCAACAATCTGTTGGAATTCCCATGGGTACCAATTGTGTCCCATTGTTAGCAGACCTATTTTTGTATTCTTATGAAGCAGAATTTATTCAAAAACTTGTACGTGAAAAAAATAAATCACTCGCTATGGCCTTCAACTCAACATTTAGATATATCGACGACGTATTATCAATTAACAATTGTTATTTCCATACTTACGTCGACTCGATATATCCCAGTGAACTTGAAATAAAAGATACCACAGAGTCAGCGTCATCTGTTTCATATTTGGATATTTACTGGAAATGGACATTGATGGTAACCTAACAACAAAACTTTATGATAAACGCGATGACTTCAATTTTTCTATAGTAAATTTTCCTTACTTATGTAGCAATATACCTTCATCACCTGTATATGGTGTTTTTGTCTCTCAGTTAATTCGATACGCAAGGGGATGCTCTTCGTATGAACTGTTTCTAAGACGAGGCAAGCTACTGACAAACAAGTTGATAAAACAGTACTATCAACAGTCTCGTTTAAAGTCATCTTTTCGTAAGTTCTATGGTCGATACAACGACCTTGTCAGCAAATACAATCTTCCACTGAGTCGCATGCTGACTGACGTTTTTCATACTAATTGTTAGACCATAATTAATTACCTAATTGTCTACGGACTTTTGCGGGTTTTATTTTCCCGATTACGGCAAAGAGCACACGGCGGGTGTGACCGGTCAGCAGAGGATGCTCACTCCTCGATGGCACATGATCCTACCTCTATCTTGGAGGTCCGTGTTGCTCTGCTTTGAATGAATTTGTATTTCGTTTTATGGATTTTTGAGATGGTTGACGGTTTGTTATTGTCATTTTTCATTGAAATCATATAAAAAAAAGTATGTAAACAGTGATCACACCAGTGACGTCATAATGAATAAATGCTTGCTCAAGTACCATTTTTATCTATGATGTGTATAATTCTTAGAACAAAAACATATTTAAAGCTCTTGCTGGAGCAGACCTGCGCTCTAATCTATCAAAGGTAAAATATGAACGAAAAATGACAATATTTTCATTTGTTTGCAAAATTGCGGGAATTTGCCCATTTTTATGACGTCATAGATGGACAAAGATGACTAATATCAAGAATAATGTGATTGACATCCTCTTAATAATGTATTATGAAGATTTGATTTTAATACGATACTATATAAATATTGGTTAAAATGTGGGGCATTTATTTGACAATACTAAATATAGTCCTTTGCCTACACTAACTGTCTAAATGCGTAATGTATGTCACTGAATAAAGAGAATAAAAATATATTACTAAAGTTTAAATCATTTGTCGTGTGTTTGCGCTAGTAATTGGAGGAAGTGTACAGTCATGCAAATGTACCCCCCCCCCCCATAGATACACCCCAGAGTGTTCATGGAGATAGGAATAAACGAAATATTTAATTCAATCTTGTTTAAGAAGAAAGATATTTGGTCTCTTTAACTACCTGTACATTCCTAAACAATGCATTTACCCGCACTATATTTCATTTCGCGAGGTGATGCTCTGTTTTGCGGTGCTCTTGTTAAATAATTCATTAGAAATTTATAGAAAAAAATCATGATGTAAATAGTGACATTATTTTCGAACATTTTAAGCATAAAAAACCATAATAGTCACATATCAAATATACATATTTTCAAGAAATTATTTACATTTCATTAACATTAAAGTTTGAAATCATGAACTTTAACTTTTTGTAGTTGTTAAAATGGTCCGCCAAAATCACTTGAACTTTTTAAGAAAACAAACACCTTTATTGCGTAAATGGGTTATTTGAAAGTCTTATACGCCCTTGATTGGACATGGAAAACAGATTTTTTTGGTCTACATGGAAAATAAATTCGTATTAAGGGTGTACGGGGATTTATCCGGGGTTGTATTCTATACACCTTGTAACTTCAAGGTGCATGGAATACATACACCCTGTAACCTCAGGGTGCATGGAATACAACCCGGTGTAAATGACCTTTAGATTCTTACACAAGGATTTAAGTTATTTTTTTAGTTTATCTACGCCAAAGACTCAAGTACTTTTCTGATCAAAAGTCCGTTTTCTCTCGTCGTTATAGTCATCGTGAATTTTTCACATAATACCGTATATCTGGTAATTTTTGCGATGATATAATTTTCGCGATCTCTTTTAAATCGCAAATAAGTGAATGCGCAGAATTATATTCTGTATCATTTTCTATTGTCGCAGAAAATGACTGACGCAAATTAAAAATGCTGTACATTTTCCCATTTTCGCAAATTTTGTGACACGCGAAAAAACCGTATACGGTATTCTTCTCTAACACCACTGGCTCAATTTCAATTACAATTTTAAACCAAGCAATATTGAGTGAAGGGAATTCATTTTTTTTTAAATGAAGGGTCGTGTTCTCTTTATAGCAGAACTTATTTAAGAATAATTAAAAAATCAGTATTTTAAAAAAATTATTAGACCACAAAAACAAATTTTTGAGTAAGCATGCTCAGGTAGTGATTAATCATGTTTGTTCAAAAATTGATACCAGGGAGTAGGGTGGGACAACAATGAGATGAATTTTCACTTAGAATTAAAAAGAAAATAATCTTTAAAAATATTCCTTTCCACAACCATTTGTCAAGAAAAGCTGTAATGCTTGTGTTGACGAATTATAAGGTATTGTAGGTTCAATTTTGTTCAAATAATGATATCTGGTTGTAGAGTGGGGCCACGATGAGGGGCTCAACTTTTTACTTAGTTATATAGAAATAGAAACTTTAAAAACCTTCTTCTTAAATTTCGTATGGCCTGAAAAGCTGAAACCTGTCTCATGTATTTTAGATTAAAGGTTGTTCAAATCATGATTCTTGGGGGTAGGGTGGGGCTACATTGGTGGAGGTGGGGGTCAATGGAAGAAATAAGAACAAACTTTAAAAAAAACTTATTCTCAAAAACTGAACCCAAAGGAACCGGCTATTAAACTTAATAATACGTTATGCGTAGAAAAATTTTAAAAATTCTTTTTAAAGAAGATGTCTTCTACTAAGTTGTCTAGAATTTTGTATATAAGATAATAATAATTGTTGCTTAGATAAGCAATGTGGCCCTTACGCCTTTTGCATTGTTAGCTTTTTAATGTTTTTTGAAAAAGTTTGAGCAATCAATTAGAATGATTAATGATATTTTTACATAAAGGTTTCAAAATCATCCTCACTTTTTTAGTTAAAAACAATTTTTACAATAAATAAAAAAAAGATTTTTTTAAAAATATGAGTTTAAAAGAAATATTTTAGCGCAATAAACCAGATTTTTGTATACTAATGAATGGAAAATGTTCTTAGTATTTTTAAATAAAAATCATCAATTTTATCTTTTAAAAATTGACATAATTTCAATGCCATTTTTAAAAAGCATTAGTTTTGAATATCCTATTGTGACCAAAGGATGACTGCACTTAAGGACATGCGTTATTTGCGAGAAAATAAACTTTTAAAGGAAGAATTTTTCTTTCAATTACAGAAATGGTCAACATCTAAACTGCAACTTCACGTTATTCCGTTAAATAAAAGTATGTTGTTACCAAGTACTAATTTGTTTTCATAGGCGGGGGTCATCACGATTTCTTGAATCTCCATACAATAATGAGGACGCCCACTTTTATACTGATTTCATACATAGTCAGCGCATGTTTGTCTATTGTTTTGCGTTTAACATTTGTTGTATATTTGCATTATCAAAGTTATGTCAAATGGAGATTAACAGACAAGCATGTGCTCATAGTTTAAATGAGAAAAAAAAATGCTTCTTCTTACTTTCGCTTTCTCTGTTGTAACCAAGGGTTGATGCATGTTGAATATTATAATTCACCACGTGATTTCTCACCTCAGGTAACTTTGGGAATACACAATTCTATCAAGTGACGTGTAAGGTAGCATGTTATGTGATAACTAGGACAATGTTTTCGAACACGTTAAGTTGACAAGCATTGATTTAAAGTCTTCTGTTCTTACATCACCCCTGCGAATGTTATTGTCATTCAAATTTAGACCATGTGGTTTTATTTGACCCTTTCAGTTTCGCAGCTAAAATCGTGCCTCGTGTTTATAGTTTATTTCCTAGAAGTTAGGTACTTGTAATCAAATATAAAATCTAGACGTTTATTGATTTTAGACTTTACCTTCATGAATTGGTGGATAAAATGAGTTCTATAAATAAATGTGACAATAGAAAATTTAGGGTTTTTCTGCTGTTGCAACAATTAACGTGCTTAGAAGCGATCCACCGTAATGAATAATTTTCGATCCGCGCCTGACCTAGTAATAGCATCAATAGTTAAACAGACTATATTATTTTATGCAGAATGTTACTTGAAAATGGCTCGATATACTAAGTTTTTATACAAAACAGACACCAATTCATTTTTTAAAAAGCATGGTATCACACACCAAAAGCATAAAACGTGGCTATGATTTTATCAAGCAACCCAATGTTTACATTTTCAACCACGTGTAGAGTGGTTGAACACGAACGATAACTCTTTTCTGAATTTCATCGTTTATTTTAAATAACCACTAGATGATGAAATAAGACATATATCTTAATAGATTTTCATGTTTTAACATAAATCTAAGTATGTTATGATATAAAAAACGGCCTGTACTTACGTATTTTGAGAATATTATCCGAACACTTATACTTCCACTCGAATTTTCACAGGAACTGAACAAATCTCGGCGAAGTCTCGTGAACTTTCATTCGAGCACCTCTGGATTTATTACATACTTAGCAACGATAAAGAAAACATTCCGAACACATTCGCAGGGGTGACATGAGCGTGGTCTAATTGTTGAAACCATAGTAAATACATGAAGTATACTTGAACCATACATGTATAGAATAGATAGGGTTATAGAGAAAGAGTGATCACATACATTTTTATACATGGCATTGTTATTCATGCTAGTCTAATTTTAATACCATTCTGAAAATGTCAGCTCTACCTCTCATGCATATTAATATCAATTTTATGTTTGATCATGGGCAGATAAGCGAAAATTCTTCTTTTTTGGAAAGTTGTAACGAGAAAAACATAGAATAAACATATTGTATCACAGTCTAAAATCTTAATTCATGTTTGAAATTGACTAGACTATTTAAAAAATTTAACAAAAGTGATATTAGGATGAGAAATAAACGCAACAGAAGCGACCGAAAAGGGCCCAAAACCCGGCGCTAAGTGCAGTCATCCTATTGTATCCACATGTTACAGTATTAACAGCTAGTTTGCATAAAATAGTCGGGTGTTTGAGTGGCAATCAACTCTTTTATTGACTGTACAGATTTTAAAAGTATAAAAAAAAAAAAAACCGAACGCCTCATCTGAGATGTGTAAAATATTTAGGTCGTGTAATAGCTACCTTGTAAACCAGCGTGTAGGGCACATATCAAGTCTATACTGGAGCAGGCATCCTGCATATCTGCATTTATAGTATACATTATCTGTAAACTTTTTTATTTTGTTTTTTTATGATAATTCTTAGGGAATTATGTCCTTTTTTAACGTTGGCGATGAAAAACTAACTCGTGATTGATCGATTTTTTTCCCGCTATAATGAAAAAATTAAAATCCATGTACTTGTAAGGGCTAATCTTAGACTTCTGACAAGTTGTACATGTTGCAGCCTAATGTGAAAAAATTATCTATTTTTTCTGTGTTGATCGACAAAATGAAAAATTAACGTTTTACCTCATTTATACGGATAAATGAAAAACGATTAAGAGCTTTGTGTAATTTTTGAATAAATGGTTATCTTTGGTATTTCATACGGGCTACGAAGGTAATTTATCGGGGAATGCGATAAATGTATTTTATTTGCTTTTCTCGCGAGATTTCATATCCGGTTTGTTTATATATTTCTCTCCAAGGGACATAGAACTGTAATGCAATATTTAGTATCCTTTCATTCACTCTTTCTCATTTTCTCACAAAATCATCTTAATTTGAAGTGACACTCATATGAAATATTTCTTTATCCGATTTAAACATCATAGAAAAGGATGTTATTATGATAATAACTTCATAATTCTTTTTTTTATGCTTGAAAATATCTCGATCGATATTAACACCAAATTAGAAATTATTAAACAGAGAAATAAAAGTCATTCCCCTTTGACGGTATTTATTAGCAGTAAAGTGTTTTATTCTATGCTGAAATATAAGCAAGAGACATGTAAACTGTTTCTATAAGACATAAGTGACTATTAAAATAGCTGACTGTGTTGTTACAGTTTATTGTAACTTTGTTCTACATCATAAGCTATTAAGAATTTGCAACTCATATATCAAAAAGAAAAAAAAAAGAAAAAACAAACAAACAAACAAATTAGGAAAATAATACAGTTTCTTTAATTGACATATTTTAAAAATTGTTTCTTCGCATTTTAAAGAGGTTCAACAATTTTTTCAAGTGCCAAACTGGCATAAAGATATCAGTTTCACGCTGGCGTAGCAAACTAAATAAATAAAATTGTTTGTCGTTATCATTTTCGCTGATAGCAAACTAGTTCAGCAACTTATCTTATTGCAAATGTTGCACGTATCGTTTCATCATGGTTGGGTCTAAATTTATACGTCTTATACTCTTTTGGACTATTGTTACTAAGGTAAGAAGTTACTTGTCGACATGATATATTTGTATATTTGTAAACCATTTTTCAAAATATTGTTGAAGTTGGATTTATTAAATTAAAATGTCATTTAAGTTAAAACTGCATGTACCTGTGAACATTATACCAATTTTAAATGACAAAATGTCATGTATTGGTATTCATTAAAAGTCATAATACTTAAATTAACTTTGAACAAAATAAACATTAATTATATTGCTAAACAATTTTATTTTCGTCCATAAAGACTACATATATTTTTTCTAAATGTTAACATGATAAGTACATTTTCAAATGATAATTTCATATTTATAAGTGCCGTGAAATCCGCCAGATCATTTTTGGATGATTATATATAATTGTTCAGCTTTTACTACGAAACGTTTTGTTATTTCTGAAAGCTCTTCTTGAAAATAAGATTTTTTGCGCTTAAAAAAGGACACAGTTTATAACATATATGGCGAGATAATTAATTAATAGAATTATTTTTAAGGTTGCATTCGGGAAGATAACGTTCTTTATCCACGTTGATGAAGTGAAGAGCGATGGACGACTCCACGGTGGTGCCTGTTGTCAGGGTGTATCCGGGACACACTGTACAGAACTGTGTAAACCTGTCCTTACTGTGTGCCTCACGTAATATATTTATGTAAAATAATCTTTTATTCTCGTAAAAAATAAAAGTTTTATATTGGTATAATTAATTAACAAAAATAAAATACAAACACGTGCTTTCATGATAAACTTTGTTTATGATAGGGCTCTTAGTCATCAATGTCTAACAAAATTTTCCACAACACTTGATATGAGACGAAAAGATGTTGTATATGGATCCAAAGTTGGCAATACAACAAATCCTCAATTTCTGGAGGTCGATAGCTGGGTAATTTGCTTAATTATATTATTGTATCTTATTTCACGTATACATTTCTCCACTGCATCATTAATTACATATTTATATACATTTGATATGTTGGAAAACTTTAAAAATATTTGAACTTTGGTTGAAATATATAACCATGTATCAATTATCATCTTTAAAGAGCAAATATGCAGACAAGATTTCAATTACCGTGGGAGATCTACAGACATCGTCTTTGCCAATCATCTACCAGACGGTGTTCTCTGACTACAACCTGAAGATAGGAGACAACATTCTGTCTCAGTTCTGGCGGCAGAAGAAGTTAACAGCAAGTTATTTCAGCGACAAAAATACATTTAGGTATGTTTCATTTTATTTGACATTATCTGTGTTGATTTTATTTAAGGAATAGGGAATCATTCTTTTAGTATTATGAGGTTATAATTTCGGTCGGGGCGTGGTCAAATCCAATAAAGCCCGAAGGGCTTTATGATAGATTTGACCACGCTCCGACCGAAATTATCACCTCATAATATTCAAAGAATGATTCCTTATTACTTATATTTACAATATTTCCAATTTGTACACTTTAAAACAGCATTATTTAAAATCTCTATTTTTTCGTGTAGCACATGCTATGTATTACTGCGCGGCGCAGCCAATACCGTCTCTCGGTTATGCTATAAGACACGCCCATTTTGTGTCACTCATGTTTTATGAAGTTATTGGGTTTTAGGGTTCAAAATTGATTCGTAATGTTATCACAGACAAAGACAGTTGAAAATGTAAATATTGTAAGTTATTTTCTCTGATTTTTGCATGACTCATCATTTTTTACGAAAAAAATTACGGAAATAGCACTTTGACTTATTGTCGTATCGCCCTTAATCCAAGCCAAAGCATCATGCATGAGCGCCCCATTTTTTTTGAAGACCCAAGCTACGTTTCACGATGGCCCAAAATACTTTTTACGAGCGACTCAAAGTAAGAATTATTATCACGTTAAGTTTGCAATATTTTTACCAGTGCCCCAACATTGATTTCTCCGATTATGCACTAAAATCAACGTAATTTCACGAGCGCTTCAAGTTCGATTCCAAGCTCATTGCCACGTCAAGTTTGTATTACTTTTACGAGCGTCCCAAAATGGGTTCCCCTGATTAGCCTCAATTTCTTTGATGGAATCTCAATTAACGTATACTTTGGATTATTTTTACGAGCGCCAGAAAATGTGCTTTCTCGATTATGCTCTAAAATCTCGGTGGATTGTTTTGACAAGCGCTCTAAAGTTTAATAAGTAATATATATGTATTCACGAAATGGGTTAAACCGATTGCTCTAAAAAACGAATGTTTTATTTAGGTGCCCCGACAATTTAATCTTATCACGTTGAAAATAGATTATTTACACGAATTTGGTGCACACGATTTGTTAAAAACCTACATTTGAATATCAATTTCACCTAAATTTGAATCATTTTGACGAGCGCTCAAATATGGGTTTACCTAATTTTGCTCCTAAATTAGGTGCCACGACGTTAATCTAAATATTGCGTAAGTTAAATTTTGATTATTTTGAAACATGATTTTGCAATTATAATGTTTGTTTTAGACTTTTACGTACAATCTGCCTCATTTGCATCACGTTCATGGAACCAAAATTATGTATTTATCTTTTATTATATATCTGCGTTTGCAAATTTTTGTTGAAATGTGGGGCGCCCATAACATTATAAATATCATAAAACGAAATGTTGAGGCGCTCTTAAAATATTTCAATCATGATTGACAAGTTGGAGCACTCGGACAAATTTGCCCTTAACATTCAAATTATTTCGTAGTAAAAGGGATTTTGGGGCGCTCGTAAAAAAACTTCAATCATGATTAACCATTCTGAGGAAATATTTAAAACCAGGAACCAATTTTTGGGACGCACGTGAAAAGTATTTGGGGTGCTCGTGAAACATGATTGAGGCACTAAAAACAAATTGGGGCGCTCGTGTATGGGGTCTATTAGATTTGTGACGAAGTAACCCGAAACCGATTTTCCTAGATGCAGTGAAAATATTAATTGCTTTTGGCGTTTTTCCGCACAATTTTCAGGTACTGATTGGATGTTGCTATAAATTACAAGGCTTTTAAATCGTATCATCTTGACTTTAAAGTTATCCTACGAATTAATAACGATTATGCGTTATTTTTCAATGCAAATAAGATTTTTGGAAGTTGATTTTTAATCAATTCTCATATGCAGTAATTCTTGCATATTGGAAACAAAATATTGTTTGGACTTTATCACAAATTACGGTAATTCTTCAACACTGACAAAAAAAAAGTACTTGAAATTGATCGTAAAATTCGAAGTAATGTATTTTAAATCATTTTTTTTTAAGAAAACCTATTTACGAATATCTTGAAAATATTAAAAGTGTGACAAACAGTTTTCGTCAGTTTTTTATAGTCGTATATATTTCTACGACAAAGTTCAATAGAACGGTTCCACGACACAAAAAAAAAATAATAATATTGTTGCTTTAGCAACAAAAAGGTCTTTCGTTCTTTCCTGCGTGTAGATATCCGTAAGAAAATTGGCTTTTGTGTAGAAAAAATCATGGATATAATATTTTCTGTCAATGAAAGGACTATGTGCGGTACATGTATTATGCATTTTTCGTCCCCAAAAGTAAAGTTTTAAAAAGATTAAAAAACAAGGTAAAAGATTGTTGAAATCATATTGAAAATAAGTGTGTAAAAGATTATCACCACAGTGACGTCATAATGTAAAATAGACGTCACAAAGATTGTCTTATTTTGATATATTGTTGTTTTGTAGAAAAATATGGGTGTTTTTCGACTGGGAAACATCGAGCGCAGACTTGCTCAAGTACCATTTTCTAGTATGATGTATATACTTATATAAACAAACACATATGTTCAATTCGCACTTGAGCAGACATGCGCTTTATTCTTCCGAATGCAAAATATAAAAAAAAATGGCTCTATTTGCATCTGTTTGCAAAATTGCGGGAATTTGGTCAATTAAGTGACATCATAGATAAACAGAGAATGACCAATGATGACTAAAACAAAGATTAAAGTGATAGGCATCCTCTGTACATTGTTCTATGAAGATTTGATTTGTATACGATACTATTTAAAATTGAGGGTATTTAATTGGCCATACCAAATAAAGTCCTTTGCATTGCTTCTTTCCTTGCAGAACAAATGAAAAAAACAACAACAAAACACAACAAACCAAACCAAACAAAAAACAACACCCCCCCAATTTTAAAAATACTTCCTGCGATGACCGTTAGTAACGCTGATTCATACAAGACATGTTAAACATATCTAAAAACAATGGTCTTTCTATTCTCTAAGTTTGGTTGTTAAAGTCTCAGCAAAATCTGGTGTCTCGTTGAGACAACGTTTTTGTCTCGGACCGGAAACGAACAATCGGAATTGCTCAATGAAAATAAAAGTTGTACTTCTTGTACATTTATCTATTGTATGTAATTTGTATCTAATTAGTTAAAACAGTCAAAGAAAACACAGTTAACTCGATTAAAACTTGCTTTCTTTTAACCATTGAAGTCACAATCGGAAGTGAGTCGGCAACATGAAACCCGCAAAACACATCTTCAGTTAAATGTTTATCATCAGTAAAAGTTTTGTGTCTTGATTTCTTACAGTTTCTGAGAACTCGCGGGTACAAAATTTGAAAAAAAGAGAAAGATACCAGGGATATTTGAGATATATCATCGGAAGTAAAACTTGATTATTTATTTAACATGTATAGATGACATTTGTAAGGTTTTGTAGTGATATATTCATTCTATTTAATATTAAAAAGTGAAGGAAAAAATCAATTTTTTAAGTACTTCTGGTGATGACCGGAAGGTAGGACAAACAAAACAAAGTCATTTAAACACATCTACAGCTATCGGTTGATCATTCCACAAAGTTTGGATGTTCAAGTTTTAATCGTTTCTGAGATATCGAGGTGACAAGCTTTTCGTTGCGGGACGACCGGAATTGAATTTTAAAGTAAATGAAAAAACGCCTCGAAATATATAATCATTCTTTATCATCCCTGAAAATGTCAAGAAAATATATTCAGTTATCTCTGCAAAATTCTGCCGACAAAAAAGGAGAAAAATAAGAAGAGAGAAGAACGCTACTATAACTATATGTATAAGGTCTTTCGTTGGAAACGGAAGACCCTAAATATATTGATTTGCTGTCATTGATTATAAAGCATACCATCGAATCTTATATAGAACCTGTACTTGCGTAGACAGTAAGTTAGCCTTTAAAAAAACCTGCACACCCACTTATTAGTTATCTACAACAACTGTTCATGCTGTCTTAAACTAACTTTTCAAAGATTGCTCTCTGAATTTCATGGTTCCTCTTCGCAAACCACTGCCAATATATTTCCACTCACAAAAAGGTTCAGGAAGATACTTATATGTGGACTCAGGACAGTGGCTGCAGACGATACCCGTAGACAGCCCACCATTACAACAGGTCATGTTTGACATAGAAACTGAACAGCTTTATAACGCCTTAAAACTCTTTCACACAGACTTTCTAAATCCTTCCCATAATCTCAATTTTGCAAGTGTGAATTTGCATCCTAGCTTAATGAGTCTGCCCGCGGGCAGACTAAATAAATCTTATATCTACAAAACCAGTATTAAATATTTAGTTTAAAAAATATTACTGCTTGGATACAAATAATAAAATTTTAAAACGTGCAATAAATTAATTACCATCATAAGGAAATATTCTGATTACTGATACACAATGGTAAAGTTTGATTACGTTACTTTTATTTTAAGACTTACAAGATCCTTCCAATGCTTAAATTTTTTGTCAAAATATTAAGTAATAATTCTTATTAAAAAATAATATTCGAAAGAATGCAAACAAAACTAGGTAACTATTAGCCACACGAACGAACACACATATGGTTATCGTTGATTTTAAAGTACTATAGATTTTGAAATAAGCATTTAAAGACCTTAGGTAAATGTCAAAAAACGTCATAAAAGGACGAACATTTTTGGAATACATTTTTGATACGCATAAAGTTAATGAAGACGTTTTTTAAAAAAACAGTAGTAGAAATGTTTTGTTATTGTTTCCATTTTATATACTTAAACCTTTTTTGTATGCATCGTTTTTTCATATCACGAATTCTTATTAATGCAGTGTTTTACAAAGATTCTGGCAGAAATATTTTATATCCGAATACCATGTAATTTATATGTGTTTAGCAATATTGCCATGTACATTTGTTTTTACGTTTTAATTCTGTAATGTTCGAAAGCCGTGATATCTGTCATACCGGTGCCATATAATATTTTGATACCATGAAGTTGAAAAGTTTTCCATTTTCATTGGAGAAAGGGTTCAACATTTTATAGGTGCAATGTATTGAACCCCTCTAGTTTTATTTTGCTATTAGTCATGGGGTATAAAATATTATGAAAAATGCTGAACACCCTTCATATTACAATTCCCATAAGAAAGATGATTTAAAATGTTATGGCATAAAACCGTTGAACTCCAATCCTTTATTAAAATAATTTAACCCCCTCTCTAATTAACTTGAATTTATGCATGTCTGACTTGCTGTCTATTGTAAATGTACCGTAATTGGAACTGTTCCTAATTGATTGTTGACTAGTATTCGTTGATAAAGGATAGGTTAATTGCAATCTTTTGAAAACAATTTCTGCATACAATTAAAAAAAGTATTGAGAAAAAGATACCTTATTCACATTAAAGTCCTTGTTGCAAATTTATTTGTTTGTTTTTTTTACATAAAATTCATGTCTATAAAAATTTCACACAATTTCTATAGTTTGAAGAGAAAAACCGAATTCGTTATTGGAAGTTGTTCCGTATTACTTTTTATGCATTTTATCTTAATTCATGAGACACATTTTCTGTACAGTATGTGATTATCCATTGCTTGAAACAAAATTATTCACTCCCGAGTAAAATTCAACTCTCGCCACTACTTTCAGTACTTTGATTAAATTATAGAGACAAGTTAAGATTTCATTTCTCTTGTTCCCTTCATTCCATTTTTTATCAGAGGGGCATGAACTGTTGTATTAGGTGCAATTTGTATTATTTGTTTGTATTAACGACAAAAGATTTAATGCAATTTCAGCATGATGGAGCCGATGTCAAATTGTTTATGCATAACCTTCTTGTTTTCCTATGTGCATTTAGTTTTGTTATAATGAATTTTTTTTTCGGAATATAAATGCTTCAGATTCTTGATTGTATTATTCCAGCATTCAGATCACATACAAGGCTTACTGTTCTGAAGGTTACTATGGATCAGACTGCACAGCTCACTGTCCCGGTAATCCAAACAAATGTGTTGTTAATGGACATACCTACTGTAAAATGGGTACGTTTATTTATACAAACCAAGAAATATAAATGATTTGTAATTACTTTAAGAAATTATTCAAATATCTAGTTGTTTTTGTTCAACAGGGTGGACAGGTCACAACTGTGACGAGGATATCAATGAATGCAGTGGTAAAAGTTTCTGCAGCCACGGTCACTGTACAAATACTGTTGGTAGTTTCCACTGTACTTGTCCTCCTTCCGTATACGGCCTGAAGTGTCAGCTTGATGAAGATGAGTGTCTGTTGAACCCTTGTCATGGAGGAGAGTGTGTCAACAAAATCGGTAGTTATGAATGCCATTGTCAAAACGGAGCATCGGGAAAAAATTGTGAAACATTGATTGGTAATAACTGTGACGGTATTTCGTGTAGTCATCATGGTAAATGTATCATTAGTAATGGAAAACCTGTGTGCCATTGCGATCATGAATACTCTGGAACAGACTGTTCTGTCAGAGATTTCTGTTTCAACAATTTATGTAGCAATAGTTCAACATGTGTTAATGGTAAATCAAATTATACATGTCATTGTCCCAATGGCTATTATGGGCAACTTTGTGAATTAACTGACTTTTGTGCCAGCAATCCATGTAAAAATTCTGGAATATGTACAAATACTGCATCAAATTTTTCATGTAAATGTGTTAATAATTTTATGGGTCCAACATGCAAAGATTTTAACTACTGCGCACGAAAAAATTGTAGCAACCACGGGACATGCAAGCTACATAACAATGGGTATATATGCAATTGTAATGGTAGATTCAAAGGTTATGACTGTGAACTTACTGATTTTTGTTTTGGAAAAGACTGTAGTAATAATGGAAACTGCACAAGTGGAGTAAATAGTTATACGTGTCATTGCAATGCAATGTTTTTGGGCAAAGACTGTGAAACAACTAATCATTGCTTTAAGAAGGAATGTTCTCAGCGTGGAACATGTCATATCGTAAACAATGCCTATAAATGTAATTGTCACTCTGGATATATTGGCAAAGACTGTGAACTTGATTACTGTTTTAATAGAACGTGTTCTAAAAATGGTTCGTGTCGTAATGGAATTAACTCCTACTCATGTCAGTGTAATGCTGGTTATACAGGACATGATTGTGAACACACTTACTGTGATACAAACCAATGTCAAAATGGTGCAACGTGTGCAAATGGTCATTCAGGCTATACATGTAAATGTGAACCTAGATTTACTGGAAATCATTGTGAAACACGTAACTTTTGCGATGGCCACAATTGCAACGGTCATGGAAACTGCAGAAACGACAAAAATGGCTATACTTGTCAATGTTTACCAGAATACAATGGACAAAACTGTGAACATAGAAATTACTGCCACAGTAACCCATGCACACATGGAAAGTGTACAAATACTTACAATAGTTTCAATTGTACCTGTCAAGGCGGATACACGGGTCCTACCTGTAATGCAGTAGATCACTGCTACGATCAACATTGCTCAAATCGTGGTCGGTGCCATAACGAAGTTAATAGTTATAAATGTGTCTGTGATAATGGTTATATCGGTCAAAGTTGCGAAATCATTGATTTTTGTGTTGGTAAGCATTGTAACAACCATGGGAATTGTATTAGAGGAACTCAGGGCTATACGTGCAATTGCAATGCTAACTTTATGGGAAAAAACTGTGAAACGGTCAATCATTGCTATAATAAGGACTGTTCTCATCATGGAACATGTCAAAATAAAAATACCACTTACAAATGCAATTGTCATAGTGGATACATTGGCAAAGACTGTGAACATGATTATTGCTTTAACAAAACATGTTCAAATCGTGGTACCTGTCATAGTGGAGAACGTTCCTACTCATGTCACTGCAACCCTGAATACTTGGGGAACGATTGCGAACGTACTTACTGCGATTCAAACCAATGTCAAAATAATGCTACGTGTGTGAATGGTCATTCAGGCTATTCATGTAAATGTGATCCTCGATACATTGGAATTCACTGTGAAACACGTAATTACTGTCACGATCAGAATTGTCATTCGCGAGGAACTTGTCAGAATGGTAGAACTACTTATTCGTGCCAATGTAGAACTGGATATTCTGGAAAAGATTGCGAGCACGACAGCTGTTATACTACTAAGTGTCAGCATGGATCAACTTGTAAAATGATATCAGGATCATCAGACTATACTTGTTTATGTCCCTCCAATTACGTTGGAACATTTTGTGAAACACGTAACTTTTGCAATGGTCAAAATTGCAACGGTCATGGAAATTGTACCAACAACAAAAATGATTATATCTGTCAATGTTTACCAGAATACCTAGGAAGAACCTGCGAACTTAATAACTACTGTCACAGTAACCCGTGCACACATGGAAACTGTACAAATACTCACAATGGTTACAATTGTACCTGTCAAGGCGGATACACGGGTCCTACCTGCAATGCAGTAGATCACTGCTACGATCAACATTGCTCAAATCGTGGTCGGTGCCATAACGAAGTTAATAGTTATAAATGTGTCTGTGATAATGGTTATATCGGTCAAAGTTGCGAAATCATTGATTTTTGTTTTGGTAAGCATTGTAACAACCATGGGAGTTGTATTACAGGAACTCAGGGCTATACGTGCAACTGCAATGCTAACTTTATGGGAAAAAACTGTGAAACGGTCAATCATTGCTATAATAAGGACTGTTCTCATCATGGAACATGTCAAAATAAAAATACCACTTACAAATGCAATTGTCATAGTGGATACATTGGCAAAGACTGTGAACATGATTATTGCTTTAACAAAACATGTTCAAATCGTGGTACCTGTCATAGTGGAGAACGTTCCTACTCATGTCACTGCAACCCTGAATACTTGGGGAACGATTGCGAACGTACTTACTGCGATTCAAACCAATGTCAAAATAATGCTACGTGTGTGAATGGTCATTCAGGCTATTCATGTAAATGTGATCCTCGATACATTGGAATTCACTGTGAAACACGTAATTACTGTCACGATCAGAATTGTCATTCGCGAGGAACTTGTCAGAATGGTAGAACTACTTATTCGTGCCAATGTAGAACTGGATATTCTGGAAAAGATTGCGAGCACGACAGCTGTTATACTACTAAGTGTCAGCATGGATCAACTTGTAAAATGATATCAGGATCATCAGACTATACTTGTTTATGTCCCTCCAATTACGTTGGAACATTTTGTGAAACACGTAACTTTTGCAATGGTCAAAATTGCAACGGTCATGGAAATTGTACCAACAACAAAAATGATTATATCTGTCAATGTTTACCAGAATACCTAGGAAGAACCTGCGAACTTAATAACTACTGTCACAGTAACCCGTGCACACATGGAAACTGTACAAATACTCACAATGGTTACAATTGTACCTGTCAAGGCGGCTACACGGGTCCTACCTGTAATGCAGTAGATCACTGCTACGATCAACATTGCTCAAATCGTGGTCGGTGCCATAACGAAGTTAATAGTTATAAATGTGTCTGTGATAATGGTTATATCGGTCAAAGTTGCGAAATCATTGATTTTTGTTTTGGTAAACATTGTAACAAGCATGGAAATTGTATTAATGGAATTCAAGGCTATACGTGCAATTGCAGTGCTAACTTTATGGGAAAAAACTGTGAAACGGTCAATCATTGCTATAATATGGACTGTTCTCACCATGGAACATGTCAAAATAAGAATACCACTTACAAATGTAATTGTCACTCTGGATATACTGGCAAAGACTGTGAACATGATTATTGCTTTAACAAAACATGTTCAAATCGTGGTACCTGTCATAGTGGAGAACGTTCCTACTCATGTCACTGCAACCCTGGATACTTGGGGAACGATTGCGAACGTACTTACTGCGATTCAAACCAGTGTCAAAATAATGCTACGTGTGTTAATGGTCATTCAGGCTATTCATGTAAATGTGATCCTCGATACATTGGAATTCACTGTGAAACACGTAATTACTGTCACGATCAGAATTGTCATTCGCAAGGAACTTGTAAGAATGGTAGAACTACTTATTCGTGCCAATGTAGAACTGGATATTCTGGAAAAGATTGCGAGCACGACAGCTGTTATACTACTAAGTGTCAGCATGGATCAACTTGTAAAATAGTATCAGGATCATCAGACTATACTTGTTTATGTCCCTCAGATTACGTTGGAACATTTTGTGAAACACGTAACTTTTGCAATGGTCAAAATTGCAACGGTCATGGAAAATGTACAAACAACATTAATGGATATACCTGTCAATGTGAACCAGAATACGTAGGACAAAACTGTGAACAAAGAAATTTCTGTCACAGTGACTCATGTACAAATGGAAACTGTACAAATACTATTTATGGTTTCCAGTGTACGTGCATTGGGGGATACATAGGTCGTAGTTGTAATTTGGTAGACCATTGCTTTGACCAACATTGTTCAAATCATGGAAACTGTAGTAGTTTTAACAATGGATATAAGTGTCATTGTGAGACTGGATTTAAAGGAACCAATTGTGATATTACGGATTTTTGTCATAACTTTAACTGCAATAATGGAACATGTCAAAGTAGAAATAACCATGCTGAATGCAAGTGTTCCAAAGGATACTCTGGTAACCATTGTGAGGTGTTCGACCATTGCAGCAGTAGTCCATGTCAACATAATGGTACGTGTCAAAATGGAACATCTCATTATAACTGTCTTTGCAAACATGGTTTTATTGGAGAAAATTGTGAAAACCAAGATCCTTGTTTCCATCAAGAATGTAATCATAATGGGAGATGTAAGATTATCGACAACAACAAATACATCTGTATTTGCAATCAGGAATTTACCGGAAAGAATTGTGAAATATCACCTACAAATCCGACTTCAACTGGCTCACAAACTCAATCTACAACTGTTTCAAGCAATGCCAATTCAACAAAACTGCATACAACAAACATGAGTTCGAGCAAGTTGACTCATTCAATAACAAGCAATACAGGGACGTTGATGCCTTCTGAAAGTTCAACGAAAACTTCTGTCACTATAATAAGCAATATCAATTTAACAAGTACTCATATCCCCACCAAGAGTTCGAGCAGAACGATTCATCCCATTACAAGCAGTACGCCGTCTTCAATGTCTTCCGAGAGTGCTAACAAATCGACTCATTTCATTACAACCAATACATCAAACTCAGCTTCTTCTGAAAAATCAACGAAAGTACCAGTTACTACTATAAGCAGTACCATTTCAACAAATAATCATACTCCAACCAAGAGTGCAAGCAATTTCACTAATCCCATTACAACCAAAACACCGACATCAATTTTTTCGGAAAATTTGACGAAATCGTCAGTTACATCCACTCTGAAACCCGGTCAAATTCCGATTAACATGACCATGGACTCCAAAGGAAGCACGGAAACAACATTGTATATCAGTGCGACTTCCAAAAACTCGATGAACCCTTCAATCTTTCATTCAACTGCTATAACAAGAAAAAAATCGAATTCAACTACTCCCATGACTACGACAACTATTCCAAAACCTACAGGTATATATGAAACCACCGTAATTCTAATGTGTGTACATCTAATCTATAGCTCATGAATACTAGCGATTCCATTTAAAAATAAGAACTGTAAGGTAAAGCACTAAAAAAAGTTGTGATTTGTAGAGGTTATATTTGAGGGAAAGGTGAAGTTTGCTGTGGAGTGGCATCCTGCGTTAGAGAACAAGTCAAGTGAAGAATACAAGAATGTGTCGGCACACTTTCTGACACTGGTCAGTATGGTATTTAAAACATCTTTAAAATTAAAACCTAATCTAAATTATTATCATTAGTACATTTTCTTTTTTATTGGCGATGTAGATGACTGCTGTCTATGAAAATGGAGAATTAAAAGATGTTTACTTGAAAACAGAGATCATCAGTATTACGTACGTCATTTGCAATTTTTAATATATTTATTTCATACATGTATGTAGTTACATCGTGTGTGTAACAAAATATTTCATTTAGATTATTAAGGTCTTCCGTTTCCAACGGAAGACCTTACTATTATTGTGCTTGTAAGATTATTCTTATTTTTATGGTCTTCCGTTTCCAACGGAAGACCCTTTTGTTATTCTTCGGTTTCTTTTTAGGGTCTTCCGTTTCCAACGGAAGACCCTCTTGTTATTCTTCGGTTTCTTTTTACATATTATTATTATTATACTTTTTTTTCTGACTCCTATATGGCTTCATAACTCAAAAGGTTTTCAACCGATTTCAATAAAATTTTCAGCGATTGTTGCACGTTAGTGTCCCTAAAAGATATTAGAGTTTTAATGACAATGTCACTTCCGTAACGTCATTTTTTAAATTTTAAAAAAGTCATTTTGTCCGGGGCTTTTCTCAAAAATGCTTTAAGATAGAGGCTTGAAATTTTCAATGGTTGTGATTTTGTAAATTTAGCTCTGTAATAAGGCTGGACATGTAAATCCGTCACTTCCGGTCGAAACCGGAAGTGAATCAAATTTTTCGAAAAATAAAATTTTTTGATCAAATCAAAAACGTATACTTGTTTTGTTAAGCTTTTAAAGCTGAATATAACACTGAAAACCGTTTTAAAATCGGACGATGCATTACAGAGATATAAGTGTTCAAAACTTGATTTTTCCGGAAATTTTGATTCTGCGTTCTTGGTTTAAAAAAAAGCGTTAAGTTCAAAGTGAAATTAACTCGTACCAAAAATAATTGGAAAATTGTTAAGTCGTACTTAAACACATTCGGATTTTTTTGGTTAAGTCGTTCTTGAAATTGTAAAGATATTTGTTAACTCGTACATAAAATCATTCGGATTTTGTTAAGTCGTACCAAGAATTATTCGATTTTTAATTTTTTGTTTTTGTTTTAGTGTCTCTTGTTATTGGTTTAAGAACTCTTCTTCTTACAATAACTTCAAGCTTTACTTTCGACATTAACGGAAGACCCACTCGTTGCTTTGCAACGAGCTTTGCTCTAGTTAGGGTCTTCCGTTTTCAACGGACGACCCTCTTGTTATTCTTCGGTTTCTTTCTATTATTATTAAGGTCTTCCGTTTCCAACGGAAGACCTTACTATTATTGTGCTTGTAAGATTATTCTTATTTTTCTTTTTTTTTTCTTCCTAGACGCGAACTTTGAGGCTTCATATCTTGCTCATTTCTGAACGGTTTTTGCTCAAATTTTCAGGGCTCATAGACATTACAAAACACTATCTAAAACATTTCATAAACTCCTCTTCCGTTAACAAGTTATTCCCCTTTTAAAAATTTTTAGGGCCTTTGGTTTCCAGACAAAGACTCCGAGACTATGATAGCAGGGAATAAGAATCCAACGAATTTGAATAACAGAGACATTGAAGTTGTGCACATCGATTTTTGTTTTTGGATTACGTTTTTTATTTAGAAAAAGGTAGGGGGTCAAAAAATAGGATTCCAAAAAGTGCGAAAATTTAGACATATTTTTCTTTGTATCTTTTAAACGAAAAATATTTTGTTAAGACATGTAGAATAAAAGTTGTGCAGAATATTAAGGGCTTTCATTTGACACCAATAAAAAAGGGCTGACCACTAAAATTAAGGGCCAATAACGCTTGAAAGTTTTTGCTTAATAACTCAAAAACGGTTAGGATTTCGATATGGCTGTCGCTCGAAAAGTTGTTTGTTGGGATCTCATAAAGGTCGTTACAATGTTATTTTGTTGGTGATTTGTGTTGTATGAGTGTAAAAAGCTGTACATGTTAACATGTACTTCGTTTAATTTGGCAAGTTAACGAAAGTCTATGTGCGTGCAACTGGCATAAAGTTACCACAGAAAGTATGCTGGTTTATAGAGGAAATTTTTTTTTTAGAATAGATTTTTTTTAGGAGTTTATGTCAGTTTTGTTAAGTTCTTATAGTGCACAATCCCTAAAACGAGAATCGGAAAACAAAACATTCTTCTTTCTTTGTAGTAAAACACAAAGTACGGATTTAAAATAAAAATATGTATTACATTTGAGTTTTCATACTGCATGCATTTAAAATCTACCTTAAATCAGAGCTGTGTGTGTACCGTGACGTAAGCTATCCCGCACCCGCGGCCTTGGAAAATCGGTCACCATGGTCCCGACGGGGCTAACTAGCGGTCAGCGGTTATCTAATACACGAGAGTTGCGTCGCTCATATATATGAGTTTATTTAGCCGCGAACTCTAGAATTGTTTTAGTTTATATACCCGTAAATAAAATACAAGATCTGTTTTAATTTCTTCATGTTATAAGAGTTTGTCCATCTTGTTTTTATTTAATTAAACATTAGAGTGTAAATTAAGAAGTCGTTCTGAAAATTTATAAAGGCGATATTACTACAAATCGGAAACTTCGTCAGACTTAAATTAATGGTTGGTTTGTCTAAAATGTTTTTAAATCTGTACAAATATTGTTTTAAATCAACAAACAACCCACAAATATTAAACTTTTAAATGATGATCATCCCTCGCACATGGCCGAGGAGATTCCACGCGAGTGGACAGGTTTGTGTTCTTCTACATGTACCTTATCACGGGTGCATGTTTCAGACTTTCGTACGAACACAACTATTTTCTTTTATTATGATTTCAACCATGATATTGGTTTAAGATGAAAAGATAAATTTATTTTACATGTACAGTTGATTTAGCAATGATTAATACGATTGCGCACAAGGTAGTTTATTATAATCAAAGTTCCATGTTTCATGTTTGCGGTAGGTGCTGGCACGATAAAAGGATGTCCTGAATTGAGGCATTCGGATTATTTTTAATTGGCAAAAAGATAATCAGATTTGACGAAAATCATTTTTCTTCTTATGTGTAACATTTTCACTTTCCCACCTGTTTGTTTATTCGGTCAGTCTGTGTTACTTCAATCGCAGCGTGCGACCGAAAATCTTGTGTCGCTTCAGCGCACACAGCTGAGAACGTCTATAGCCCCAGCCGGGTTATGTTTATGGCTGCAGATCATCAATTGTTATGTAGATCTAATTGAGTAACAATGTATCGAAGGTTATCGAATATTATTAAGTATCGAAGTGTGCTTTCACTACAGTGGTCAATTGTTCAACAATAAGGCTATTATTCGAAGTCAATCATCTTCACATTATACATGTAGGTGCGAAATCGTAATCGGATAATGTTGCTAAAAACTCAACCTGTTGAACACACTAAACTTCTACAGATATGAACGGAATAATTTATTATACATAAAAGTTTTAAGTCAAAGGAAAATTGTTCTCGGATTAAGAAGTTATGAAATACGACTACATTATGCAACGCAGTCGGTCGCCATAGAAATCATCAAAGTACTGCAAGTGTCGACAGATTTCCTGTTTCTTTGAAATACATGTACCATGATAGTTCACTACCAGAGTGCAGGTCTCACAACACTATTTTTCCGAAGGTTCACGTCAAAACATGGCTGAGGCAAAATAATTCCCGAATTCCCCTTCGTTTTTAGGGGTTTTCCGCCAGCGACAGGGACTGTAGTTTTTTATGAGATGAAAAACAACGTGTAAACTGCCTGATTTTCCCACTTTTGTAAAAATACGAGGTCACTTGAATTTTTGATGCCTGTTGTTTCGGCAGGGGTGTGAAAAGGCTCGGACATGATTTTCAAGCACATGTGTAACTTTGATGTAAACAAACTCTCGTGCCTTTGTGGATGGCTGTGTGTTTTTTGCTACTAAATTGGTTAGGAACGATTGTTTTAAAAGTTGTAAAGAGGGATTTTCCCAGAAGTTTGTTTTAAACTCGCTACCAGTGTCTAAAGTTGCGTAATTTTGGTAAGAATATATAGTAAAAATTAATAGTGGTGTGCAACCTAAAGCTAGCCAGCACTAACTCCAACGCACTTACAAAAAATTAGTTAAAATTATCGACTATTTTTCAAGCGTTTTCCGATCCCGATGTTAAACAACTGAAATTATTAGGCCGCCTTGCACCCAAACTAGGACTTGTGCTCATAAGGTGAGCCCGGATTCCTCGGGGACGGGTGTACCCTCGACGATTCCGGCGCCAAATTAGGCACTAGTGACAACGATTTCCGGCGCCAGGGCGCGTAGTAGACCTTAAGTGAACAAATTATTTCTGTAATGTAGCGTTCTAAACAAGGCGCCCTGCGCCCAAACTAGGACTTGTGCTCATTAGGTGAGCCCGGATTCCTCGGGGGACGGGAAATCCCTTGAGGATTCCGGCGCCAAATTAGGCGCTAGTGACACCGATTTCTCGGCGGCAGGGCGCGGAGTAGACCTTAAGTGAACAAATTATTTCTGTAATGTAGCGTTCTAAACAAGATGCCCTCCAAACATTGAAAGATCTTACTTTACACAAAGATTGCCTATGACCTAAGTGTTTGTTATGATTTTGTTTCAAGGTTATTTTGTGAAGTTCAAGGACATTGGAAGAAATTTCATAAGTTGTGTCTGCTTTATACTGTTTTTAAGGAGAAACATTGGATATTGCTTTTTTATTTAAAGATTGCTGATGACTTGAGGATGTGTCATGAACTTGACCCAGGGTCAGTTGTGCAAGTTCAAGGTCGTTTGAAAAATAAATGCTTCTTTCTTGTCTGTCATATCTACATGTAATATACATGGAAATGATTAGAAGCTAAAATTTGACACAAAGATTGCTTCTGACATGTACTTAAATATGTCCCGACTTGAACTTTGATCATCTGTGCAAGTTCAGTGTCACTATAAGAAAAAGAAGCATCCATTACTTTCTAATAGATAAATACTTTAGTTATGATTTTGTTTTTCTTGGTGGGGATGGGAGGAATTATTTGTGAGGTTGCTCACAGAACCGCCAGTTAGTCCACTGAGAGCACTCTCCCCCTTTCTCGCAACCAAAATTCACCTTAAATTAACTTAATAAAGGAAATTGAATTTTGGGGCATTGTTCCCCCCTCCCCCAACACACATTTTAGTAGAAAGCAATATAAATTTTTATGGCAAATTGAAAACAAATTATATTAAACAAAATAAGTTATAGCTGCCTCACAACTCCCCCCCCCCTACCACTACCACGGATTAGATTTTGACGATTATTTTTTTCCTTTATTGGCTTGTTAATACATTTTGGATAAATTTTTCCCCGAAGCAAAAACGATGCTGAGTGCTTGCATGGCCAAACGTTATATGGAGAGTTGTCCCTCCCACTGAGCACCTCTCGTACAGCGCACCCTCAGGTTGGAGAAGCCGTCATCGTTTATTTTTGATTTTCTGAACTTACTTTTATCATATTGACAATCCTGTCTGATTAAAATTACCACCAATCTGCTTACACTCATCAGGGTCTGATAGGTATCGATAACAATTCATCTTCACATGACCTCTATATTTGCACACAACCTAAATATAAATCTCATTTACCAAATATATGACTTTATCTGTTAATGAGAGGTGCAACTCTTCAATACTCAGTATGGGGGTTACATTGAAAGCAGGATTAAAATAATTTGCCTGTCTCCATTTAAAAAATTCCAATACATTTTCAAAAACCCTATCAATACCTGTCAGACCCTGTAATGAGAAGAGGGTGCTTTTAATCAGACTGATTGACAATCCTTTTCCGACAGGAAGCTGCAACGGAAGACCTCTTCGTTGCTTTGCAACGAGCTCGTCTCTAGGTGATTATACATTAATGATTTAACAACATACGTTACAGACAAGGCAGCATAGACATTAAGTATAACCAGACCTTCAGACAGCCCGAGACAGTGGAGAACGGGACGGTGATAGAAGTCGATAACGCTACCGTCATCGACACGTTCGAGAACGGAATCAGAGAGCTGGAGGCGAACTCTTCTGTTCATACCCAGGCGATCCAGGCCCTGGTACAAACGTTCAATATCACACACGCCAAGATTGAACTCAGGGGTGCGTGTTAATTGTTACTTATTAACATCTAGGATAAAACAATGTATGATATACTAGTACTAGAGGCTGAAATACGATGGGTTGTGATCAATAATGAGTTATTTTTTTTAAATTATGATATTTTGTTTGAGAATGGGGTAAAAAAAAGTAGGTACATAAATAAGATAACATAGTGATGATGATGATGATGATGATGATGATGATGATGATTTTATAGAACTGCCCAGACCTAGACCAACAATTATTTCGTCATCTACACCAACGTCCTCAGGTCTGTAAACTTTGTACTGTTTCCTCAATTAAATGTATTTACAAGTATATACATGTAGTTGCAGTTCTGTACATGTACTCTATATATTGTTTTAAAGGTTGTATATTACGTCTTTATTTTGTTTAATATTTCAGTAAAAACGACAACATCCTTACAAGTAACAGAGATTCCCGAGAACGATAAGGTATGTATACTTATATAGACATGTATTCATATATAATATAGACCTGATCAATTTTGTTTTTATTGCTGAGATTCGTTTTTATTTGGCTTCATCTCTCTCTCTCTCTCTCTCTCTCTCTCTCTCTCTCTCTCTCTCTCTCTCTCTCTCTCTCTCTCTCTCTCTCTCTCTCTCTCAAATCATTCAAATACAAATAGTATATGTTCCAACTTATGATAGCTAGAACGCCGCACCGGACATTAACTGTACAGATAACCAGGTGTAAGTAGAGGATTAAGAGAAACTATCAATCACTGAGTACATGTGTACTAATGCAAAGGGTAAAAGTCAAAGCAGTTTCTCTGTATTGAGGAATCTTTGTTTGATTTGTATATTAGATATTTGAGAGGACCGTACATGAGAAAATGATATGTATGTTCTATGTACAATATACAATCAGATACAGTCGTAGTTTTGTTGAAACGATTTTCTACAAAGAATATGTCAAAATCTGCACGATAATGTTTCTTAAATCAACCATTGTTTTTTAATGATGCAATAAATATATGAACGAAAATATCAAAATTTTCTCTCTAAACAGGTGATTTTAAAAGATATAGAGCAGCAAGAACTAAATTTATTTCCATATTTATGAATATGGATTCAATTTTGTAGGAAAATATAATTCTATTTTCGTAGATATTAATGTACATGGTTTTAGTTCTAAAAAATAAAACAAAAAATATATAATATATATACAAGGAGAGTAATCGTGATTTTCACTTTCTTTTCTATGGTAAATACATGTACATGTAAGTATAGAGATAGTTGTTACATATGTAATATCACGAACGTAAAAATGCTTTGGTTGCAATAACTGCGAAATGGTACAGTGTACAAAGGTTTTTTAACACTGTTTAAAAGGGTCATGCGTTTTATCACATAAAATTATAACACCTAATCTTGAAAAATCAATATTAAAACAGTATATCAAGATGATATCGATATGATTCGTTATCGGTTGAATATTTTATTTATTTTATTAATTCTATGACATATTTTAATAAGTCGTATTTGCATTCGGTGTTTACATATTGATTGTGGGAAGTTTGCGGTGACGGGTGGAGTTGGTGATAAGTATTACATATATCAATATCAACAGTGCACTGTGGTCAAATCAAGGACGGCCTGTAAAAATTGTGTCAAATTGAATGTTATTTTATGTCATTAGTAAGAAAGAAAAAAAAGCAATTTTAGTAAATTGAGATGTGTGTATATAACCGCGCAGTGCAATGGGCATACATTCTTATTTCTGAAAGATTCAATGAACTCCAGTCTTATACATGTAAATGAATGTTCTATGCAAAAAATAAAATCAGATTCAATATGAAGTTAAGTAGGATAGACTTTTACTTAAGAATAAAACAGGTTACATGTATTTGAAATTGTCGTTTTATTGTGTTGCAATTGGGAGCATAAACATTTATTTTTAAAAAAGATGCTGCAAAATAAAAGCATTAAATTGCATCGATACAAGATGCCAATCCTTTCCTTGTCTATTTCCTTTGCCTCGTAAAATTTTCAGAAAGGTATTTTGAAAAATCACACAATATAATGGCGAGACCATTGTAAAAAGTGTTACAATATGAAGCGTGAATTTGCCAGTATCAATTGCGAAAACCATAAATTATACTGGCAAACCAGTATTTTCTTATATAACATTTCGACCTTGTGTATCTTGCAGTCCTGGCTGACGCCGACTATAATTGGGTCAGCGGCGGGTGGGGTCGTGCTCCTGATCGTCCTGGCTATCATCATCCGGACAGTGAGGTTTGTACTGTAGATAACGACTGATTGTACACTAGTGTACCAGTCCATCCTTGCACTTTATCCCTTCAGCTTATGTAGGCTACAGAGGTCCCAGTCTTGACCTGCTTTTCATTTAATTTCTTTTGTACATGTATGTTAATACAGATTGATATCGCTCACCTGTATTACATCTGTATGACATTATGCATAATAATTATTTTATAATTAATTATTTTATAATTATTTCACATATTAACAAAGACATGATCATTGCCTTTTAGTCCTTTTTTCGTTGATCATGAAATTTTTATAATAGCAACCCCCTAATTAAAGAGAGCTATATGGGTGTTTTATCATATGAATATACCGACACAGTATAAGTTATTGATATTCTTACTATGTACAGTGTACGGTCTACTCTGTAGTTTGACAATCATAATATTTTGTTAGTTTAACTAGGTAACATTTTGAAATATTTTTTATACTAATTAATTACTAAGCAGTACTTACAC
This sequence comes from Magallana ariakensis, assembly GCA_020458035.1. NCBI lineage: Eukaryota > Metazoa > Mollusca > Bivalvia > Ostreida > Ostreidae > Magallana > Magallana ariakensis. The sequence continues at coordinate 24,385,509 of CM035813.1, forward strand.
TATTACTACTTAATGACACAACCCTACACATGTAAGTACACATTTTTGTTTTTATTTACCACAATTCAAAGTTGTACTGTTATTCTTTCTATCTCTTCAATAGACTACCAATATTTTTACTTTACTCAGAGTTATAAGTTAGGATCTACATGTACTAGCAATAATTTTACTTTTAACAAGGTAGCTTCAATTTAAGATTGGGGGTCTTTAATTAAAACGGATTTCTACCTTCTATTATTATTTATTCAACAATTTAACCCCCGATGTTAAGTTTAAAGTACATGTAAACAAAGTTATTACCACGTGTTTACTAAGCATATCACATTTAATCTTAAAGCAAATAATAGGCGTCTCCATGTAAGACTTATCTGATACATTTAACGATAATAATCACATATTTGATAATACATATTATATATGTAAGGTAACATTTTGATAAATGATATTCCAGCTGCCGTTTGCTTTTTAATATTTTATTCAAGGATGTATGTATGGTTTTAATTTTGTTAGATAAGATAAATAAAACAATTTCAAGCTTTCCGCCATAATTAATCATATTATTTATTTCTTACCCCCTTTTGCTTATGCAGATTCATGTGCATCGTATTTGGTCTTTGTATTGCATTTTTTATATTCATAAAAGCGTATATTTATATGTTAATTAAAAGTATAATTAAAAGTATAGTCATGTGTTTCAATATCTGTGTACAAAAATCATTTTGTAGTTTATTACAAAATCTAAAACAAAAAATATGAAAACAAAATAATGTCATATAATATATAAATATTAATTTTGATGCACAGTACTTTGACGTTAAATGTTGTAGTTAAGGGCAATAAATACGGGAGTTTTTTTTACAGCTTGTTTTATTTATGATGACAAATTATAAGTTAATAAAACATAGAGTTTTACTTTTCATCCTATCTAGCCATTAACAATTTATTAATCAGCAATAAACTTTATCTGAAATCGGGGCAAAACACATACTATTACACAGAAGTGTCGGGTTATATTTTCAATAAGAACCCAAAGAAGGAAGAGGGTGGGTGTTCAACTTTGCTTACAGAGTGCTTAGATTAGAGTTTCCATTGCAAATGATTATTTTCTCTTCCAGGAAACGCCAGAGAGACAAAGACAGTATCCTTTGGGATGATGGTTTATACATGGAGCCCACCTTTACTAAGCTAGACCCCGACGACTCAGCCCTCTCTACATACAATCCCATATATAACCTTAATGGTGGAAAGCTCGAAATAGACAGCACGCAGGCTCATTAACCTCTCGAACACTCCTAGTTTTATTTTTATTTTATTTTGCACGTGCATTGAGAATGTTCTTTTTGTATATATGTAAATCAATATATGGACATGTATCTGTAAAATATGCTTGTCTTTTTGCTCATTGATTTGTTAAGCTCATTCAGCGTCTACTCAAAATATGTTTCGTATATCAACACATATCCGCATTTTATATATAGTACTGTGTTTTCCGAACGTGAAAACTATTTACGTTTTATTGTAATTTTATATTAATATGAAAGTTTCATTAATGAATGACATTATGGTGTGTGACGATCCTTTCTGTCACTTTTTTGTGAATAAAACATGTTTAATATGAACCCTACGTGTACGTTCTAACGTGAAATATTTAACTACATGTACAGTACTTGTCATATTGTAATTTGATTATATTTACTCTCACTCATTAAAGAAACACTGTTATATTTATATATTAATTGTGACTATTATTTCGATTATATGGTGTCTTTTAAAAACAGTTTTGGGTCATTTGTTGGAAATTCCTGGTCACCCATGGTCTGGCATCCGCTCGCTGATCGCGGGCTAACTCGCTGAATAGTTATCGTTCTCATGGCTATTTCATGCGCCACTCTCATTGACTCCTTCACATTTCCGTAAAGAAAAAAACCCTCGCCAATCGGGATAATGCTGATGCGCGTCCATCAACAGCTGTAAAATCTTAATTTTCAGACTTTCAAAACCTTAAGATTTTTGTTCTCTCATCATATAATTGAGAATATAATATTAACACGAGAAAAGCTCACAATGACACAATACAGACGTATAGGCGAGACTGACCGTGGGTTTCCTACACATATAATGCAGAAAATATTGCAATTTGATTTGCTCTGACTCATAAAACCATATATACCCTGTGCATATGGATATGGGACGATAGTACAACACTAAACGCTACCCTGCATGATTGTCTTTATGGACAAATGACGGCACGATTTTTATTTTGGTTTGAACATATTTTATTGATAATAACCAAAAGGATTGGAAAAAAGTTCTTACAACTTATTAGTTTCTTGATATTTTGCCAAGGTAGTAGGTATATATAACTTGACATTTAATATGTAAGTTAAGGGTAAGTAGGGAACGATAGTTAAGCGTGACCAAAAATAATTTATTATGAAATTCAAATAACCATTTATGAATTTGAAAACAGTCAGGCGGGAAGGGGATGCATAGAGGTTAAAAAGAAACCCATTGATGAAATTATAAAAGACGGAAATACTATTCTTCAAAAATCACTTGCCAAAATTCATAGCGTGCCTTAAAATTGTTAACAATAGTATTAAATATGTGGAGTAATTATTTTTATTAAATTATTGCATTATTGATTACATTTTTTCGCTAGATTGAGGAGAACAGGAACAGCAAAGATTGCGGATTATTTGGACGATGGATCTTTTGCAAGAGAAGAACCAAATAACTTTAGCTTTAAGTTCAAAAATGAGTCAGAGACATTGGAAATGAAATCAAAAGAAAAAAATATTGGTGATTTCAAACAAAATTGACCAGAATGTATATCATTTTATTTCAATTATGAGAGTCGTTTCTTTTTCTAGCTTTGATATACATATAATTTATGTTCATGTCATTGCCACATTATAAAACTCACGCATGTGATCATCGAAATTTTCATCATGAATGATTCGCGATCAGCGGTGGGTTTTATTGCCTCTCCTCCATTTTGTTTGGACACATACATTGTATCAAATATGAAATCTTTATGTATGATAATTAAGTCAATAAAATATATATTATAAAAAATGTTTATGTATAAATCTTTATAATATGTTTTGCAGATGTAGTTACTGAATATATATTAATTTACACTATTTTTGGAATGAGCTTGTAAGAATTAAAATAAAATTGTAAAGTGAAAACGTCTTCATTGGTATTTTTTTAAAAAGTTTTGTACATATGTAAAAAAAAAACCATTTGCATGTTTTGACTCTCTCTCTCTCTCTCTCTCTCTCTCTCTCTCTCTCTCTCTCTCTCGAGACATTTCCGGTGCGACTTAACAATATTACCATCGCATGGCACCATGACTTCCGGTCAAAACACGATGTTTCCAGCTGCTGTTGCGACAGTTTTTGACAGTTGGACAGTCCTTCAGGTATTAAACGTTGTGTAATTACAAGGAAACTTATTCCACGATTATCAATTTTTTAAATTTAAACCACAAAACGCAACATTCATAGCATGTGAATTTTCGAATTTCCTCGATTTTTTTTATAACAGCTAGCTGTTACTCAAGGATTTGGAGGTGCAGACAGCAGAGAAAAGGCAGAATGGATGATAACAGCTGTAGACCAATGGTTTAAAGAAAATAGTGAGTGCTGTACGCCAATGAAGTGTGAAGTCTTAAATCACAGGCCTCAGAATTTCTATCAATAAGCCTTTAAATGTATGGAAAGAGAGAAATATATACCCTATCTATATATATTTATATATATATATGGTATATATATCTCTCTTCACATACATTTAACGGCTTATTGATAGAAATTCAGAGGCCTGTGCTTAAATCGAGTTCGAGAGATCTCTAGTTGAAAAATGTACTGTACTGTATTTCATCCTCTACCACGCACATTCAGACCTGAAAAATATCAATGTAATTGATGAATGCTGAGCAAAGACCTATAACTGATATTACATAGCTACATCGTAATTATGAGCTTAAAGTTCTTGAACAGGGGTTAAACATCAATGACTAAACAATTCTTCAGTTGCAAGTCCATGTTTTGAAATTATACTAATGTACAGTCGTTTTACCGGTAACAAATATTTGCCAGTATCGAATAATTTTTAGAAAAATTACTAAAGAAAAACGAAGTCAAGGTTTTAAAAAATCCTAGATAAGTAATTATAATACAGAAATAAATATTCTATCCGTGTGTGGAGTTGTTTAACATTTACACGATAATTTACCATATTGTTTACAAATTAAAAAGGTGACCCAGATATGAGCTGCCGAAAGTGCAAGGCAGAAAAAACGAAAGTGTGAAAACAATTGAGCCTAACTATGAAAATAAGTTTGTTATTGACCCACATTTAGTAGATAATTAGTAATTATAATCCATTTAATAAGATTAAGCATCATATTAAATGAGAATTGAGCTTTGAATGAAATTACGACTTCCAAAAGAAACTATTTATCTTCAATTACGGGTACTGATGTAAAGAGTTTTCATGAAGGTTTAATTTCATAAAGTAACGCAAAATGAAAACTTTTCTTGATCAGTTTCAATTGGGGGGAAAACGATATAATAAAAATACCGATCATATTATTTGTTTAAATAACACATTCCCACAATAATTTTTCCTCCTCTGATGTATTATCGACATTGATCCGTCCCAAAATATTTGATCAGAAATGATAGAGAGCGCTTGATTGGACACTGACAAACGAATTCGAAACTAGGAAAATGGAGGGAATGTTGAAATTACTATCGCCGTATATCATCTGTCACCGAGGGGGTTAGGGCACCATAGGATAAGGGGAAACTAACTCATATAGGCCCAACCCAAGAGACAGGGGGTCAGCCTATAGATATTAGGCTTAAATTGACCTCTAAGTCGGATATGCATAGAGCTATAACTCGAAGGCAGGTTTCACAATTTATTGATTAAGTGATTTGAATTAACTATGAATTATCAACAATAATCAAATATAACAAAGTCAAATAGAACAGGATACAAATAATAATTTCTTGAATTGCCAAATGAGTCAGGTTTAAAGTTAGCTCAATGTTGCTTAGTCTTACTGACAGACTGGTGGACAGTCAACTAAATAGTCAGTATGAAGACATAAGCAACATGAGGTAGTGGCCAAAAGTGTCTGACTCGTTTGAATAAATTCCTAACTGTATTTATAATCTAAAAGATAATTAATGAAATATGTCATGGTGTGTCATTTTGTATAACGTGTTTGAGAGTTGACTCATGCCAGATGACAAGTAATTAGCGAGGGTCAGTCTGCTCTGCTAATTATCCCCAGTTAGTCAATATAATTGTTCTGAGTTGTCCTAGCTTTTGAGTTATTATCGTGAGTACTGTACCTCACTTTCATTAATTATCTTTTAGATTATAAATACAGTTAGGAATTTATTCAAACGAGTCAGGTTTAAAGTTAGCTCAATGTTGCTTAGTCTTACTGACAGACTGGTGGACAGTCAACTAAATAGTCAGTATGAAGACATAAGCAACATGAGGTAGTGGCCAAAAGTGTCTGACTTGTTTGAATAAATTCCTAACTGTATTTATAATCTAAAAGATAATTAATGAAAGTGAGGTACAGTACTCACGATAATAACTCAAAAGGTAGGACAACTCAGAACAATTATATTGACTAATTGGGGATAATTAGCAGAGCAGACTGACCCTCGCTAATTACTTGTCATCTGGCATGAGTCAACTCTCAAACACATGTTATACAAAATGACACACCATGACACATCCTTCAAATTTTTGGAAGTTTAATACCACAGTTTAGAATGACAAAGAAACATGATTGAAACAAAAAATAAAAACATTTGGAATTCCGACCATAATAGTCGCATGCATGACGAAACCGCATACTGATTCGTTACCGGTAAAACAACTGTACATGTAAATTAATATGTACAGGTACAAAAATGCACATATATATGCACTTTCCACAAAAAACACTAAACTGTGTTTGCGTCAATATTCAGGCCAATTTTATAATGTCCAAAAAATGATATTTCAAGTAAATCATTATATGATGTTAATTCTAATTCCAGTCCACACTGGGACAATGAAAAGAAAACAATTCATAGTTTACGATATGATTGGTAAACTAATTGTATTTCACAGTATACCAGTTGTTTTTATAACCTACAATACATTCATTATAAACACAAACTTTTCAATTCAGTTCTATAATCATGAAAAATCCGTGGGATGGCAATATTGAAAGTTGGTCTGTAGCCATTATTTGTGAATTCTGCCTGTTCTGTGTTTCAGAGGATATTGATGACTGTGAGGTGGAAGATTTCCTCGCTGATATTATGAACACAGAATTTGATACTATTGTTGAAGATGGGAGCTTATCACAGGTAAACATGTCAGACATTTAAAGTAAGGTTTGCAGTTACAATGGTTACAGGGAGATAACTCAAGATTTCCATTATGACGTAACCCCAACTACCCTTTATTTCAGATATGACGTCAAGATTTATATGACGTAATAATTGACTTCATTTTTTTATTTCGTGGGGTTTTGTAGTTTACCATGAAAAAGTAACAGGATACAAGCAATTTATCAATTTCCACAAAAACAAAGTTCACAACATATGGTTTTAAATAGTGTTTTAGAAACACCAGATAACACATATACATGTACTATGATAAGTTTTTCCTGAAATCAGTGGACTTGAAAAGGTTCATATAAGATGTTTTCGTTTACATGGAAGCATTCCACAATTTTGACTTTTGTTGCATTTTATTCTATTTTCAAATATCGGTAGTTCATTAGAAATTTATAAAAACGAATCATGATATAAATAGTGATATTATTTTCAAGCATTTTAAACATAAATAACCCTCATTCTAGTAACATATAAAATGTAAATATTTTCATTAAATTGTTTACATATCATCATAATGACAGTTTGAAATCATGAACTTTGACCTTTTGAAGTTATAAAACGGTTCCGGCGAAATCATTTGAATTTTATAAGAAGAAAGACCTAAGTATAGCGGATAAAATTGTATATATCTTTGGTTCGATTCCTCAAAATAAAATAGAAATGCAAGCTGCAAACCTTACCTTAAAGAAAAAAACCCATCTTATTGGAACAATTTAAATTCCATGTTCAGAATTTGGAAAAAAATGTTATACATTAATATTGAAGCAGAACACAGCTTGTAAAGAAAGAGAGATGTATATCCTTGTCCACCATTGTTTCTTTTGCTTCTTCTGCCTCTATATAAACTTCTAACTTCAAATTCTTTTAAGTTAAAATAAGTTTGCTCTACATTTTTCATCTGTACATCTTGTATTGCCTTTATTACCCAGTCAATGCAATACAAACACAAGGTGCATGTAATACTGTTAACACACAGACAATGCAAGAAATACTACATGTGACATCGGCCATGCTTTCCAGGTGTGCAGCTGGGTGAAATAAATGCAAAGGGAATTTACCCTTGTGCTAATATCCAGAATAAAAAATTGAATATTGCATATGGTTATTTGCAAGCCCTGTACAGCTTTTACTTGTGCTGAATCTTAATTATGATCTTTTTACACCATTTTCATCCCTATTTTTTTTTTAGATATCTTCACTAATATGTAGGATATACAAACTTTGCCGAGAAGGCAAAGAAGCAGAAGTAAGGGAACTGGTACAGCGCCTACCAAAAGCTGCTGTACAGAACTGTGCCAGAGTGGCTGGTAATGATGAAAGCATTGAAGAGGATGATGAGGTCAGAAATCAAAGCTGTACTTTTCAAGAGAAAAATGTTTGTTTCATGATATAATAGAAAAATTAACATATGTTTATTTTACAATGATTTCTGGTACACAGAATTGCTATTCATAGCCAAATACTACTGGAAAATTTGGAAAATGCTTAAAGTTTTTAATGTATACATGTATCTTGTGTATACTTAATCAGAGATGTGTTTTATATTCACAGTACTGTCATTATACCGTCACATTTTCATTTCACTCTCTTTTATTTACAAAGTATATTTTTTATGTTTCCCCTGCCCCTTCAATTTAAGATCATACGTGTGCATTCTCGCTTCACCATGAAATCTAAGTAACTGTGTAAATTTTTGTTTAAATATTTTTACACCATAAGCATAGGATTGAACCATGATCAATTTCTTAACTTAAACTACCTGTATATAAATTTTCCAGAGTGAATTTGATTAAACCAATTCAAAATACAGTTTAGTCATATTTGGTTTTAGGAGAATGTCAATGAACAAGGGGGACAGAACTCTTCTAGTGTCAGCTCCTGTGGAGGGTTAACGAATGGAATGGAAAATACATGTACATCAAACCAAAGTACAAAGCAAGAATCTACAGAAGGTAGGCCTGCATTCTATAAATGATAAAGGAATACAGGTTCTGTCAAGTTTTGTAAAAATCTTTCGGAATTATAAGGCTAAAACTATTATTTAGTATAATAATCCCAGTGTCTAAAGACAATTCTGAAGTAGATTTGAAATTCCAACGTTGGCGTGATACAACACAAAATCAAAGTATTATTGTTTGACTTCTTTTGTGCGTTTCTTCTTTAGAAACTATGGAAACAGAAGAAGAAGACGGCTGGACTACAGTACATCGAGGAAAACGCAGATAACACTGATCTGTGATAATTTGAGTACTGTAAATATTAGTCAATAAATTATGTTACGCAAATCTTTTTGGCTTTACATCACCATTACCTTTAAGAAGAATCGGTCAAAAAACAATATTCAATTAGGAATCTTCATTTGATATCCTCCCAGTGGAATCCTAGTTAGAGCCTACAATTTCATTTGTTGCATAGTTCCACTAGCCATAGATTTCCACTGAATTAATTGTCCATTGCATCGTGCTGATAGCTACATGCACTGATCTTTTAGAATGAAACATAGGTAATCACAGATTACAAAGCTCACCGAGACGAGGCATCAACTTTATGAGGCATCACCTTTATAAAACCACCTTTATCATATTATATGAAAATCATAGTTAATGATCTTGGATATTCATGGATACTGTTTTGACACAATATCGCATATCATATGTAAAAAAATTGTATGATAATCATATATGTTCATTTCATACAATATTATAAGATACAATGTTTATCAATACAATAATATAAAATATGATATTTCATCCAATGATACTTACAATATATATCATTTAATACAATAAAATACTGTAATAAATATTGATGCAATATGATATTGTAACATATAGTATGACATTGTATCGTGTTATACATTACTGTATTTAATCACATAATACAATATCATAATACATAATATAAATACAATATAGCATTATTTGATACTATATCATATCACATAATACATCACAATATTGTAACATATGGTGTTATATTGTATTATATAGTATAATATTGTATTGTATGAAATTGTATCATTTGATACACAATATTGTATCATGATACAATAAAATTTGATAAAACATTGTATCATATCATATGATACAATATAGTATTATATAATACAATATTATACAATATCATATTATATCATATGATACAATATCATATTATAAAATATCATATTATATAATATCTTATATCATATAATACAATTTCATGTATTATATAACAATATATTATATAAACCAATATCATATTATACAATATGTATCATATGATATGATATAATTATAATATACAATATCGTATCATATGATACAATATCATTTGTTGCAAAATAATATGAAACATTATCATTTGATAAAATAATATATTATACAATATCATATTCTACAATATTATATAATAATATACAATACTATACATAACAATATCATAATACAATATCATATAATTATAATGTACAAAAAAATGGATACAATATCATATCGTATCATATAACTTTTTACAATATAATGTATGATATTACATTGTATGATATTACATTGTATCATATAAAACAATAGTGTATCATATCATAGAATACTATATCATAGGAATCATGTTATATCATTTAACAACTAACACCTTTATCAAGCAGGTTTGAGTGAGGTAGGAGAATTTTTAGCATCCTTGATAATGGAGATCAGGCTCTGCATCTGAAGCTACATCTGCAATTCATTTATATTATAGTTAAATCAATTATGCACGCTATTATCAATAAAACATGTAACCTGTTCCAAAAAACTAAACCTCATCCAGCATCTGAAACCTATGACTCAGATTGAGCATTCAAGCCTGTCAGATGCATCAGTATCATGAGATGCATCATCCATGCAAGTTTGGTGATGTAAGGACCAGTAATAACCAAGATATAATCATCAGAGGGCACCTGCTCTAAAAACTTTAACCCGCTCTTAAAACCTTAACCTCATCCAGCATCCGAAACCTATGGCTCAGATTCAGCATTCATGCCTGTCAGGTGCATCAGTATCGTAAGACGCACCATCCATGCAAATTTGGTGAAGTTAGGACCAGTAATAACTAAGATATATTTTTTAGCATTCTCGATAATGGAGATCAGGCTCTGCATCTGAAGCTACCTCTGCCATTCAGTTATATTATAGTTAGATCATATATGCAAGTTTAAAATAGTGCTATTACCTACATGTATTAAACATGTGACCTGTTCCAAAAAAACTAAACCTCATCTAGCATCCAAAACCTATGGCTCAGATTCAGCATTCAAGTCTGTCGGGTGCATCAGTATAATAAGATGCATCATCCTTGCAAGTTTGGTGAAGTTAGGACCAGTAATAACTATGTTATAACCATCAGAGGGCACCTGTTTTAAAACTTTAACCAGTTCTAAAAACCTTAACCTCATCCAGCATCCGAAATCTTTGGCTCAGATTCAGCATTCAAGCCTGTCAGGTGCATCAGTATCATAAGATGCACCATCCATGGAAGTTTGGTGAAGTTTGGACCAGTAATAATTAAGATATGATCATCAGAGGGCACCTGCTCCAAAAACTTTAACCTGCTCTTATAACTTTAACCTCATCCAGCATCCGAAACCTTTGGCTCAGATTTAGCATTCAAGCTTGTCAGGTGCAACAGTATCATAAGACACACCATCCATGCAAGTTTGGTGAAGGTAGGACCAGTAGTAACTTAGAAATAGCTATCAAAGGGCACCAGCAACAAAAACTTTAACCTGCTCCAAAAACCTTAACCTCCTCCAGCATCTGAAATTTACGGCCCAGATTCAGCATCCAAGTCTCTCAAGTCCATTAGTAGGTCCAGATGCATCATTCATGCAAGTTTGGTGAAGATAGGACAAGTAATAAGTTAGATACAGGACCTGTAACAAAAACTTTAACCAGGTCCGGACGCCGACGCCGAGGGTATAGCATAAGCTCCCCCCGACTTCGTCTCGGTGAGCTAAAAATGACTATTGGGTCAGTCAGTTTTGTTTACAATTCAAGTTCTAGAGGAGAGAATACATGTACATCTCCAAACAGTTAAACTGTTCCTATGATTATCAGTACATTCCCTAGAAATCATACTCTGATCAATTTCAGCATTCAATCAAGAGACACCATGCAAATTTCTTAATAAATGTACATGTATATGCTTGCCTCAGAATTGCAAATTAGGCCCTAGCTCATAAAGTCATGAAACAACATCAAAAACATAGGACTACAAATTCTCAAAAATTTATCCTATTTCTGATCTTTATACCACAGTTGACAGTATGATCATTTATTTCTACCAATTTAGTTCACTTAACATATATAATATAGAGGTTCATGCAAAGATATCAAAATTTATATTGTGAATTTATCAATACAATGTATTGAACATTGCACACCAATTTTCGTATATTTTGTTATCTACAAGTAATCAATCCCATAAGTCAAAAGTTCATTGAAGTATGAAAAATGAAATTAGTTGTTATTGATTGGTAGAAAAGGTGTCCAGGAATTTACTTAACCTTGAAACTGTGAATTTTACTAACTCCACAAAAAAAATGCCCTCGAATATTAATGAAACCATAGTTTACATGTATAAAAGAAAAGTCTATTAAAAACTAACAACTTTAGATCATGTCAAAGAAAAAAGAAATTTTCTGGTATAATTTTATTTCTGCTGTGTTAAAATGCTACATATTCATGTAATACAACGAACTGCTTTGCACATACATTGTACCTTTAATGGATCATCCTGCACATGTATCATACACAATGAATTCACAATTTCTTTTGTACGCATTGCATACACTCCCTGTCCATCTTCATTCTTGTATACTGCATACTAAAGATACTGTATACATACATTGTACATTTTAATGCATGTACATGTACTAGATGGTGTAGAATTTCTTAGTGTTTTAGTATGCCTATTATTTCTGTAGACCTTTGAGCCATTTCATTGATAAATGTACACACAATTGATGTACATTTATGCATAAACACAAGCTGAAAAAATTTCCTCTTCCACGGCTGTCATGATGAATCAATTTCACCCCCTAAATCTAGTCTTCTGAATTTGTCCAAATTATAAAAACACGCTTTCACGATTCTTCCTCCAAAGTATCTGCCATTCAGGTCAATAATTGCTGTAATATACAAAAAAAAAATTTCAAGGCACATGATATATGAGGGGAAAAAATGAAGAAATACCAAAGAATTAAGCACTTGTGGTGTGTTTCAAAACAATTTTCTTAAAAGTGATTCTACAGTCAGTTGAGTCTAGTCAAACATAAAGACAATGCATTGTATGGTAAATTTGTGTGTGCCTTGATATTTAATACATGTATAATAATGTAACTGAAACCATTGTACATGTACCTTTAATGGCTGAATCTACTCGTTCAAATTCCACAAAAATTCTAACTGCCTCCTCGTCATCACCATTTGGAATCTACCAACAAAAGACAACATTACACCATTGATTTAAAATATGTAGTACATCTTTTATCACCAATGATGGTCAAAAACCAATCTAACTGAAATGAGATCCTTTGATCTGTTCCAGTAGACCGCTACCTTGTGAAGCTAATATAAAATAGGTCATCTACTACAACAACAATATTTGATGGTAGATGCACAATATTTGTACAGGGAGAGAACAAAAACATTTAGTACATGTACACATACCTCAAATATGACACATTTGATGACCTTTCCGTACTTGGTGCACTCCTCTGCTGTCTCAGGCTCCAGGTCTTTGTCAACCTCTCCTGGTCCGACCATGTTCTGTTTATGGGTCACAAAATTTCAAATGTTGACATGCTACGTGTATGTGTACATACTGGCATATACATGGTATTTATGCACTGAGAATATCACATGTAACAATATTGTATCAAATGTAGCCAAAGTATCTTATACCTGCACATTATTTTCGGAACCAAGTCATTTTGCCACTTACCCGTAATAGAACGACTTTTGATGGATTTTTCATTAAATTGGTATTTGATAAGCTTGATTCTTTTGGTGGCTCCACTACAATTTATAAAACAAACACAAACACGTTTACATGTACATGCCAGACACTGGACATCTTTTTTTGCAAAACACTTTGATCATGTTTTAAATAAAGTAAAATGAACCAATTTGTATTCTTATCATACATTTTCTGTAAGAGTGAAAGGTAACAAATGAAGATTTAAACATAATTTTGTCATGAACCAGCGCTTACATTTGGGAAGGTCTTTTTCGTGGATGATCTTCCCTCCTCTCTTGCTGGTCTTCTCTACAAACAGTGCTGTACTCATCCCCTGCTCTAACTTCCCCAGACCTTGGCCCTCCTTGTAGCCATATTTGGCCATAATCTTGGAGGCCACAGATCCTCTGAAATATTAAAATGACAGTAACACAAATTTAATAGTTTTGATGGGTGGGGTAATTCTAGGTCAGGCCATCCTTAAAAAAATGTTTGTTTGGAATTGCCGCCTGGGGGTTTCCAGACCCAGGAGGGAGGGAGGGAATTTTTTAAATTTTTCAAACTGGAAGTTTAACTAATTAAAAATTGGTAAAAAATAAAAATCTGAATGAACTTATGTAAACATTGTACAACGAAAAAAAAATCAATAAAAAAAAGTTCTTGATTTTTTGCTAATAAAATTTTATAAGCGGGGGTATTTTAATGAGGCAGGAGGCAATTATACACAAACAATAATTTTATTTTGGCCTCACCTAATTAATTATTGTAGTTGAGACAATTATGGGTATGGAAAAATCAGCAAAGGTAACACAGTTCCTGTACCAAAATATTATACAACACCTGATATAAAGAGATTATAGGAAGAAGCTTACCCTAACCCGATGCTGTACCCCATAGGTGGAGAATTTGATCTGTTGGGCATAATGGGAGATCCTGACTGATCTGTCAAACATTACATACATTGTAAATAACACATACATGTTCTGATTAAGCCACACACTATATTTTATTCACGCTTGGTCAACAAAAGTCAAGAGCAGTCTGTTTAAATCCACCGTAAATAAATTTCTATCCCATCAGACATCAATATTGTTGCAAGAACTCAAATTATATGTACAACATGCAAATTCACTTTTTTCAAAAGAATGAATAAATATTACGTAATTCTTTCCAAATTTCCATTTTCTACAAACAAGCTGTAATTAGTGTGTTCAGTATCCCAGTCATACATATTAAAATATTTTTTATAAACCAGGCTAAGCAATAGATCATTGAATTTCTGTAAAATCTGTTTACAATAAGACCATACAAAGTCAGACTTGATTGGTACAGTATTTAAATGAAACCCCAGTATTTTAATATAAACATAAAATTTTTGAGACAACACATTGCTTGGCTGGTTTTAGTTGTATTCAAAAAACCAAAAATTGTCTTCGACAAAAATGCTACTCACCAGGTACAATATCTTCAATCAAAGATGTGGGCGGGGCAATAGCTGCTCCTCCAACTGCTAAGAACAATAACTCTGTCATACCATGTGCAACAATATATCTGCTTAACAAAGCTAAAATTTCTTCTGCAATACTCATCAGTTTTATTACCTCAAATTTTTTTGCCCTAATTTAAATCAATATTATCATGTCTCTGTAGTTCTGATTAACTGATCATAACAAACTGATAAACAATGGCTGCATGCCAAATTACTGACCTGGCTTGCGAGGTTTCTCATAATCATCTTCCTCTTCCTCATCTCGCCTACGCTGTGCTCGCTCCATCTCCCCTCCTCCTCCTCCTCCTCCACCTCCTCCTCTCCTGTCATAATCATCTCGATCTCTGTCACGATCACGATCTCGGTCTCGATCTCTTCGCCTCCTGTGAGATTTGATTTCAGAATCATTGTCATTTTCTGGCCTAAAACTTTGAGATAACCTTAGATTTAAAGTAGATGAAGTTAACTTCCATTTCCCAAACTTTTTACCTTCATAACAGACAAAAATGTAAAATATCCTAACATTTCTACACTGAGTGCACTGTCACAACCAAAAATTAACATTATAGTTTTTCCTCACCTGCCTCCCATTCACTTGCCTCACACACTACCAACAGATAAACATTGTAGATTTTTTTTCTCCTGCTCCAATGTCTTACTTTGAGTATTCTGTCCCATGGCCCATTCCAACTCTTACCCCTTAGTATACCCAAACTCCCACTTTGTGTTTTGAGTATTCTTCCCCCACCACCACATTTTACCTTGAGTGACGGTCCTCATCCATGTCTCGCTTCCTTAAGTCCTCCTCCCTCTCCTTATGTCTCTGCTCCTTCCTCTTTTTAACAAAATCCTCATAGTCATTGGGCCTGAGAGGGTCATACTCATCTGCCACCCCAGTAAGGGATGGAACGGGTTCAGAGGGGATGAATGGGGAGCTTCCTATGTTAGCTGATACAATTGGACTTCTCTCAATCTAACATAGTGTAAGAAATAAATAATTAAGTGCAATTCCCACAAAAATATTAACATATTAAAACAAAACTGAAATCAATGCTGAATTAAATTGATAAATTCATTGATATTAAGTTAGCAGTGCCACATAGTATATATGGATTTTTCCTTTAATGTAAATGAGAATTTATGAATTGGGTCTTACTCTGCCTGTGATTTGGTTGAAGTACAGTTCAGAATCATTGGATTTCTTGAGGTCCACAACTGGAGCCAAGGTTGAACCCCCATGTCTGCTTTTCTGTTGAAAATAACATTTATAAATTAAGAACAATTTCTTGAAATCACAATTAAGAAATCATAAACATTAATAAATGGACGATGCTAAAGCACCATTATACCTAGTAGGTAGTTAGTATTTATGAATTTGTTTTTGACTGTATCCATTCCTGTACCCCCCCCCCCCAAAAAAAAATAAACAAAAACAAACAAACAAACAAAAACCAGTTCATGCAAGAACAAACTTGAGTCCATGGAATTTTATGATGAACGTTGAAATAAGTGTTCATTATTATGGATAATAATTAACGAGTTTTTCAAAAGTAGTCTTATTGGCTATTTTTAATACTAACTTTCATATTTAAAATTTTTATTAAACTTTTAAAGAGTTAGCCTCCCAGATGTATATAAAGATAGATGTAGTACTCACTCTGCCTTGTGATGAGGAAGCTTTCTTTGCCTGAAGTTGTGACTGGAGAAGTTTGTAACTAGAAGACCACCCAGCTTAAAATAAAACAATTGGTAAAGTGATAATAGATTAGAGTGTGTTTAATTTGTAGATGTCATTTGGAAAAAATATAGGATGTTAGATTATTCAAGAGGAGCTCCAGCTTAGAATATGAAATGGAAATAAAATATCTTTCCTCTTCTTTAGTTCATTCATTCAATACAGTACCCACAGACAACTTCCAGTATTCCGTCTTACCAACTGGTTTAGTGCTACCACCATCTTCTTTACCAATGTCTAAACCATCATACAGGGACATTTTTCTTCTGGAAAAAGAAACAACAAAAATTGAAAACAAAATCTATTCTTCACCTGAGTAAAAATGGTAAATCAATTACTTGTATCTTAATTCTAAATCTTAATTGTTATTCTCATGTCTTAAAAATTGATTGTTAAATATTATATTAGCACCCAAGTATGGAGATCAACAACAGAGAAATTAGTTTTGCAAACAATTTTCAACTGCTTTGCTAAAGTTGCATACAACCAAAATAACACTAGTTTTAGACAGTGCCTGGGAAGGACAAACAACTGGTTGGGCCAATGGCCCCATGCTTCATAAAATGATGGGGCCATTTTGAAATTTATGGAGCCGAGAAAAAATAGAATGGGGTGGGCCATTTTTTAAATTAACTGTCATACATAACTGGAAATACTATCATATTACGATAATAGAGTCATCACATGCATCTTTGACAATAAATTTATGTAATTAAATCCCAAATAAAAATGTGCTTGGATGTTTGTCACTGAACAAATATGCTTTTTTCAAAGAATTCCATTTTTTAAAAACCTTCACTATAATCAAGATTTTCTTCATTGTTTAATCGAACTCTAAGAAACCAATCAGATATTTTGGGTACCAAAGAATTTCTCTACTTGGTAAGAATACGTTTTTGCTGGAAAAAACACTCATTCACAACTTGCAGTGTGAAGGGCAAAGTGAGTGCATCTGTGCAAGCCTAAATAATAAACACAAACTGGTGGCATGTCTACGATCAAAATCACAAACTACGAAATAATGCGTTTGCCCATTTTACGATATGATTGCATGGCGCAGCGCACCATATGTGCATTGCACCATTATTCATCGATATGCGCATATGGCGCGTGGCGCGGCCCCTTCCCAGGCCCTGTTTAGATTTTCCTAACATGTCAGATGTAGATATTTGATATCAAAATCTTTAAAATTGATGTTGTCAATTTAATCTTAGCAGAGATTGTGCCCTGTCGCATATTTGGAATGACTCCTTCACAAATTAAATCTCAGGACCGTCTAGATAGAATATTCTATCATTAAAATGACAGATGTCCTACGGACCCGGTTTAACGATAGAATTCGTCCCATATACTCGCTTCGTTGCAAATTAAAAAAATATATTGCGCTATATCTCGCCTAAATTTTCATATGATTGGTCTCAAATATTTACAATGTTGCTCTTTTATAATCCCATTTTACCTCATAAACTATTTTTGTAACAAAATCACTGCCACTTGTAACATCACATTTGAAAATTCGCTGTTTATGGTCGCCATGTTTAAGATAAAATCCGAGACATTCCAAGATATGATTTCCGACAAAATGGCAGACAATTCAAACGTGTATATTAACAAAATGCCTTAGTACGACTAATTAAATGGATATTTTGTGAACTTAACTACATATGCATGTTCAAATGGTTTTTAACGTATAAAAATGTGTTTTTTCCCAGCAGATTACTTTAAACAGACTTAAAATCGACGCGAAGCAGATCCGCTTCGCGGCTGCTATATTGCAAGTATATGGGACGAATTCTTACTATGACCTGAGCGTAGCCTGGTCACGGTAAGATTATTCTTTCTAAGGACCATCCTACATAATTCATGTCTGGAAAACCAGCCCCACTTAAGTTTCATGAGTTTATCACTTTACTTGCATCAGAATGTGTTTTTTTTAAAACATCATCATCAACCATATAAAATGAGAAAGTGTTTTTGTTCAGCGCAATAATGTATATCCGTCCCTGATTTACATGTAAAGATGGGGATTAATGTCTCCGTCTTGTATGAATGCTTTTCCCAATGTATTCACTTTTGCAATGCAAAATACACAGTGATACATGACATGTATTATCAGGGATGTTAGCATATGTATAATTGTATTTACATCCCTGGCATGATGTATTGTTTGCATGCCTGTGTCACTGTGTGTGATGCATAATTTCAACCATATAAACAATGTCAGTGTAAGTCTGATGAGAAAATGCAAATAAATGACGAATCAAATGTTCCAGAGAAAAAACTAAACGTAAATAAATGTAATTATTAAATGAAACAAACCATTAGAATTCAATGCTCTTTCAGTGCCGACACACAGACAGACAAATTTTGGCTTGATTTTTTTTAGATAACTCGTTCGTGGAATTGTAACCAAAATTGTAACCAAAATAATGACATTTTGATATATTGAATCAGTTTACGTCCCTGATTAAATGATTTTGAATAATGTAATCATAGATTTGAATTATTAATTTGTTTATCAGTGTAAATCATTTTTTTTTTTCGGAAAAAGCAAACGGATTTACGGCACGGTTTTTCCTTTTACAGGAAAGTGTTTGTTTCCAGTTTGAATTATTTATTATATATTATCATTTGCGTGGGATATTGTTTACTATTCATTCAGAAGTGTCACATGAGTTTGACAACAAAGTGTTGAAAACAATAGAGTATGTTTACTCCAAAAAATGGCTCTTTTAGTTTGTTAAAAATTATTTTGTTCTGATAGAAGGATATATTATATATATATATATTGTGGTTTTGTTTTCTTTAAACGATACACAGGTTGGTGCAAATCGCCCAAATGGGATATAATAGCATATTATATCCCAAACGGGCTATTATATCCCATTTGGGTGATTGGTCCCAACCTGTTACATGTATGCATTTCTAATTGATCTTTTGATGTTTTTAATTGTTTATCTTTCCAGATGATTACCGTGCACGCCATATTTTATCCTCTCCTGGTTTTCTTGACTTCCATCACAGCAACATCCCTCTATCTTTTCTTAAAGAAGCCAAATCTAATCGTGCAATATTATCTAAGGTAATATTCCGTATGTTTGCTACATGTTTTTTACCAACTCAGTTTTGCAATTTGATAAGCCAGGTATATTAATTTATGCTATATTTGTCTGTAGATATGGTACATTTTTGTTATTTATAGGAAAAACTGAGAACTAAAATACATGCTTTAAATAACACAATTTCTGGATTTTATTGTTTTTATCAATTCATGTTTTCTTTTCTTTTTTGGTTTGATTTTCATAGATAACTAATATTGCACTTTCACATTTTTAAACCTAAAAAAAAAAAATTACCAGACTACAATTTAATATATATATATATATATATATATATATATATATATATATATATAATATATATATATATATATATATATATATATATTTATCTCAAGCACTAAAAATGGCTAACGACACGAACAATAGATATTGTCAATGGACAATTATCTTTGTTCGTGTCGTTAGCCATTTTTAATGCTTTATATATTCAGTTTACTGGCTTAGTATCTATATATTAGATCCGACACTTTAAAGTTGCCTAGTGTTGTTGATTCTATTCAGTGCTTTTAATATATATATATATATATACATTTTTTCTAGGGTAACTGTCCTATGGAGTGGAATGAAAATAAAGTATGTACATGTGAATGGAAGGAATGTTTGTTATGGGGAAAGAGGACAAAAACAGAAAGGCAAATCTAGCATGATACTTCTTCATGGATTCTCAGCTGACAAATCGATGTGGGCACCTCTAGTCAGAGTAAGCACCATCATACCTACATTTACCCCCTTTTCCACCCCCAGCAGTTTATCATACATGTTAACTCTACCGATTTACGCGGAAGTCTACCGCATTTTAGCTCTGTCTTCCGCCTACCGATTTTATTAAAAAATCTACCACTTTTCTTCAAAATACGTTTCTTGTTTTGATAGATAGCCATTTTGGAAGCCATTGTGGTAAAAAAATCTCGTCGGGTTTGAAATTAGCGCGTGACTTTGAATCAGAGGCACACAAACGCTTTATTAAGTCGCTTGAATGACAAGTTTTCAAGCATGTGTTTTACATTGAACGATGAAAGAAGCCACTTCCGTGATTACATTAGTTACAAGACATGTCAATATTATCCTCGCAAAGGAAAAAGAGGCTTTGCAAATAGACACGTGGCTTTAACGATGACTGAATATATCTTTTAACTTGGCCATAACAGTAAACTTGACTTGCAATTTATTGAATGATGCATGATTTGTACTAAGAATGTAAACATCGTTTTGATATTGTAAAAGAATATACGGACCATACAATTTCTTACTAGTTCTTACTTCTCTTATATGTTTAATTTTGGCAACTTAACCTATTTTTCTGATCAAAGGAAATATGTTATAGTGTCTGCACTCAAATATTTTTTTTCCTAAAAAATAGCTTACCGGTAATCAATATAATGGTAAATGCATGCAAACATTTTCATTGCTTTTGTCAATATACTACTAAATTTCAAAAGTCTTTTATATCTTAGTTGATATCGTTAATTACTAATCAGAAACCCGTACTTCATACGTAGTACATAAAAATCTGTGCTTTGAAATATACGCGAAAAAGGCCGCGCGCGATGCTACCGCCTTTCGGTTCAAAATCTACATGTACCTATTTTTCTTCACTTGAGGTTAACATGTATGAGTTTATGTACATTTAATGAAAATGTCAATAACACTTAACAGGAATGATTACATGCTATATAATTGTAAAAAAATATTCTATATTGAGAATTTTTTCTCCCACAGAACCTACCTCGGAATATCCATGTAATTGCCTTGGATCTACCAGGAAATGGAGAAAGTGAGCCACCAGAGGAGGGAACAGACTTGTCTTTTAAGGGTCTGGTCCATAGTGTTCATCAGGTGAGTCTTATGCTTGTGTTGCTGTCATCTGATTCCATACTTTGCTTTTTTAACATTATTCATCATCTAGGTACATATACTGTGGGGTGTACACAATATAACTCCTAAAAATGCTCACTTGATAGTATCATTAACTTGTATATTGTAATTTATGGACTTGATAAATCAACGAACTATTAAACCAGTTTGTATCAATTTTGAATCATTCCTTGAATTGATAACGGGATGGGAGAAATAATGATGGACCAGACTGGTATTCGAACCCGGGCCCCCTGAATCTCTAGTCAGGTGCTCTACCATCTGTGCTATCTGGCGCCGGTATTCGAACCGGTCTGACCATCACATTCCTCCCCCCTTAAATGATCTTCGCCCTCGAAGATCACCCCAGGCTCTTCCCCTGGCAGGAGTTCACCTGTCAGTTCCAGGTGTTGGTCACGGCACCAAATGTAACGGGATGGGAGAAATAATGATGGACTAGACCGGGATTCAAACCCGGGCCCCCTGAATCTCTAGTCAGGTGCTCTACCAACTGAGCTATCTGGCGCCTGTATTCGAACCGGTCTGACCGTCACATACATGTACAAGTACTGGTATATCTGTCAGTCACATCTTTCATTGTTTGAATTTACATTTACAAAACTTTTCCATTTGAATTTATTGTTACTTTTGATTAAATTATATATATGCATGTTACATGTATGTTATATATGTATGTATGTTATGTCTTTTATAACATGGTCCTTATGGACCTTAAAATTTGCAGTACACGTACCTCAAAGCAAGCTACATCTGCATTAATTTAAAGTGATTCTTGAACAATAACACCTCTCATACTTTTATTTACATATGTTGCTCTATGAAAAAAGCATAATCAAATTTTAATACAATGCAGATTTAGTGTATACATTTTCTATGTAAATTAAACTATACATGTTAATTATATCAAGGAGCTCACTGCTGTGTTCAAAATTTTGCAGATAATTGAGAAGTTAGGAATGTCAGATGACCCCTTACATATTGTGGGTCTGTCCATGGGAGGGGCAATAGCTGGGCTGTATGCCGCGGAATACCCCCAGGTAGTGGACCGAGTGACCATGATGTGTCCAGCAAGTATGTTCCTTGGCTATTTTGTCTTATTAATAAATGAATGATAGGTTGAAATGTTACTGATGGTTATTATAAAACTGTACTGGTACTGGACTGGTACATGCATAAAAAATAAAGTAAAGGGAAAATGTATAGAGTTTTCCTTATATTTGATTTCCAGCATCTTCCCAAGTCAAGAGTTTTTGATCTGCTCCGCTCTACATAAATATGTAGAGCAGAGTAGATCAGAAACCCTTGACTTGGGAAGATGGATTACCAGCCTGAGGTACTTTAATTAAATTTTTACAGATATGTTTGTAAGCGTGTTTATCATTTTGATAAGTGATCTGGGTATCTTCTTTTCTTCAGTCAAATAACAGTATTTGAATACATATTTATTATTTTTATATTTTCTCAAGTGAGAACACCTGAACAGACATCTGTTGCCACGGAGATTCAGAGAGCTGTAGAATCTGGGGATGAAGACACAATTTTACGTGACTGTCCCTTGTTTCCTCAGAACCCAGATGAGATGCAGTACTTGTTAGATTTTGCCCAGTTTCACAAGAGCAGTTTCATTCCAAAACAGGTACTTTAAACTTATGTATAGAAAATAGTATTTTTTAGCTTCACCAAAATATGCAAGTATTTTGAAAACACAAAACATGATATATTATTAAGACATTTTATGATTATTGTAAATGCAATACATGTACTGTTGAAATGGTAACATGTTTGATGCAAAAGTATACACTTTGTGCCTTTTATAGATACTTCAAGGGGCTGTTGATATGAGGAGACGGTACCATGGATTTTATTTAAAATGTGAGTATCTCACTAAGTATTTTATTAGTGATTGTAAAAATATCTTGCTTGTGTTCAAGTTCCAAGTGTCAAGGATTGTCAGAGAAAAAACTGGAAAAAATGAAGAACAAAAAATCTCAATATTTGTGAAAATTAATGAATTTGGTAAGTGGAACTTTTTATTATGTAATTACAGTATTAAAAGGCTTGGCAGCAGAAGAAAATGCAACACTATTGGAGAGGACAGCCCCTTATATAACTGTTCCCTCCCACATTGTCTGGGGCCAGGAAGATCAGGTCAGATTCAATACATTTACCTGTAGATCCCATTAATCACTTCAGTGATGAGGCTTTGATTAACATACAAAATTTTAACTTTAATAAAATCATGTACTTGGCAAGAACCAAAATTTTATAAGAGGTTCTTATTTCACAAACTAACCAGTAGTAGCAGACAACATTTGGTTGCATGGGATTTCCTTTGACATAGAAGCATAAACCAAGTTTTGCAATATGGCATATCCTTACTTCTTTATTGCCATAAAAAATATTTAAATGTCTTAATTTAAGTTTTAAAAACTTTGCTTGATTTTTTTTTGTACTTTGTATATTATAAGTTTTTGATCAGATGAACATTATATACCTGATAAATCTTGTTTATAGGTTGTTCATGTATCTGGAGCAAAGATTCTTACTGACAAACTGCCAAACTGTAAAAGAGTGGACATTATTCCTCGCTGTGGTCACGCAATTAATTTAGACAGGCCAGGATCCAAGACTAAGGCGCTGTTGAGTTTCAGGGGAGAGTACTCCAAGAAAGGAAATTAATATTAAAACTGTGATACTCAATGCTTGCCAAAAAAGTAGCAAAATTCAGGTTTTTATAGATAATATTTTAGTGTTTATCTACCGTAGTCTACAATTTAATTTTATGCTATGGAATATGCTCTCAGCTACTTGTGATTTTGCATTCCATGTCGATCTCATTTCACGTGACTATCAAAGAGAGAAGAAAAATAATATGCTCATGTATGTTTTAAAAGCAAATGTGATAGAAATATACTGTAAAGTTTATATGTAATATTGATCATTTTTGATGAAGGCTTTTATTTTTAGAAAATTAATTTTTATATATGTCAAAAGATTTAAGTTTCTTTCTGTCATCAGAATTGAAAAACAAAAGTGTTGCACAACATTCATGTAATTGTGACTTTATATATGTCTTTATAAACTAATGTTTGAATCCATTTTTGCCTTGGATGCCCCTTTTTATAGCTATGTTTTGTAATGGAGTAGTATCCTATTGGTTTCTTGTTTTTCTACCATTATATACCTGCTATTTATATTTGTGTTGTAGAAAAAAGCACGCATTATAGTGACTGTGTGATATGTTGTAGGTTTGAATTCTTCAATTAATAGTATTTACTTTCTGTATCCTTTAATGCATTTTACTTATATTTGTTTTATCAGATGGCATTTTCAGTATTTTAGTCATTTTTAGTATAGACTATTCTAGCAGAAACATGGTTTTAAAGTTATATTATTTTTTAATAACTACAGTTTATCATTTCAAGAAGAAATTTTTTTGTTAACTACAGTTTATCATTTCAACAAGAAAAGATTATAATTTTAAACAGTAGCTTCTTCAGCTGTATATTTTTTTATTTAATGATTGTCATGTGTTGCATTATATATTGATTAAAGTTTGTCTTACCTTCACACCCTTGGTACTTACTTACATGTGTCATGTAACCAGTTGATCTAAAAAGTAGTACAACTTTTCTAAATTCTCCTCTCAAACTAATCTGAGGGGAAATGTCATAAAATTGAAATAATACACTTAAGCTGCCTAACAATAATAATTGGCTCCACGCATAGGTTTATAAAATATTTTTAATTTCAAAAATTAAAAAAAACCAAAAAAAAAACGTTTACAGTAATATTCTTTTAAGGTTGGTTTTACTTTTTGCAATTAAAATAGATGCGATCTGTAGAAAATATTTCGGGCACATCATAGATCATCTGAAGTCAAGGAATTCTTATCCGCTCTGCTTCTCACAAAGCAGAGGGGATCAGAAACCCTTGACTTGAGAATATGATTATAGATTACTTATCAAATACTTACAGCTATAAGAGGCCATTAAATAGCTATTCTACACCTAACTTGAATACTTACAAAACTTTGGTATGTATTATGTTAATGAATAAAAATCACTCTTTGAAAATTTTGCTTCTTTAAAATTGATGGCTTTATATCATTAAGGTGACGTTAAATGTCGTAGAATAAACAATGGGCAGCCATAAACAAAATTGAGTCCAAAAGAAAAATCAAGCATATTGGATTAACACTACACATATCAATTGAAGAGATAAACGTACCTCTACACCATGTGAATTAACTTCTTTATGATTTTAAGTACAAAGAAGGAGAGTTATATGTTTTGTCAATGACTATTAGACAATTTTGTCCAACCTTATATAGTTGGGATCTAAACCTCCCCTTCCATTTTGCACATTTCACTGAATGAATATTTTTTTAGCTCATCTGAGCTGAAAGCTCAAGTGAGATTTTCTGATCACATTTTGTCTGTCATCCGGCTGTCTGTCTTTTCATCTGTCTGTCTGTAAACTTTTCACATTTTCGACATCTTCTCTAGAACTACTGTGCCAATTTTAATTAAACTAGGCACAAAGCACCTTTAGGTAAAGGGGATTCAAAGTTGTGAAAATAAAGGATCACGCCCTCTTTAAAGGGGAGATAATAAGGGATTATTGAAAACAAGATGTAATTATAATCGGGGCGATTATAAAGTCTCCCAAACGAACGAGGCTATCATATAGAGTAGGGATGATCCACAAAGTTTCATGTTGTTCCCAGGGGTCCTTTACTATATATCAGGTGAACTAACATGACCCAAGGAACAAGAATATATAAGGTTTAGGGGTGGGGATCTCAACCGTTTTCAAGATATTCTGGCACTACCTGTTTGAGGGGGGTCAGGACCACCCCAGGGCCCATAACCTTCATACCATATGATGCCCCTTGACACAAGGAACAAGAATATATATGGTTTAGGGGTCAGGATTCTAACAGTTTCAGAGATATATGGTCATTTCCAATTCCTGGGGGTGGGGATGACCCCAGGGGTCAGATCTTATAAACCCTAAATATTGCCTGTAACAGTCAATATATGATTCTGAAAACCCTATATTATTATCTTTGTCCGTTTTTAAGTTATAACCATTTACAATAGAGTCTTCGATTTTTCCCATAAGGTTCAATGTTAGACCCCACACCCTTTTGACCCCCCAGAAAAGTGGTTGACCAACCCCAAATGAGAAAAATCAAACCAGCGTGCACAATTAGATATACAGGCCTATCGTATCCTAGAGTTTTGTACAATTCTGTTCAGACATCTCTGAGAAACGCGACAGACAAGTTCAGAGCGAGAAAGAAGAAGAAGAACCGTACAAAAACAATGTCGCCAAACTTCGTTTGGGAGACTTAATTATTGAGAAAATTTCAAAAATCTTCTTCTCAAGAACCATTTGGCCAGGAAAGCTGAAACTTGTGTGGAAGCATCCTCAGGTAGTGTAAATTCAAAGTTGTGAAAATCATGACCCCCGGGAGTAGGATGGGGCCACAATGGGGGGTCAAACTTTTACATAGGAATATATAGAGTAAATCTTTTAAAATCTTCTTCTCAGAAACTACTCAGCCAGGAAAGCTGAAATTTGTTCGGAAGCATCCTCAGGTAGTGTAGATTTAAATTTGTGAAAATCATGACCCCTGGGGGTAGGGTGTCATGATGCCACAATGAGGGGTCGAATTTTTACATAGGAATATATAGAGAAAAAATCTATAAAAATCTTATCAGAAACAAATTGGCCAGAAAAGCTGAAACTTGTGTGGAAACATCCTCAGGTAGGGTAGATTCAAATTTGTTCAAATCATGATCCCCAGGGGTAGGATGGGGTCAAAACGGGGGGGGGGGGCAAAAATTTACATAGTAATATAAAGAGAAAAATCTTTAAAAAATCTCTTTCTAAAAATCATTTGCCTAGAAAAGATATACTTTACTGAAAGCAACCTAAGATAATGCAGATTCCAATTCTTTCAAATCAAAATCTTGAGGAGTAGGGTGGGGCCAGATTGGGGATCCAATTTTACAAAGGAATATATTTTAATTATTCACAAAAACTGAAATGTTATTATATATGGTTTTACTTCTATGCAAGCATTTTGACATATTGCTGATTCTTTAAAATTGTTTAGACTTTAGCCCTTGGACGAATTTTGGCCTTCACAAGGGGTTCAGAGTTTGATGTAGGTTTATATTCCATTTACATGTATAAACAATTGTTTAGTATCTTTTTAAGAACTGCAATGCTCAACTGGTGATATGACTATAAAATCATCCTGTTACGAAAGAGACTTGATTAGAAACATAAGAATATCGAAGGCGAAAAAAAATGGATTTTTATTCATACAGGATATACATGTATTATATATTGTCCAGACAGTTTGTATTATGACTCCATTAAGCAGATTTAATCATACCTATTGTTCCTTAAGTGACCGATGTGGCTCATGGGCCTCTTGTTAAATATTAAAGGATGATTACACTTAGCGACGGGTTTTGGGCCCTTTTCGGTCGCTTCTGTTGCGCTTATTTCTTAACCTAATATCACTTTTGTTTATTTTAATTAAAGAGTCTTGTCAATTTCCAACATAAATTAAGATTTTAGACTGTGATACAATAAACTCATTCTATGTTTTTCTCCTTACAACTTTCGAAAAAAGGGAATTTTCCCTTATCTGCCCTTGATCTAACATAAGATTGATATTTATTTAATATGCATGAGAGGTGGAACTGACATTATCAGAATGGTATTAAAGAGGTTCGCTCCTTAGGTTTTAGGTAGCCATTTTGGGTCACCTCTAGTCTGAAAATTCTGCATCACATATTAATTCTTGTAGTATATTTATATTTTACAATGCCAAATAAACTATATTGAATAAAATTGTTTTTAAAAAATTACATTTCTACAGAGTTTAGTAAGGGACTAATTTTGTGGCGGAAGGTTTTCAAGAAGGAATTGAACAATTTTCATAACTCAGTAGTTTTAAAGTACTGTTACTTAAGCTTCCTAATTTTCAGCGCAGACCAAACTTCTAGAAAGTTTGTGTATTACGATATATTCATGATGTTCTTATAAAAATATTTAAACACTATTTTGATATTTCTATCGATATATTTCGGCATATTTAGCTTATATTTCTTAGAAGTTAAGAAAAATTAACTCCAATTTTGGCCTAAAATTAGCTTATTTCATGCTATATCTCAAATTTTTGAGATGTGACCCCTACTTGTTTTACTTTTAAATGAGACATTAAATGTATGTGTATTTGTATGCAAAGTTTTGGAAAGATGGCATTATTTTTAAACTTTGACTTAGATTTTACTTTTATAGTCACTACATGTGTTCAACTTCATACTGTATTAAAATCATAACTAAATAATAGTTCAAACTATAAATATTTGTTTGATTTCTTCAAGTTATCAATTTCTATGTAAAATTTTAGACAAAATTTCAGGAAAATTATCATTACTGTTTGAGGCCCTATATTTCCAAAAAATGGCATGTGACATGGGTCACAAATAAAATAAATGAACATTATAGGTCCCCATCTTTATATCCAAGTGGTTTTCGGATGATTGACATTACTATTATTTCAGGTGCCAACCTCCTTAAATTGGACTAGCATGAATAACAATCCCATGTATTTAAAATTATGTGACCACTCTTTCACCATAGCCCTTTCTATTCTATATGGTACAAGTATACTATTTACTATAGTTTCAACAATAAGACCACGCCCGTGTAAGTACAGAAGACTTTAAATCAATGCCTGACAACTTAACGTGTTCGAAAACATGGTCCTAGTTAGCACATAACATGCTACCTTACAAGTCACGTGATATAATTTTGTATTCACAAAGTTACCTGAGGTGAGAAATCACGTGGTGAATTATAATATTCAACAACTATCAACCCTTGGTTACAACTGAGAAAGCGAAAGTAAGAAGAAGCAGTTTTTTCTCATTTAAACCATGAGCGCATGTTTGTCTATTAATCTCCCTTTAACACAACTTAGAAATGCAAATATACAACTACTGTTAAAGTTCGTGGTTAAACGGAGAATAGACAAACATGCGCTGAAGTCCTATGTATGAAGTCAGAAAAAAAGTGGGCGTCCTCTTTATCGTATGGAGACACAAAAAATCGTGATGACCCCCGCCTAAGAAAACAATTTCGAATTTGGTAACAACATACTTTTATTTAAAACGCAATTACGTAATGTTGCAGTTTGGATGTTGACCATTTCTGGTCTGCAATTGAAAGAAACATTCTTCTTTTAAAAGTTTATTTTCTCGCAAATATCGATGTCCTAAGTGCAGTAATCCTTTGTATCTTTTTTAAATCGCACTTAGTACGAATGCAACAACATCATTGGTTTATTAGCGATTAGAGACGCTTATCTAACAGGTATTGAGAACCACTCCATGAAATGTTCAGGGAGAAACTGCTTTGTCGTAATTGTGTAAGCAGAACAAAAGCTGATGAAA
Source organism: Magallana ariakensis (assembly GCA_020458035.1). Lineage (NCBI taxonomy): Eukaryota > Metazoa > Mollusca > Bivalvia > Ostreida > Ostreidae > Magallana > Magallana ariakensis. The sequence goes on from CM035813.1 coordinate 24,415,613, forward strand.
AATGATAAAATGTTTATTTCAGTAAAAGTCATTGATATGCATGTATCTGGTTGGCTTAAAAAATACTGACAAATTCGATATATGGTTCACTTGCAGTATATTATTTTATTTATATATGGAGTAATCTCCTTGACTTAACCCAGAGAAACGACATAATACTAAAATACTTCTAGATGTTAAATATTACGAATTTTATTTATCCCTTATACTACATATACTAATGTACTAATGTGTATTATAAAATTATTTTTAGCGATTATCTTTTCATTGGACTCCCCCCCCCCCACCCCTTTGCTTGGGTTCTATATATATAGGATCGATCGAATCAAAGATCCCATGTTCGGCATTTTTGCAACCCTCTTGCTCTCATTTCGGGACTAAAGTAATATTCAATGAACTCTACAGTCAGTCATCCTGATATTTTGCTTAAATTAAATATTTGTCAAAAATGGAGGATGTCTTTTTCCTCTAGAAAGTCATGGAATAGCTCTAGAGGGACGGACAATCCTAAAACAATGTTTTATTGTAAAAAAAAAATCACAAATACACATGAATATCTAGCCACGATTCTTGATTAACACAGTCAATGTAGATACATGTACATATCATTATGCAATGAATACAAAAAAAATTGAGATAATGTCAACGATTGGTACTTCTCGTTTTTTGGAATGGTCAGATCGGACATAATTAGTAGTTCGAACAAATTCCTGAAGAACCACTATTTCTACTGTAAATGTGATGACAAACATATGTAAATATGTCAGTATAATGTATATGTTTCCTACAGTCACCACACATACAGATCTATCCTTCTCAGAATATGATATTCTGGTTATTCTCTTTGATACCATCAACCTAAAAAAAAAATAATTTAAAATTTGTTACCAGGTATGTGAATAAATTCTAAAATCGGCCATTTAAGATCATTGCACACTGCGAAGTTTTTGAGTTTATTCATAGTTATGATTCGCAAATTATCTAGGATTTTTTTCCAAAAGAAGGTTTTTTTTTAATTAAAAGTGTAAAATGGCAGAATAACCTATGTGCAAAATTGTCCGATGCTGTCTCAATAAATAATCATACTTGTTATACTTGTCGATTTTCCAATATGCATACTAATAAAGTTTTTTCCAGCATAGTTCACCCTTTAAGTTCTATTTTTTACCTTTTTGACGATCGGTCCGCCACAGCCCATTCGGATGTTCTCGGGTGTTGCCGGACACTCCAGTTTGTAGTTGTCCGAAAGGCCGTGGTCTTTCCTCGCAGCGTTTACAGCCTCCCTCAGAGCCAGGTGCACGCTGACGGCCAACAGTAAAGGGGGCTCTCCGATCCCCTGTACAAGAAAAGCGTATACGTGCGTCAGTGATTTGAATACTTAGCAAAATTTATCTCTATTCATTTTCTTGATGGTTAAAGTATGTAGCTAATTTTGCACAATTTTGCTCAAAAATAATCTATTCTTCAACGACATCATCTGTTGGACACCCCTGGTATAGATTTTTCTGTTTTTTTTTTTGTCTGTCCCATTTAAATTTTATTTGTTATTGAAATTTGCGCTGGACAGTTTCTTAACATTAAGCTACACACCATTGGTTCACTTAAAGACCCAATTTTAAGCCACCTCCCCATAAATTATAAAACAGGCTTTTACTGGGATTAGTTGTAAAGTTGTAACACATTCTGCTTTTTGCTATAATAACTATTTAAAATCTTGTAATTCTATATCTGCTCATCATTTCTCTTCCTTCTTCCACCGTAACCTACCTTCGAAGAATACAAAGGCCTCCTTTCTCCTTGTGCGTCTTTCAGTAGTGTGACGTTGAACTCCTTGGGGATGCTTTTGATGCCAGGGACCTTGTAGTTACCGGGACCGTATGACGTCAGCTCACCCGTACTCTTGTCGATCATTAACTTCTCAATGGTCATTAAGCCGACACCCTATATCATAAAAACAAAATGTATTTGAAAATATGAATGCATTTTCAAACAATACATCTTTATTTTAAATTTTAAATATTGTCAATAACATCTGCAAAAAGGTTGTCACACAAAAGTGGTGTTCAGACAATACATTTTTCTTACTCATAAGTGGTTTAATAATATAAAAAAAATTGAAAAGGGTATCACAAAAGAGTAACTACTTATTAATTTTATATTTTATGTATGATCTACATTATTCAGTAACTGGTAAGTATATCTATTGACCTGCACGAAACCCCCTTCAATCTGCCCGACGTCAATGGCGGGGTTGAGACTCTTCCCGACGTCAAACACAATGTCAGCGCGAAGTATCTGTAAATAAAAAAATAACAGTCAGATACAGTGCAGTGGCAACTCAAGGAATTATACTGACCGCACACACACAACTGTATGCAATTATCCATTTTCTGTTATTAAACTGCTAGATCGAGTATCTGTGAATACGCTATTATAATATTGCATTATGTAGATAAACTTGTAACTTTTAAAGTTTTGAAAAAAAGAAAAAAATCGCACGGGGCTAGATCTGGAGAGTATGATGGTAATCTTCTCCGACTTCAAAATTGCTTTGCGTATGTGATGAATCATTTTCATGAAGAAGACGGATAAGCCTAAATTCCAACACATGGCGTCGTTTATGATCAGATTTCTTGAGTTTTTTTTAGTACATGTATAACATCTCGGCAATACCGACCTGCAACACTTTTGCCCTTCAGCACCGGAATTGTACGGCAATACCATTACATGAGAAGAAAATGCAATAAACAACTGTTACCTTGTTTGTGCTTATGGTTCGTTTGGCAACTACAGGCATTCTACTGTATTAACTATATTCCGTTTCCAATTTTACTTACTGGTTTGAGGTAGTGAACCCATGTTGCGTCACAAGTAGAAATATTTGAAAATTGTCTTTGATTGAATTTGGGAAACATTTATAGCAGTAGCTTAGCGGGGTTTTTGGTCATCTTTCAATATATGTGGCATCAATCTGACAGAAATCTTCAGTACCTTCAAAATACGCTTCAAAATGAAATGCACCCGTGATAGCGATATGTCGACAGCTTTACCAATATCACGAATCGTGTATCTGCCATCACTGTTAATTATTTCCCTGACTTTTGAGACATTTGCCTTGCCTGTTAAGGTCACAGGTCGGCGAGATTTTGTTACATCTTTGACGAACTCCGTGCCAGTCAGACATTTCATTCTCCACCTACGAACTGTCTCATAAGATACAGGCTCTATTAAAATGACTTTAAGTTTAAAACTATGTCAAGCTGAAGGTTCGTGTTTATACTGTTTGAAAGGTATTGGATCATCCACAAAATTGTGCAAAGCGTTATCGCGCTGTGCTACAATACACATTACATATCGAACAGCCCTCGTATACCAAACATTACCACTCATACAATTTAAATTATCAGAAGTATTAACATTATCTCATACTTACGACTAATCCTACGTTTGTCTCATTCACTACACTACTTTGACATTTGACCCCACCTGACGTTACACCTTACCTGGTGTTCCCCGGTCAGACAGTCTATCTCCACCACGGTGGAGGCAGCACCGTACGAGTTGTACAGACAGTACTCCCCCTCCCCCTGCTTCTGGAAGTCATATCCAATCTCCCTAGACCTGTCATATGGTAAAATCAAGAACGTTTTCTTAATATGTCAGATTACATTATACATCATCCTTGCAACCCCAGAAAGTAAATTGAGATGTATATTGAGGATCTAAAAAACAAAACCTTTACAAATCCAGACACTTAAAATTCTACTTACTTGTAAAATCCTGAAGCTGAAAGACTTATTCTGCTAAAATATGCTGCTTGAACCTAAATTTGAAGAAAACGAATGATATATGTTTATGGCCATTAATGATGGACAGATAATTTAAAAAATGCAAAAGGATGATTTACAGTAGGAAATCTTACCACTTGTTCCCAGCTTGCCTCGGGCATGGCGTCTCTTAATGGCTGCAATCTCTCTTTCAGAATCTGACACGCATTCTGTAATGGAAACAAGCTCACAAATTTATTTTAGTGTTAATTAAAGCTTGACTGTCTATCATGGTTATGAGTACATTACGAGTGTATATCAAAGATTACTTTTTAAATGAGTCATGATAATTATCTTTGCAATAGATTGAAAAAAATTATGCTAAACTTATGAGAATGAATATTTGTTTGCAATTATTGTTGAAAAAAAGTATTTTCCATTTACCATGACCGCGCCCCCGTTAAGATCCGCCACAAAACTACCGCCTGTTTCTGTTGCGTTGGGAACGGTAACTGTGCTAGTCTCGCTAATGTAGACTTTCTCTATAGGAATTTCCAGTACTGTGGCGGCCACCTAGGCAATGAGAAAGGTTCCCACATCAATAACAGGTAAAACAATAGAAATTGTTATAGATCAAAATTTGAAAAAATATGGTTTAAGATTGGGAACAAAAATGACTAAGTTAAAACAAAAAAAAGTTTTAATTGTTTTAAACCAATCTGTGCTGTTTAGTAGTTTCTAAAATTTCTAAAATTGTTATTGTTATATAACATGCTGCAATTTTAAAGTTGAACAAGTTGGTTTTAATTTGAAATATAACTTTAATTTCCTTTGATATCATTATTTTACAATAATACTAAGTACTTTATGCGCTTTACTTGAATCATCTTTGTGAAAAGACCCTGTCCCAGTTCGATTCCTCCGTGTGTCACCAGTACAGACCCATCCAAGTAAATATTCACCAGCGCACCAGCCTGTAGAAAATACATTATTAAATTTTAGCTGTATACTAAAGACCTAATAAAGGTTAGTATTTGATGTTTGAAATCAATTCAAATATCGAAATTTGATGCTTGGCTTCCCCCTCCCTCAAGACTGACACTTGATTAGAATTTCCTGCCGGAAAAAAGAACAAAATACTTTTTTTCTAAATTGGGATTTCCCCAAGAGAAAACTAGCCTTAAGTGGCCATGAAAACTGGCAGAATTTCCCCCAAATTATCGAAATAGATTAATTAACTACCTGGCACATGAACAACATTGGGTAACCGATGCTGAACACACAGGACGACATGGCGATACCTCTTTTCCGGTACTTGTTCTTGCTGAAATGAACAAGATATATTGATACATGTACAAGTATTTTACAAACTAAATCAATTAAATTTATAATATTTCACTCCAATTAACACACGTCTATAACCTAACAGATAGATAGATATATAGATAGATAGATAACCTGTTAAATTCATCGATTTCTTTGGATACTTCCTCAAACTTGCTTTGTTTTTTGCAATCTTCCCAACATATTGGTAGATTAAAATGTTTGAGTACCATTCCGTTGATATTCTTGTCTCCCTCTTTGTAAATATTCATCTCCCTAATCTAAGGCAGGAAAACGAAAAAAAAAAATCAATTCAATATATTTATATCTAACGAGTATGATTCCCTCTATTTCTTACGGAAACTTATTAGTTAATTCATAGCTCTATAGAAACAGCCAGACTGAAATCTATACGCCTCGTTTATCGATTGATCGAAATCTACAGCGGCTGAAACTGACAGGACTAAAATGTACACGCCCCGTTTATCATTGGTCGAAAGCTACAGCAACCTAAGAAAAATTACGGACTGCACGAAATAATATCATGATGATGTCAGACTCAGAGTCTCATAGGAGACGATTTGGCTGTTACTTTTAGCTAACGTACTGATGTACATTAACAGTAATTTAGTTAATTTTACTTACTTTTTATAATCAATTTATTAATTAGTTAAAAGAAAGATGTAAATATAAACAATGAAATGCTTTCTTTGATGATTCATGCGAGTTATGAAGGTAGCGATCATTGCAGAAAAAATTTACATAACCCGCTAACGCGGGTTACTGTAGTATGTATTTTTCCTGTCGCCACCTTCATATCCCGCATGAATCACCAAAGAAAGCATTTTATTGTTTAAATGATTCATATAGAAAGACGTTTATGCGTACTATTTGTTTCTTAAAGAGCAACATTAACTGGCTTGAGATGTAGATTTTTCTACCTTATTGAATGAAAGCCCTGTCTTTTTGGCAATGTCGTAAAAAATGCTGTGCATGATAAAGGTCCCTTGAGGCGCCCCGAATCCTCGGAAAGCGCCATTAGACGGCAGGTTGGTCAAGCAAACTTTCCCTGTTCCCCTGTAGTTTGGAATGTCAAAGGTTCCCTCCATTACAAGCATCCCAACTTCCATGACCTGTTGTATATTTGATATGCACAATAATTTCCCTCCTTGAAAGGTCTTATTTCAAAAAGCTTCATAACTTTTGTTGTTTTAGTATATTTTTTGACAGGTTTTACTTCTATCTTTTAAAAAGGTAATACGCGCCTTTACAGGTTTAAATTTTTTATGAACTCTATTACTTACAAACATACTGATCCCGTTGTTCCAACCAGCGTTCAGAAACAAATCTATCGAAAGAGCCGTGACCTTCCCGTCTTTTGTGAAACCAGCCTATATTATAAAGAAAAGTCAACTATATTTCGCATTTGAGAAGATCTTTCCTGAAATGTCTTCATTAAAATTCAATCGAAAACAAAATTTTAATAAGCAGTGCACTGTAAATTGTATATCGCATATCATTAGAATTCGTGGTGCATGGTTCAATTATTTCAATTATTTTCTCTATCATACCTCCCCAACAATAGCTACTCTTGATCTTTATTTATTTTATAAAAATAATCCAATCACCAGAATAATAAGGATCATGTAACTCGTACGAATTAGCAATCCACCATCCCAACACACCACCACAGAATTCAAATGATTCTCGGAGTATTGGCTCTAGTTCTATTCACCTTGTACACGGCTCTAAATGGATGTCTTTTGTTGGTTGTTTTGACGTCATAAGATCTTGTGTAGATAAGACGCACAGGCCGATTCACTCTTAATATAAACGTATAAATTGATTACAATTGATTAAATTGATGTTTGGGCTTACAATATTAAGAAAATATATACCCATATTCAAATGTGTTGTGATAACGAATGCTTTGGCTAACACAGTTTATTGCTTCGCTATTGTAATGATACTGGTAACTTCACAAAATGTTTCATCGGATTGATATAGCGATTCGCATAGGAGAATATGTGCAAATATCAGTGATATTTTCAGAAACAAATGAACACCAATTCAAGTATCCGCGGCATTCCTTTCAGCTTCTCCCTTTTTCCAATTGTTTTTACACATGTAGTTAATGGAGTATTTGAAAATTATCCTGATGAATTTACACACAGTGTACTTGTTGACAGAAATTGCTTGACGTGTCTTCATACATGTGTACTTTGTATCAATGTCCACTTACGGTAAAGGAGCTCTGTAATACATGACGTAATGATTCTATATTTACATCTACCAAGTATTATTCCCTCTATTTCTTACGGAGACTCATAGTTAATTCATAGCTCTATAGAAACAGCCAGACTGAAATCTACACGCCCCGTTTATCGATTGGTCGAGACCTACAACAACCTAAGAAAAATCACGGACTGCACGAAATAACCATGATGATGTCAGACTCAAAGTCTCACAGGAGACAATTTGGCTGTTTCTTTTAGCTAACGTACTTATTAACAGTAATTTAGTGAATTTTACTTACTTTTTACGCTCAATTTATTAATTAGTTAAAAGAAAGATGTTAATATAAACAATAAAATGCTTTCTTTGTTGATTCATTCGGGTTATGAAGGTAGCGATCATTGCAGAAAAAATTTACATAACCCGCTAACGCGGGTTATGTATTTTTTCTGCAATGTCGCTACCTTCATATCCCGAATGAATCACCAAAGAAAGCATTTTATTGTTTAAATAACTCACTTCCATGCTGCCACGGCTGCTGCTCCACTGGCTTCAATCGTGTCCAATGCTTTCCCGCCAAATCCTCCACCTATAACATAAAAGGGGAGTATGTTTAAAACATTTCAACTCTTAATATATGTATAATGTTTAATATTCAATTTTTTAATCAATGCATATTTCTTAAATTTGATATTAAATTTTAATTTTGTTTATGCATATATGCGTACGAAGTATAGAAAAAGAAAAAAAGAATTTGTTAGGTACCTGGTGAGTACAAATACTAAACAAGAGGCCCAGGGGCCACATCGCTCACCTAAGGAACAATAGCCTTAACTCTGATCAAATTAGCATTACAGTATCAAAATCAAAATATCTTGACAACTAAGTACAGTAGATATTGCTCAAAAAATTTAAAATATCTGCCGATTTTTATCCACATATTTTTAGCCCCTTTTGTTGTTGTACCTGTAAGATTTTTCTCTATTCCTATATAACCCCACCCCCCCTCTTTGTGGCCCCACTTTTCTCTAGGGAATCATGGTTTCATCAAACTTTAATCTGCACAACCCGTGCTTTCACACAAGTTACTGCTTTTTAGACTGAAAACTTTCCTAGAATATTTTAAAATATTTTCTCTATATATTCCTATGTAAAAATTCATCCCCCATTGTGGCCCCACCCTACCCCTGGGGACCATGATTTAACCAAAATTAAATCTACACTATCTGAGGATGCTTCCACTCCAATTTGAGCTTTCCTGGCCTAATTGTTTTTAAGAAGAAGATTTTAAAGATTTTCTCTATATATTCCTATGTAAAAATTCATCCCCCATTGTGGCCCCACCCTACCCCCGGGGACCATGATTTAAACAAACTTAAATCTACACTATCTGAGGATGCTTTCACTCCAATTTGAGCTTTTCTGGCCTAATAGTTTTTGAGAAGAAGATTTTTAAAGATTTTCTCTATATATTCCTATATATGTAAAAATTCATCCCTCTATTGTGGCCCCACCCTACCCCTGGGGATAATGATTTAAACAAACTTGAATCTACACTATCTGAGGATGCTTCCACTCCAATTTGAGCTTTCCTGGCCTAATAATTTTTAAGAAGATTTTTAAAGATTTTCTCTATATATTCCTTTGTAAAAATTCATCCCCATTGTGGCCCCATCCTACCCCCAGGGACCATGATTTGAACAAACTTGAATCTACACTACCTAAGGATGCTTCCATACAAGTTTCAGCTTTTCTGGCCTTATAGTTTTTGAGAAGAAGATTTTTGAAAAATACCTACAAATTTTCAATAATTCTAAATTATCTCCCCTTTAAAGAGGGTGTGGCCCTTCATTTGAACAAACTTGAATCCCCTTCACCCAGTGATGCTTTGTGCCAAGTTTGGTTGAAATCTGCCCAGTGGTTCTGGAGAAGAAGATGAAAATGTGAAAAGTTTACAACGCCAACAACAACGCCAACGCCAACGACGACAGACAACGGACAAATTTTGATCAGAAAAGCTCACTTGAGCTTTCAGTTCAGTTGAGCTAAAAACACGAAAACGTTCTATAAATATATTCGTTTTATAAACATAGTCTTCCAACTCACCGATTCTCTTGACTCGAACACTGACCCTGTTGAAAGGTATCCCCAATAAGTGACCAACGTCTTTCTAAAATACCAACGAAAATGATGTGAATTTCTACTTACCCTTTTTGATCTTTTATTTGTACGCGTTCATGTATACAATATTTATGGTTTTGAAAATACCCCAACGATTTTGCATTCATGTACATAGCATCTATATTTCAGCTGACTGATTTACCTGGCAGTTGGCTGCTTCCTGTGTATTGACAAACACTTCCATTTCTTTGTCCTCCCTTTTGGGAACCACCAGAGCGGAGATGGGTTCCATGTACATGTGTTCCTGAGCACCCGTTTCTATGACGCCCTCCAACGTCATCTCGGCCTCAGCAAGGCCCTTGTCTACGTCACCACTGACATGGCTTGCTACATATTCATATATACTGTTTTTCTCAATGGCTTCCTGAAAATCACGTTTATTTTTATAAAATTCTACCATTTTAGTTTTACAGTTTTGCATTTATTTTAAGACTTTAAATGACGGCATTTTAAAACTCACGTCTATTGTTAATATTAATGGAAGTTCCTCGTATTCCACCTTCACGAGTCTTGCTGCCGATCGCGCTATTTCCCGCGTCTCTGCGATGATTCCAGCAATAGGTTGTCCATGGAAAGAAACCTACTCAATCAGATAATATATCTACAGTCGTAATGTGTGTTTAAAACTTAAAAAAAATAACCGCTTAAATGTGCTGAAAGCGATCGAAATTTTAAGTAAATTAAGAAGATACATATTCCAGACCTCTTTCTCAGCAAACAGAGGTATGTCATGGACCATAGGACCATACATGTTGCTCCCCGGGACGTCTCCATAGTCTACATAGTCCACCACCCCGGGGACTGCCAGGGCCGCCGACGGATCGATGGAAAGAATCTTAGCGTGGGCCTTGGTGCTGGTCACGTACCACAGCGACAGCTCATCTGAGATATGTAAGTCATTTATTATTTTGTTAGTTATAAAGTACTCCGAATATTTAAAATACTAGGCCTAGTATTATATCGTTATACAGAATTATTCCTCTATCTCTATAAAATTGCCACGACCATCCACCCCTCTTAATTTTAGAAAATATTCTCTGATTGTTTACATACTTTCGTATTTGGGCATATCGTCAATGAAGATTGCCTCTCCAGTCGCCAGACATTTGGCAGCGGCATGGGGAATCGGTTTCCAGACGATTTCCTTGGCCTCGGGATTGGGAACATCGTAGTATTGCGCTCCTGAGGAAAGAGATGGCGTCAGCCCAAATTCTGTCTTTTCCTTTGTCGACTAAAAACAAAATAAAATGAAAACTGTGTACTTGCACACATTTATTAAAACTTGCTCGGGAAAATCAGACTGGTACATATACATGTAGTTTGCCATAACATTTATATTGACATTTATGTATATCAAATGTTTTAATCCGTTTGGTTGCAACGGTTCTGAAATGAATTTTTTTTTACATATATCAGCATATCATACGGTACCTGTTTCGTTTCCAGGACTTGCTTATACATCTTGTAGAAGAAGCCGCAGACTAGGGAGATTTTGTACTTTAGGGAGTCGGATTTGCAGCCTTTCAGCTCATCAATGATGACGTCACATACGTCCGGTATCAACTTGTCATCAAGGGTTCTGAGATTATAATAATATATACAGTTAAGGAACAATGTTCCAGTGAAAAGAGAAATAACTGTTAGAGGGATAAATTACATCATTTCATTGACAAAATTGTCAGTGTACACGTTTTGTCTGTAATTATCACCCGTAGGGTGAAAGTTTAAAATACATTTCAATTATAACTCAGACTTTTTCTGAAGAAAAAAAAAGACAAAAATGTATTTGTGTACAGAGTCTATACAGAAGCCTAGGGTAAAGGTTCTTGCAGCCCCAAAACATAAAATACTGGCGGTATTGCTGAAACCTTTTAGGTAACAAACACAAAACAATATGAGACCGGTAGTATACTTGCTTAAACTTCGATGATATACATAGATGTCAAAAGAAATTCGAAGCAAACATCATTTACATGTATTAGCAAAACAACTTTAATTGAAAATTTTCTTTGTACGAACCTTCCCTTTGCAAGGTTGGATACTTTTGGGAGAGAACATGGTTTGCTCTCTATATTCCCAGCACAGAACCGTAAGGTATCGACGGTCCCTTTCTTGTCGTCTACTTTGAGTAACATGCCCGCATTTACAATGGCATAGTCCATGCCTCGGCGGAAAGGTTGTTTCGTGTACAAAACATGTTCATTCTGAATGCAAAACAAAGCAGGTTCTAGAACTAGTAAGTCAACTACATCATCTTTGCAAGTGTCACAATTTTCAATATGAGATCACGCACCTGTTTAGTGAGGGGAATACACACGGACACCAAAACATCATTGGAATCCGGTGCATGTATGTCGTTCTGCACAAATTTCTCGTATGTTATTTTCTTTTCTACCTCTGTAATGTATAAAACAAGTTTTGTTACTTACATAATACAATGTATATCTATTACCACAAAAAGTTTTTTTCTTTGTTTTCAATGACATACATGTATAACTGATTTATAAATGATAATCAGTTCCATTTATTTCAAACTAACAAAGATATTTTATATGTATGCGTAGTGATGAAAGTGTTAACTTACTTTGAGCTGAAATAAAATTCAGTTCAGCACCAACAGTCAGCATTAAGGTCTGTAGATCATGTGGTCCCACACTCATCAAGTGGCCCCCAAAAGTCTACGGATAATCAAAGGACTTACAAGACACAGAGGCGCAAATTAAAACAACTGATATATTACGCACATTCCATTTGAACTTTTTGATAAAATGTTGTAAAAGATTTGTATAAATAACTAGGCTGGTTCGAAATCAGCGAGTTGCAAGTTAAACGGTTATTTTGATGACCACTGAATGGGAAAGTTATTAAATTAAAATGTCAACCTTACACTTTCTGAAACACAATTATTACACATTAAGTTACTTTTATTAGCAATTTGCAAAATATATCTACATGCGATGTGTTGATAATATACTCTCTAATTTATAGCATTTGATCCATATTGGTATTATAACCAATTCTTGGACTTACGGCAACATTCCTCAGCTGATCCGCTCCCACCCAGCGCAGTCCCTCCTGCAACGCAGAGAATATTGTGCACTCTTTCTCTAAACAAAAAAAAAATCGTAAGTCTCATTCAACAGAAAGTTTCAAGGAAATGTAAAGACTGATTATCAACTGCATGGACTGATACTAGCATATATTACATGAACCAAATTTTGTAATTGGTTTTCATATTTTTTTACTTATCTACAAGTTTATAGATTACAAGTTTTAGTGAATTGATCCAACATAGAAATTCACAAAAATCGATGCACGACGAATTTTGATGACAGAACTTTAAAATTTAATCGAGAATTCGCGTACGTTTGAGTTAAATAGCTCTTAATATACCCTTCGTGTCTTTCAGCACTCCGTTCAGAAATTCTTCCATCTGGGCAAACGTTACAGCCGCCCCTATGCTGATGGATCTTGCGTCCTGAACAATCCTTTTTAGTTCCAAGACTAGGGTACAACAAATTATTTCTGGTGATGGCAAAGCATTGTTCCGAATTTTCGATCCTTAAAGTTGAAATATTAAAAAAATATACTATATGTTTCGCGAAAAAAAAATTATCTGTCTTAAAGTTTAAATAAATACATCAGGATATAGCCAAAGAATATAAATGCATGTACATGTACATGCATATATGTAAAGCCGTAGTGTAGAGTACATTTTTTAAATATCAGCCTTTTTAAATTCGTTCAAATACCTATACAGTATACAAAATGTATGCATAATTGAAGCTGATAAAGGAATACTTAAAGTATTAAAATACAGAAACTTAAGGTATATGTTATTTTAATTTACATGTAATAATATACATGAACAAGAGGCCAAATGGCCTTAACGGTCACCTGAGTAGCATAACCCATACACAAACTTGTCAAGGAGTCTCATATATGCATATTTAGTTAAGTTTTATTCTGGAATAGAAACATTTTTAATTTGTAATGACGACCACCTCCCTGCCTGAAATCTTTCAAAAAGGACTATTAAACCTATAATTTTAGCGAAAAACTTAAAAGATCATAAAAGAGTGCATGACCTGATATTGAAAAGGTGCAAGACTCTGATAGAAAATAATTTAATAATAATAACAAGGTGGCTATTATTCATGTTTTATGATTATCTAAAACAACCTCCCATCCCCCATCCCCCCGGGGCAGACAGAAACTCTTCCTATGGGCATTTAAACAAACGAAAAAAACCCCAGCTTTATTGATAAAAGCCATCATGAGTTACTCACTTCTCCTGTTCCAGTTTTTGAATATTCAACATTCGTTGAGAATCACCATCTGGCATATATACCAAAATCATTTTACCTTTATATATCAGTGATTTTAGTTAGCCAATTATTACTTTACTATTAACATAAACAAGGAACAAGAATATATATGGTTTAGGGGTGGGGATATTAACCGTTTTCAAGATATTCAGGCACTACCTGTTTGAGAGGGGTCAGGACCACCCCAAGGGCCCATGACCTACATACCATATGATGCCCCTTGACACAAGGAACAAGAATATATATAGTTTAGGGGTGGGGATTTCAACCGTTTTCAAGTTATTTGTGCACTTCCTGTTTGTGGGGGGTCAGGACCATCCCCGGGGCCCATGACCTACATACAATATGATGCCCCTTGACACAAGGAACAAGAATATATATGGTTTAGGGGTGGGGATATCAACCGTTTTCAAGATATTTGGGCACTACCTGTTTGAGGGGGGTCAGGACCATCCCTGGGGCCCATGACCTACATACCATATGAAGCCCCTTGACACAAGGAACAAGAATATATATGGTTAAGGGGTGGGGATATCAACCGTTTTCAAGATATTTGGGCACTACCTGTTTGAGGGGGGGGGGTCAGGACCATCCCTGGGGCCCATGACCTACATACCATATGAAGCCCCTTGACACAAGGAACAAGAATATATATGGTTTAGGGGTGGGGATCTCAACCGTTTTCAAGATATTTGTGCACTTCCTGTTTGAGGGGGGTCAGGACCATCCCCAGGGCCCATGACCTACATACCATATGATGCCCCTTGACACATGGAACAAGAATATATATGGTTTAGGGGCGGGGTTCTTAACCGTTTTCAAGATATTTGGGCTCTTCCTGTTTGAGGGGGGTCAGGAACCACCCCTGAGGCCCATGACCTACATACCATTTGATGGCCCTTGACACAAGGAACAAGAATATATATGGTTTAGGGGTGGGGATATCAACCGTTTTCAAGATATTTGGGCCCTTCCTGTGCCATATTGGCCCCACCCTAGTGCCTAAACACCTGTCCCAGGGACCATAAAATTTCACAATTTAGGTAGAAGACTTCATGTACATCATATCCAGGCCTTTAGTTTTTCACAAATATATATGGGAGTAGAGAAGAAGATTTTCTAAAATTTAATACATTTTTACTATATGGCCATTTTGGCCCCACCCTTGAGCCTGAACCCCTGACCCAGGGACCATAAATTTCACAATTTTGGTAGAGGGCTTCATGGACATCATATCCATGCATTTAGTTTTTAACAAATATCTATGGGAGTAGAGAAGAAGATTTTCTAAGATTTAATACATTTTTACTATATGGCCATATTGGCCCCACCCTAGAGCCTGAACCCCTGACCCAGAGACCATAAATTTCACAATTTTGGTAGAGGGCTTCATGGACATCATAACCATGCATTTAGTTTTTAACAAATATATATGGGAGTATAGAAGAAGATTTTCTTAGATTTAATACATTTTTACTATATGATCATATTGGCCCCACCCTAGAGCCTGAACCCCTGACCCAGGGGCCATGAATTTCACAATTTTGGTAGAGGGCTTCATGGACATCATATCCATGCATTTAGTTTTTAACAAATATCTATGGGAGTAGAGAAGAAGATTTTCTAAGATTTAATACATTTTTACTATATGGCCATTTTGGCCCCACCCTAGAGCCTGAACCCCTGACCCAGGGGCCATGAATTTCACAATTTTGGTAGAGAGCTTCATGGACATCATAATTATGTATTTAGTTTTTAACAAATATCTATGGGAGTAGAGAAGAAGATTTTCTAAGATTTAATACATTTTTACTATATGGTCATATTGGCCCCACCCTAGAGCCTGAACCCCTGATCCAGGGGCCATGAATTTCACAATTTTGGTAGAGGGCTTCATGGACATCATAACCATGCAATCAGTTTTTTCCTCACATGTGTGGGAGTAGAGAAGAAGATTTTTGAAAATTTGGCTGTTTTTTGCATATTTGGCCCCACCTGTGGCACCCTGGTGGTGGTAGAGCCAACAATTTCACAATTTACATTCCTCTTACCATAAAGATGCTTCACACCAAAAATGGGAACAATTGGCCTTGTAGTTTTTAAGAAGAAGTTTAAAATGTAAATTGTTAACGCACGACGCACGACGACGGACGAAAACAGATAGCAATAGGTCACCTGAGTTTACTCAGGTGACCTAAAAAAAGAACACAAGAAAAGTTTACTCATGATTAATGAACAACTGACCAACAACAGTCTGAGATCCCATGACAATTGTTGCTTTAGGGAAAGTTTTCTTGAGCTCCAAAAGTTTGTCCAAGGAAATGGGTCTAAGCCAGGTGTAGCCACCTCCGATAAACATCACATTCTTTTGGCTAAACTCTGTGGATTTCTGGACAGAAATTGCATGCTATATTCAAAAACTGTAACTTGCAACTGTTTGCATAGAATGAATTGAATGGAAAAAAAAGAAGGTTTGAATTTTTGACTGTGTCAAAATCATAATTAAAAAATCAGAAATTACGTTGCTGTAGTAAAAATGAGATACAATTTTAATTTAAAAAAATTCATGAACTGACATCATGAAAAACGTTGTGCATATTATGACATAGAAATAAAAAGCATAGCTATATAATCGCTTAATTTTCACATATTTTAAAAACATGTTTACGGTTATATATTTACATCTACCGGGTAGAATCCCCTCTATTTCTTATGGAAACTTATAGTTTATTCATAGCTCTATAGAAACTTACAGGACTGAAATCTACACACCCCGTTTATCGATTGGTCGAAACCTACAGCGACTGAAACTGACAAAAAACTGACATGACTGAAATCTACACGCCCCGTTTATCGATTGGTCGAAACCTACAGCGACTGAAACTGACAAAAAACTGACATGACTGAAATCTACACGCCCCGTTTATCGATTGGTCGGGTTATGTATTTTTTTCTGCAATGTAGCCACCTTCATATCCCGCATGAATCACCAAAGAAAGCCTTTTATTTTTTAAATAAATTCATGTGCAATTCAAGTCGTCGTTACTAGGATATGACAAGTCAGGCTTTTAATTATTGGTATGAATTCCACATATCTAAACATTATACCTGCAGCTCACTAGGAAAGATGACATCTTGACTTTTATCATATTTTTCTGGAGTTGGTTTTTCGACAGTCTGAAAAAAAAAAATTTAACCTATTGAACCATAATGTAAAAATAATTAAAACCAACTTTCGAATAGTAGTTTATCATTATTTCATTTTTATACACCTATCAAAAAATTATATTGGAATTTTTTTATTAAGAGTTTAATACCGTTTTTTCTGCCAAATCTTTCTTTTCCTCGGCACTCTGTTGACAAAAGCCTAATCCGCAAGGACAGCTCTAAAATTATTTAGATATATGCATGTGTTTAAATCGGTAATTTGCTTACTACGTCAATAAACCGTTTATGAACCATTTAGTTACAGATTTTTGAGAGTCCACAGTCACAGATCTCAAAATCAGGATCTGAGTGAGTCCCTGAATATTCAATTCTTACCTTTTTGAAAGACTCCAAAATCGGACGATATCCAGTACAACGACAAAGGTTTCCTGGGAAAAATGACAGCAATTATACATGTACACAACGAATCATCGTGTAATGGTAAAACAGAACTATGATTACATGATTCAGTTGTGGACTAACCTTCGAGCGCCCTTTCCATGTCTTCCTGCGTTGGTTCCGGGTTGTTCCGGAACACTGTGTACATGGTCATCACCATTCCCGGAGTACAAAACCCGCACTGGACACCGTGGTTCTCCATCATGCTTTGCTACATGTAAACATATCTTGCATATTTTTACAAATGAAGGTATTTTTTTCCTTTCATAACTTTCTGTCTACATGTAAATTGAAACTCAGATTAACGTAAATGGGGTTCATATTTAGTCAATTAATGAATATCAATTGTAAAAAAAAAAAAAGTTATCATGAAAAAAAATGCTATGCTTTTGTAACTGAATCAAATTCTGAATACAATTAACTAGTAACTTATAAAACCAATTTTCCCTCCAAAATAAAATAATTTATTATATTTCTCAAATAAAAGTATTGGTGGACATGTACAGGAGATACTGTCAAAGCCATCCTTGTCTATATCCCGTACCTGAATGGGATGGAGGCCGTTCCTCGTGCTTCCGATCCCCTCAACCGTGGTCACGGCCATTCCATGCAGCGAGCACAGCAACGTCAAGCAGGCGTTACCGGAATAATGACGTCAACAGAATCAAGGTCAAAATTAACAGAAAAGTGCTTTTAAAACGTGATTTTGGTACATACAATAAACGTTATTGTATTATTATGAAAAAAGGTGTAAACAAAAGAGTAACTGAATAATATATTATTTGTAATAAATCATGTACATAGTATTGAAGGATAAAAACTTGAAATACATCATCTTCCCAAGCCAAAGGTTTTTGATCCGCTCCCCTACTCACGCTACTTATTGGGAGTAGCGGAGCGGATCAGGAAAACTTGACTTAGGAAGATGGAAATACATATGTTAATTTTTTGTCTACAAAACATGTATATACTTTAATTAAAGGATACATGATTTTCTTTTGGTGGTGGCTGTAGTAGGACACCATGACTGTACAGGCGCCACATGCTCCCTGGCTGCACGCCTCCTTGGTACCGGTCAGATACACTGGATCAGAGGTCAAGGTCGTGACATTTTAAGTATTTTTCAGTTGGTTTAATTTTAGTTTATTTTGACTTCTATGTCCAATACATTTACAGTAATACATTTACACCGTAACAGCAATAGATGAACAAACTGGGTATGTACATGTATTAGAGACCAAGTGTTGTTTTATACTGGGTGATGAATTGTCGTGAAGCTTCAAACTTTACAGAATAAATAGTGGTAAAGGCCTATACAGGTTCGTGTAAGCAGTATATCCTTTGTTGACATCATTTGCGAAATTTTTTTTTCTTGGCTATACATTTATGATTTTGTCAAGCCAAATTCTTAAGTATATATATTTGTTTTTTACGTATTTTTCCATAATTTATAAATACAGTGTACAACCAATACAAAAACTTGATGTTAATACAAAGACATGTATATGTAACAGCCAAGCTCTGACTAATCAATACATTTATTTAATAATTATCAGGATTTTTTTTTTATAAATAAAAAGGTAATAAGCGTAAATAGAACTAAATTGTGATGTTAAGTCGACTCGGCATTTGGGCAAAAACAGTAAGAGGATACAGTTTCGTCGCAAATATTGAATAAGTGTCACTTTTGGATCAGGATTGTCAATGGCAATCTGTGAAATTGAAAAAATTAAATAACTAAAAATCTCTCTCTCTCTCTCTCTCTTATACATGTAAATTGTAATAATTAACATCATCAATCCCTTATCCAACCAATTTTTCTGAATTCTTTGCGGACATTCTCATTTTTCAATTTCAAAACCAAAGTTTTTAATTCTCGTACAATCAGGAATAAACTGGGTTTTTTTTCTCTCTGTGACCTATGCAAATGTCCGTTACATGGTCGAATGGATTGACAATGCTTCCAAAAGTTTTTAGTAACTTGCCGCACTGTCGATGAAAAAACAAGCAGCTCGGTGATAAGAAAATTACATGTAATGTAATAATCATTACATTATTACATGATAATCATCAATGTCATAATAGTACTTGATTTGCCTTACTATTGGTTGACCGTCAAAAGAGCAGCTAGTGCACACTATATATAATATGTTTGATTGAAGACTCGGAAGAAATATGCAGATGAGGGATTTTATTCATCACTATGTTTCTGTATCATACATAATTTTAAAATAAATTGGAATTTCAAATACTTTTAAACGGAGATGGGCCGTTTTAATTATATGTCTACGAAGAAGACAGTCAACGGTGTGTTCCTCGAACGGCTACTCGCCAATTAGGCAATTAGACAATCATGGGGTCCTCTATATATATAGAGTGTACCTATGTTCATCTGGATAGTACAATACTTGATTATTTGTTATATGTTGGATTTATTTTATTTCATTGTAAAAAGTTAAGGAATAGTAGATTATTTAATTGAAAACCTTGAGCGCAAAATATTTTCAAAATCAGGGGTATCATTTTTAATTTTGTTCATAATGAAATTTAATCTATCCTTAATTATCATGATATTAAATATTTAAAAAAAAACAACAACAAAACTAAACAAATGTTTTGCCTTTGTTTTAAATCATAATGTAAGAGATAGAAATGCATTAAATTCCCTTTAAAAGATATTTCTTTCAACAATAATTTATAAAAACTATTTAAATAAGTTTTTTTTTAATTGATACTTGTATATCTTAACTTCTCTCTGAATTTTCTTTGAAAATATTAAACTGAAAACTAATATTTAGGGGATATCTGGGTGATTTCAGACAGTTATTAGTGCAATTTACATGTACAAAAATTTAAAACAAAAATTGACTAGCTAGTATTTTTTTTTCTCCTGTACATATGTCAAATTGCGTACATGCTATTCTTCTTAAGGCAAGGTTACATATTATTTTTCTCAATATTTTATTTTATCAACTAACAAAACAAAAGAACTTTCACAGAGAAGAGTATTTAAAAAATATTTCAGGACACATAGCTGGTAATTTCGGACAGTGTTAGAAATGTATAATATACGGAACGGAGCAAAATTCCGTTTGGAGTTCCAAATAAGCCGTACTTATCCCGTAAAGTTGCTTTTTAGTGATCAAATTAATTAAATGTTACACATGGAGAGAGACATATCACGAGAAAGAATGGAAACACCAGAAGGAAGGAAGAGAGAGAGAGAGAGAGAGAGAGAGAGAGAGAGAGAGAGAGAGAGAGAGAGAGAGCTAAAACAGATAACATGTAATGGTTCGGACTGGGGTGGTGGGGTTGATTATGGGTGCTGATTCTGATATGTTAATCAAAGTATAACAAAAATTATTAAATATACATGGATAATTAAAAAGATAAATTGATTGGTATCCTTCAAATTGGGACTTAAAATTGAGTCTTTCCCATATAAAAAGGTACTAAATTATAGCATACTAGTATATATACATGTAATACATGTTGTTGAAAATTAAAGTAACAGAATTTAAAAAAAAATGACTGAAAACTGCAACATTGATTTAGGGTTTAAAAAATGTGTATAACTACATTTATAGAAACATGCATTTATTTATTCTGAATTTATGCTAATTTAACTGATTAGGGGAATCCAGGTGGACACAGGTGTATTCTACCTGTGCCCCCTTAGAGGTCCCATAATTGCCTAAAATAATTAGGTGTTTGTTTTGGCGAGTCAACACACATGAGCTAAGATATACATGACTGTTTAAACACAAATAAATCGCCGGCGGTGAATAAGGTTTGAATACCCAATGCTCTTTAGTTTGATTTTTGTGACAGTAATAAACTAAAAATTCTCAAATAAATACAGAGCCAGATCACGAACACTTGGACCCACCACTGCCCCATCTTTTACAATATCTTTTGCAAATTTAAAATTAAAAAAATGAAGTTCGAAACGCAATTTTTACTTGTTTGTGTTTTAACTTTCAAATTTCATATGAAATCGATCATGATAATAGTAATTTTTTGCGTAAATTCGAGCTATTCTTAAAAATTGCGTCTCTAACCTGACATTTAAAAGGAGACGTGACGAATAGAAAAGAGTGATTGAAAGGGGCCAGAGGAGGGAGGAATAAGAAATCCTTGCTACTGTATGGATAAGTGCCCATGGACCAGAATAGGGTCAAAGATTATTCATCTCATTTGGGATTAGCTGCTCATCTTAACTAAAATTTGGACAAATAATCACTGCCCAATTTTAAAATCCACGACTACATCTATCCAGTTTGAACTGCACATAAGCAGAATTAAAAAAAAACCAAAGTTAACATTTAGATTGTTGTTGAGTACTATTAAGTCACTGCACTTTAGTTTTTGATTTATTTTAGTTACCTTTTTAAGGTTTTTATTTTAGTTTCTCCTTTTGTAGATTTTTTTTTATTTTACTTTTTAATCTATTATTTACTAATTTTTCCATTGACTTTTCTCATATATGCGAAGCACAACTGACGTATCCTTCTTATCTTTCAAAGACAAATAAAAATCAGAGACATGTTTTATCATTTACACCAGGCAATGTTAAACCTAAAGTTGAGCAACCTCTGAAAACCCGATCTCTATTTTTAACCAAGGGGTCTTTCTTTTATTTCTAAACCTCGCATATTGACAAACTCCCACTAAACAAACAGCGCAACGATGGAAAAGCTTCTGTAATAACGGTCGTCTAAAATTTTGCCTCAGTAGAACACAATTAAAAAAGATGTTTTCGCAGGAAATCGCAAACATTTATCTTCTTGATAATTTGCATACACTGCTGAAATTGTCAGATATTTGAGAGCATAATTCTTTTATTTGAATTGCGTTTTTGAAAGACACTTTATATTCTGCTGAGATATGTACATGTGTGAAAAGGATCAAATCAGAAAGGTCTACACCTTTGAATTCATAAACATTTGAATTGAAAATTAAAAAAGAACATCCAAAAACTAAAAACAAATAATACAAAAAAAACCCCCAAAAAACAACCACGTACCCGTTTTCCATTGACGTAGAACACCAAAGCTGATGGCTCGTCTTTTAGATTGCTCACGTACGATTTATACATTTTCTTTGTTGTCATGAAGTTTAGTAACGGTCAGTTTGCTGCAATATAATAAAAATATTACGTAGTTAAACAAGGTTACATCCCGACGTCTGTCCGTCGTCTGCACACACAAAGATCGAGTTTGATGTCGATCCGAGCTAAGTTCTAGAACTTGGCCTTGACCACAATGGAATTTTGTTGAATTTACACAGACATTAGCACTAAACTAAACAGGGGACGGGGGGGGGGGGCATTGGGGGAGGAGGTGAGGGTAAGGGTAGGCAGCCATATGAAACGTTTACCATTTTACACTTAACTCTGTTTTATATCGTTGTGTAAGCAATTATATGAGAGCATTAATATTAATTAATTAGGTCTACCTCACCTGTACCTTTTATTGACCTTGTCATCACCAGCTCCGACTTAAAAATACACACACTATTTACACTGGTTCTTAAAGCGTTCCCTCACTTGGTCTAACCCGGGATGAACAAAAGTGAGAAAATATACCATACAGCAATTTAGGTTAGCTAGGTTATTTAATTGACCCTGATCTTTAGTTCTCTTTCAGCATAGTACTTTAACGTGTTGTTAAAAAATTCAAACTTGTCGATACCTCTTCAGTAGAATTATACTAACCTACACTAGTATAAAAAAGCCGGGAAATACGCATATCACACTAACGTTATGTTGGTTGTTTAATTCCTGCAAGAACGTGTAGCTACAGTACAGCTCTATTCGGGAAACAACAAACGAGTGTGTTAGCGCTGTCCGAGTGACCTGTGTTTATGTCATAATGGATTAATATTCACGTTCATATAGGTCACGTCCTGTGTGATGAAAATTGACTAAATTTACATAGTAAAATTATCGCAAACATGCTCCGGACCCCCCTCTGGCAAACACAGTTATCCTTCGGACCCCCCCCCCCCGGAAACATTTCCTGCATTCGTGCATGGGACAAATTCTCTGCACCAGTGACGCATTGAGATTGATGTTGTAAGCAACGTTTAAAACTAGGTTTATACGAGAAAGAGTTGGGACAATGGCATGCGCGGATCCAGAAAATTTTGCGGGTGGAGGGACCCGAGGCATATTTAAGTTGGTCTTCTTCCATCTTCCATCATTGTACCTGTTTATAAAAAGGGTGATTGTACGAATCCAGACAATTATAGAGGTATAAGTCTGGTTAGCAATATGGCTAAATTGTTCACATCTATATTAACTAACAGACTGTTAGATCGGTCGAAAACAAACGATGTCATTACGGATGCCCAGTTTGGATTCAAACCCAACTGTGGTACACGGGATGCAATATTTGCTCTCCATTCTATCAAATTATCAAATACATTGTACAAACGTAAACGATTGTATTGTGCATTTATCGACTTCAAGAAAGCTTTTGACTCATTTGATAGATCTAAATTATGGTTAAAGTTATCTAAAGTGGGCATCCAGGGTAAATTGTTAAATGTTATTAAAGCTTTGTATAATGACGTTGAATCTTGTATTGTCGTGAATGAGAGATTATCTTTGTAACAATGTCGGTCTTAATATGCAAGGTGAAGTGCTATCTCCGATTTTGTTTAATCTATATGTAAATGATGTTGAAATGAATTTTCTAAAATCTGGATGTATACCGCACGATTTATTGTCATTAATTTTGTTTCTTCTTATGTATGCAGATGATATGGTACTTTTTTTCAGAATCTGTTGAAGGTCTTCAGCTACTGCTAAATGAATTGACACACTATTGCGAAACTTGGAACTTGTGTATCAGTTTTAGAAATAAGGGCAAAATCAAATGTAATGAAAAATGGTTTATTGATAATCATGTATTAGAAATCGTGGAACAATTTACTTATTTAGGAATTATATTTCAATATAATACTAAATTTACAAAGGCTGAATAGCAATTATCTGACAAAGATAGAAAGGCAATGTTTGCTATAAGTAAAAATATTTGAGGCATGCTACTTAATCATGAAACATTATTATCGCTTTTTGATTGTTACGTTGGTGGTATTGTCACATTGTAAATTTAATGAAAAACTCAATTTCCAACATGACATTTTTTTTCTCTTATTCTAATTCTTCCCCAAGGGCCGGGGACAAAGCTAAAGAGTATAGGTGTTGTTTGTTTTGCCTAAGATTAGTGTCATTCCTCCCATCAAAGAGTCACGGGTGTGAGAGTGGGTGTGTTCCGGTTTTGCACACATTTGATAATTGGGTATAGAACAATAGGTGTGATTTGTGTTGTTGTAGCAATTATAGTCTGCTTTCAATCCAAGATTTTACCTGGATTTTTACCTGTGTTTTATCAGAACATTAACGAGTTGTGTTTTAGATTTAATAACTAATATCTATCAGCAATTTTTTCATTTGATAAAATAAAGATAATGGTTTTTTTATTCTTAAAGGTATATATGTGGCGTATTTGGAGTAAAATTTTTGACATGAGTTTGAGTAAAAATATACATCATACTTCTTATAATTAGACGTTTCACAAACTCTAGGCCCATAAAACATGTTCTATCTTTAGTTATTTATCTCTAAACTTTGCTACACGTCTGATGAATATTAATGTAATCCGCCATTTATAACGCCACTGCGCATGAGTGCGGGAAAACCTAGCATTGAAAACACGATGGAAGAAGAGTTTGTTTACAAATTAGAATCACGTTTTTTATGTCTTAAATTAAATAATTCTTATATCAGATGATACTCGAAGCATTACTATTCTGATATTCATTAATGAGAACGATATAAATTGTTTATTAAGTGTAATAAAGACGAAGCACGATTTTAGCATCATCGACACGGTAAACGGAGTAAATACCCCTCTCCATGAGAGATGCATGTACATGTACTGAGAGTGTTTATCTATTCTTTATTCAAAAATTCCTCTAAACAAAAATCCACTTGTGGTTTAAAACTTATAAAGTAAAGACACGGGACACATGGAGCACGAACCTGACTATAAGCAAAACCCCTACATCTTCATCATGGAAACTCAAGTTAAGTTTAATTCGACTTTAATTCCTGTTCCATCAATCTACATTGTCTCCGATGACAATCTTCCCTTTGTTCCTATCCTTGTCAGTCTGTCTCTTTTTTCTTTCATTGCCAAATCTGTCTAACTTAACGGTATACCTATCATTCTCGTCGTCGCCATTCTTGTTGATAAACCAAGATGGATGTCACGTGACCCATTTAAGGCGGGGTTATTCAAATCTTTTGTAGTTTTTACCGTGCCGGTAAAAAATAAAAAATATGTTTTTAATTTCTTGTATCTTTGTTATGCGATTGACTTATAAAGCGTAATTTGTGTGAAAGTCCTATCTTTAAGTAAAGAAATGAAGCAAATAATCAGATCTTATTACTGTTACATTATTATTCTTTATTTGCACAAGACATACATCTTATGGCATAGGTTATTACATATAATTAATAGCAATATTGAATAATGGTATGGTACATGTACATGTAAAGTACATTGACAATGTGTATAAAATAAGATTTTACTAACAGGCGAAAAATAAACCAGAGAATTTTTCTTAATTATCATAAATATTGAAAGCTAGATGGAGATACTTCCCCAAATTGCACAGTTCTTTAAAATTTTGAACACTTAATAATTGTATAAATTTGTATACAGAAGGTTTTTTCCAATAATATTTCTTAATATATTTTACTCGGATTTCTCTATACTGCTGACATTTCAAAACAAAGTGGAATTCATCTTCAATATCTGAACAAAATTTACATAAGCGTCTTTCTTTTGGTACATTAGTGTGTCGTCCACTTTCAATTGCAAGTCTATGAGATGACAATCTAATTCTTGTAATTTGTTTCTTATATGTAGAAGGTATTGATTTTGTTAAATAATATTGTAATGAAAACTGGTCAATAATATGCTTGTAAAAATAACATCGAGATGAGGAATTAATCTGTTCTACAAGTTGTTGAGTAAAGTGATCAATGATTCTTTGCTTAATTAAAGGAAAATAGGTTGCACAATGTATATACTCCTGTTCATACCATATATGTCCTAGACCTATTTCAAAAAGTTTATTTTTAATTACACTAACCCAATTTTCAGCAGGTGCCAAAGACGATTCACATTCATTATACAGCATTTTGTAACAGGACTGCAAAATACAATTCTGACTTTGTAACAATTTGAACCAAAATTTGAATATTCTAAACATTCGTATAGTTTTCATAGGTAGCATCCCAGTTTCAAAATATACAATTGCAGTGTTTGTATTCTTCTTCACACTTAACACAAATTTAATATATTCTAAATGCACCTTTTCTATATCATTTGCAGCATGCATGCCCCATATCTCACAGCCATAATTTAATATACTAGCAATATAAGTATCAAAAATTGACAGCATTGTTTCTGTGTTCAGATACAATTGACTTGTTTTTGACTTTAAAGAAAACATGGCTTTTCTCCCTTGGCTCGCCAACTGTTTCTGTGTATTGTTAAACTTTCCATTATATTGTAACAAAAGGCCCAGGTATGTAAAGCTATCAACAACCTCAATTGGCTCGCCATTTAAATGCCACCTTTCATTATTGTGAATTTTACCACCATTTCTAAAAATGACAATTTTGGTTTTTTGTACATTTACAGAAGATCCCAGACAGATGTATAAGAATACAATGTATTTAACATTTCTTGAAGCTCATGTGCAGTTTCGGAGAAAATTACCATGTCATCTGCGTACATTAAAACAAAAAGATTTAACTCTTGAATTTGTATTGGTATGTTACCTTTACACAAAAATTCCATTTCAAAATCATTCACATATAATGAAAACAATATTGGAGATAGCACTTCTCCCTGCAAAAGTCCTGTGTTATTTTTAAAAAACTCAGATAACTTTCCCGCTGAATTAACACATGATTTCATATTATTATACATACTACGAATAAAATTCAACAATTTTCCTCTAATACCAACGTTAGACAATTTTTTCCATAATTTCAATCTTTCAACAGTGTCAAATGCTTTCTTAAAGTCAACAAAACAACAATACAGCCTTTTTTCTTTCTTATTGACATATTAATAACATTTGAGAGGCTAAATATAGCCTCAGCTGTACCTCAATTGGGTTGAAATCCAAACTGTGCATCAGTGATTACATCATTTGCGTTAGACCATGTTAACAATCTTTGATTCAAAATAGATGTGAATAATTTACAAAAGCAACTGACAAGACTAATGCCTCTATAATTATTGGGGTCTAATGCATCACCCTTTTTAAAAACTGGTATTATAATACACTGTGCCCACATATTAGGGAAACAAGAGGCCCAAGGGGCCACATCGCTCACCTGAGCAACAATGGGCGTTCAAAAGATATTGTGCCATATGGCCCCTCAGTAGAATAACAAAAAATAAATATTGTAAAGTATTCGAATTTTACACTTATTTTTGCATACACGTAATCTTTGACATTGTATCTTTATGGAATACTATTTTTACCCAGAATAAGAAAATCCTACGCAAGATATAAAACTAACATTTGGTAGGGGTACACTGTTAACTTCCAATTCCCTATATTTTCGTTCTGCCCCCACCCCTTTCCCCCACTTTATAAAGCAATCAAAATATATGAGAACATATAGGTACATTTTCTTCCTCAACTACATACTAGTTATTGTATTTTTTTAAAAATATCATATAATAGTTATTGCATTTTATTAAATATCCTATAGATGTGAAGAAGAAAATTGTACTCCAATCCGCTCAATTCCTCAAATTAAAAACATTCAAAAGTTTAATTTGTCTTCTCCATTATAATTAAATGACTGTTGTTTACCTGGCGTAAACTCGTGTGACTTTTATAACTTTACTCACATTTGAGTGATGAATACAC
Organism: Magallana ariakensis; assembly: GCA_020458035.1. Taxonomy (NCBI): domain Eukaryota; kingdom Metazoa; phylum Mollusca; class Bivalvia; order Ostreida; family Ostreidae; genus Magallana; species Magallana ariakensis. The sequence continues at coordinate 24,444,024 of CM035813.1, forward strand.
TGGAATGAAAATTGTTGTCACGTGACATGTTAAAGAACTATAAAAATCAATGTCACAGTATTGACAGGCACATCACTCTATTTTACTAAGGCACACCCATTATTTTCATCTTTATTCAAAAATAAAAATGGCTACAGACCAGGATAATTTTCCGCTGTAATATTTTCTTAGGAATAGCAATAATTCCTTTATCCCCGCAAAAGAAATGTGTCAGAACTATGGAAATTGTTTAACAGTGTCTTTTTTATTTACTCATGTCTGAAAAACTATCAAAATTGATGTAGATTTCACATTATTCATTGTATAAAGAGGGGGCCCCAGAGAGTAGTTATATACAGCATATCATCCGTTATTTTTTTTGTACAAGTATTTAACATTTAGCAAGACATTTCTAATGATCAACCAAAATTTCTGTGTCAATCGTAGAATTATAAGCAAGATACAGAGCTCACAATTCTGCTAGGTTTGAGTCATATTTTGTTCACATGAGTTAAAAATTATTACATTCAGCTTAAAGGACATATCGCATGTTTCTAAAGTATTGGACATTTTACATTTCTTGCCTTCCTTGTGTATATATTAATTACTTCTAACAGTTTGTTAGCTGTATAAAAGCGGTAATTAGCCATAATATCAATTCAAATCATAGCCCCGATCGTATAAAAACTCGTTAATTAGATAGCGGGTCACGTGGTACGGTGACGTCACATGCGACCTTCTTCGAACAGCTGATTGTAAACAAATAGTAGGATTAGCATTATCTTCTTTAAATCTGAGATATTTTTCACCATGTACGATGAGTTTTTTTTTCATGTTGACTAAATTAAAAGAATCTTATTATTCAGTCGTACATGTTTGAGCCACCAGTACGGGTAAATCAAAGTACTGAAAGTACTGTAAGACGGTGGCGTCGTTTGAATGTGGCATATTACATGTATGATAATTATTGTCGTCGAAAACCCGCGGCCAGTATCGCATACATGTACTAATGCTTAACGCTTACATGCACAACTGGTCGTGAGTTTCCTACATGGATAACTATGTAGAAATCGTAGTTGTGTAATCTCAATTTACACTTTACAAAAGCTACGTCTCTTGGCCGTCGTCTTTGGGGGAAAACCCGTAGATTTATTTCAGTAGCCTTTGTAGTATAGAAGTTTGCATATATATATTTGTATATTTATATCGTTTGACATTAAAATCCGTCTTTGGTATGTATTTTGTTTGCCCCAGAATGCCTCATTCAATATGTGGGTTGCCACCACATAGTGAAGGGACATTTGGGGGGGGGGGGGTTCTTTAGACCTTTGGGTTGACCCCGCAAAGGGGAACAACTTTTGAAAAGTGAGGATTGGACTATTGTGCTATAAAGGTATTGTTGATTTTTCAAAGTAACGAGAACAAGTAAGGCTTTGGTATGATAAAATACTTGTCAGGTTTTTACTAACTATTTGGGCATACATGTAGTATGTTTATTTTCCCTCTCGACAGCATTTTCCCTCAATTTTTTCACAGGGAAAAAGTTGCAGTCTCGTGGGCCAACACACTTACTTTAATTTGTCTTCATAGCCAGTTAATACATGTAGGTGTATAGAAAACGGAATGAGTTTACAAGAACATGTTTGATAAAACTGGAAAATGCTTTTGGAATGCACGTCATCATGAAACCGCAGAGTCAATCAATATTTTATCTTCGACTTCGAGTGGTTTATTTCCATTAGCTCACAAAAAAGGGAATGAAAATTTGAAAAGAAAAATCCTACAATATTCAATCGCGGCAGTTTCATTAACAAACGTTTTAAAGTACATTTGTTCTATTGTATTTAGCTGTAGATTAATTCAAATCATTTGAATGAATTCGGGATAGTCACATGTATAATTATTTTATTGCTTCTCAGTACACTTTAAAACGCATAATTTACTTGCTACATTTAACTTTTCTAGTATAAATACAACAAATATTTATTAATTATTCACCAAAACATTTGCTTTACATAAGGTCATAATCAGTTCCTTTGTTTGGAAATCACATATTTGTTTAATCCTGCATTTAATATGCGAGATTTTGAAGAATCTTTTTTATATTTTCATTTTAAAAAACTCTGTGTTATATCAGGAGTTTTGCACTAATATGTATAATTTTTACAAGGTCTTCAAATTTGCATCCGATTTGATTTTTTGCAGTAAAATAATACTGTTAATGGGACATGTTGGGACATGTCCATAATATAATAAGAGCGTACAAGCAAAGGACTTTTCATTATAAAGTTTGACCTATGACCTCTAGATCATTTGTGTACAAAGGTATGTCTTCTTTATCAAAAAAGGACTCAAAAGATATGGACCCTGAATAAAACTGTTTATAATTATATATGTTTATTTCCAAAGCCGTGTGATGCTTGACCATTTCTCCATCCCATAAAATTAATGGCAATATTGGTAAACTATTCCGCACAAGATTTAAGCAAAATGAGCAAAGAAATAAATAATGTTTTCAGGGATCTTTTCAATTTCTCCAGGTCACGAATAAAACAGTAGTGGTAAAATGAAATCTAATGTTTTAACAGGATAAATCAGTTTTTAAAACACAAAACAAACAAAATTCAAGTTGAACGCACGTTTTTCTGAGCCGTACATCTGTGTATATTTTCATTTTATTCGTTGCATGTACTAGACAATAGATCTAGGGTTCGCAAATCTCGGCAATATTTCCGAAAAGCTACAGTTTAGTAGCTCAGTAGAATACTACAGTCATCTATGAAGCACATTCTAGCATTGCGTTGAGTTGTCATGTTGTAAATTTTGAATTTACCGGGTGGCAGTAAATACAAAATTTACAAAATGACAAGGTAAATTCAAAATTTACAACATGACAGAGTGATGACACTATCTAACCGGTGTGTATTTCAATTGCGATTCGCAACAAGATTCCGATTGACGCATTTATATAGACCCACCCATTTAAAAAAGCATGTTGAGAACATGATGCTAACACACGGAAACAAATACTGAAGAAAGCTCATAATAAAGTTGTACTCGCGAGTTAAAAATTACAGAGTTTATTTGAGAACAAACGGGGCGATGTTTACGTACATGTAACAGTTAAAAAAAAAAAAGCAAGGACGGGCGCATATGGAGAAAAGTCACAGATCGTACCTCGCTCATCGTATTACGTTATTCAGTTTACTGTGAAAAAATTCGTCAGAAACTGTTTAGTGAACAAATATATTTTACATTACCTTTCACAATGTACCATACATGTATATGGAATATCGCATGAGTTGAACCGATTGTTTTTCCTCACAAAAAGCTAGCGCTTGCTGCAAAATGGAGATTCACGGGTTTACACGCCGTGAAATCCATAAGACGTTTTACAGCATATATCTTCGATTCCTTACAACAAATCTGTACTGAAAATTTTTGAAACATCGTCACCAGGTCCGTAAAATGACGAAGTGTGGTGTGTTTATATACATATAAAACTGTGTGTGAAATGGCGACTCGATTTGCACGCGAGTTTTACAATCCGAGGTCGATGAGCGTGTTTGAGAGAAAGTCATTGTAGAGCGTCAACATCAGTAGTAATTATTGTCTGATGAATATTGAGGTGCATGTAACAAAATTAATGATTCTACAGACTGAGAGGGTTATAAAATAAGGTTGATCACAGATCAGTCAAAAATTGAACATGTTTGTATAGTAAATTTCAAGTTTTTTGCATGTTTGAAACACATGTACACTTGTAGAAGAAAGTGTGCCATCGATCGGTTGAAGTTCAATAAAATGTAATTTATGTAATATTCATTGTCAGTATATGTTGTGAATTCTTTGGAATAAGCTACAACAAAATAAATACTCCCTCAACTTAAATTGATGCGTTGAAAATGATTGATCATGAATTTATCGATGAAGCATATTTGCTGAAAAATGAAATGGCAAACCCGTTTAATTAGTGTGTTTCTGACAATTGTTTACACCATAAAAAAGACATGATTATTGTGAGAACTCTTGGTCAATTATCGCAGTGATATAATTTTTGGAGTCCTGATACTGAGTTAAACTTCACATCAGGCAGTTGGTGCATAAGTTATCAATACCGCGTAAGCAGACAGGGAAACGGCTCATTAAAAATAAGACACAATTTCATAAATTATTTAAATGTATGTACAAAATAATTAGCAGCTATAGTGCTTAAAATATCTAATAAGATGTAAATTACTTCTCAAACTGAAATCGACAATCTGTAAAACATCGCCAGTAACTCTGCATACCTAACAGAGTTATCGTTCCTAATCCGCTAGGGTCCCCGTGAGAAATACCCTTCCGGCCAGGACGATAGCAATAGACAGTGGCTATTTATAGCCACCGTCTAAAAACGATGTTATAGTCGAAGAAGTAACGGTGAACTCGGCAATAACGATCAAATTGATCGACGTGTAAACATGGTAAACACAACTTATTAAGGAATTGAGCTTTAAAAAATCGGTTACAGGTGTTTATTTTATCAAAATCTACAATAATTTTGTTTTTGGGCGTTCTTTGCGACTCGGAATGTTCATTGTTGTAAAACTGTGGTGCACAAGTAGTTTAATTGTTTCTTCGGCCGTAACTGGTCACAACTTTCTAAGGTTCTTTACTTCATAATACACTGTATATATAAATAAATATAGCAGGAAAAAACGTTTTCCTTAATTGTTTTTTCTGTAAGATCCCATCTCCGTTTTTTTATCCAATTACGTAAAAATGTATATCAACAAACTTTGTCTATTTCTCGCGTAAACATTCAAAATCAACAACTCCTTGACTTCTCTCACAAGAAATAAAACTCACAGAAATCTCGCATACCGTACTTATAATTTCTGCAGAGGTGAGATATAATAAAGTAATCATTTATACAAAACGTACGCATTCATGTTTGTATAGTTTAACAATATCAATAAGAAAACAGCTAATGAAGCGAGGCGTTATCCAAAATGGCGTCCCTTCTTGTTATTTTCTTCCGATGAACTTGCGTTTTGTACACAGGCCCCTGTTCATAAATTTCTAGTTTTCTCTTTGAAAAATAAATACGATTTGTTTACGAAACTAATATCACAAAAATAGACTATATAATTAGTAATATATTTATTAAATGTTTATTTATAATCCTCTCGTCGACAGATCTATAGGCCCCTGTTTGGTACAAGATTTCCGCTTACTTTCGTAAGGGAAACTAAAAAACAACAGTTCAAATCACCATTTTGGAAGGCTAGAACACCCACAGGAGACGCAAAACACCATCATGTCCCGTTATCGGCAATTTTATAGGTGATAATTAGTTTAATTGTGGTTTAAATCTAATCCAATTACATAGATGGCTAACAGCACCTTCTCGTTCGAGGTCGCATGTGACGTCACACGTAATGGCGGGTAGATCGAGAGAGAAAATATGCATATCGCGACATTTGAATTTCATCGCCTTCAAACTAACGAATTAGCCAGAATATTTTGTGTAAACGAAGATAAACTTCATTTTTAATGAGCATAGAATGATTTTATTTAAAAAATTCCGAAAATTGAAAAACATGCGATATGTCCTTTAAGATTTTTAACTTGGTATTTCCTATTCAGCATTTAAAGTGGGAAAAAAAGAATGGCTTCAGATCGAATGCTGGAGAAAACGTACCCAGGAGAAAACGTACCCAGGAGAAAACGTACCCAATTTCTAGGGTACGTTTTCTCCTGGAGAAAACGTACCCTATGAAAATAATAAATTATAGTTTTAATAAATATTCTTGGATGAAACAAAATAAAAAAAATGCAACAAACATTTTTATCATTTGGTGCTGTTGATTTAAATACATAATTACGTATATAAATTATTAAGACAATAATTTTGTTTATTTAGACAATAATTTGTTACATACACGAACATCGCCTGAGCAGTTTGATAAGTCGGCAATTAATCAACCATAAACGAAACCGTTAAATAATTAGTTTTTATTGCAATAAGTTTAGCCCCCCTCCCACTTTCAATTTGCTTCCGACGCCACTGACATGTATAATTAATGTGTGTGGAATGAATATTTCTACCTCCTTAGCGTGGGGATCGGAGGCAATACAGAATATTACATAATGATAACTGCTCAGGCTAACGGTAAATGGAAAACTTAGAAGAAGTATAGAGTACGCTTTATGACAGCCTACAATGCGTTAATTTACAGTCATATTATTTATAAAATGAATATATTTCTATATATTTATGGATTGAACTAAGCATTAAAGTAGCATTTAAAAATTATTTGATATGTCCAAACCCTTTAAATACTATATAAATTATTAAATTCATATATCTATAAAATTCATGCTTTCATAAATACTTATAGTATAAAATAGTATTAAAAAGTATTAAAAACTAATAAGTAGACTAAAGTAGTATCTTTATGATTTCATAGGGTACGTTTTCTCCAAGAGAAAACGTACCCTAGAAATTGGGTACGTTTTCTCCTGGGTACATTTTCTCCTGGGTACGTTTTCTCCTGATACCTTCAGATCTGTGTACATAGAATTGTGAGAAAATCTCTGTATCTTGCTTATAATTCGAAGCTTAACACTCAAATATAGTTAGTAACTAGAGCCGAGCTCGTTGCAAGCAACGAGAAGGTCTTCCGTTACAGCTTCAAGTCGAGACAATCTGATTAAAATCATATCCTTGATCCCCTCCTTGTTTTTCTATTTTCGCTACAAGAGGATCTGAAGAAACCCCTCGTGAGATCACCCCCTGTTGAACGTTTGTTTATAAATATACATGAGTTATTCTAGCAGTCAGAGCAAGTGTTAGAAACGGTAATTTCGGGTTACAAACAAAAATGGAGTTGTACGACGAAATGATGCCACATGTTCGTGAATCTTTCGGTATCAGCAAGTAAGAGATGGAGCATAAGTTGATATTAGACGCCCTTAGGGAATCTAAAGAATGTATTGGCATAACTTCCAAATCATGTAACTGAGGAATGGAACCGACGATTTCATTGGTCAAAGCAAAGTTCCCCAGGAGGTGACCTCAAGTGTTGTTTCTTCAAATCATCGTATAGCGACTATAGAAATTTTAATCAGATTGCAAGTCAAGAAAGGATTGTCATTCAGTTTTAATAAAACCACCCCTCTTCTTCTTACACTTGTCAGGGTATGACAGTTATTGATAGGAGGTCATCTTCACACTACCTTAACTTCTGACCAATCAGGGCTTTAGAAAATCAATTTGAACTCTTCAAAAGGAGACAGAAAAATTAATTCATGCCTATTTTCTATATATTACTGCAACCTCCAGACTGCATAGTATTGAAGAGTTACACTTCTCATAAAACAGATAAAGGCATGTCTGTAATAAGCGAGGGGTATATATTTAGATTGTATGCAAATTTAAAGGTCATAGAAAGGTGACCTCTTATTGATACCTATCCGACCCCGTTGAGTGTAAGGAGAAAAGGGTGGGCTGTCATTAAACTGGATTGTCAATATGATAATAGTATGTTCAGAAAATGAGGCTCACTTTCAAAGTATTATTTTCCTACCAGACAAACTCTCCTTTTAACTCATTTCACGGTTATATCAATTTATGATAACTTAAAACACATCTCTTATATGTACATGTATTTAATTATTCCAACCAGAAAATCGATAAATACGTTTACATGTATGTACAACTGATAACAGGATTCAAACTACTGGTATGCCTATATCATAGTGTAAAATCACAAAATCCACTGCGCTGATACTTGGAAAAAGTGTTTTGTTTCATAAACATTTTGATTCTCTATATTCATACTTACCCCTCTACCGCCAAAACATGGAATAGTTTATTTAAAGTGCAGTGTTAAAAGAACACCAATTGTAAATAAACAATAATGCCGTCTCCCATCTGAGGGTGCGCTATTAGTATACGAGACTGAGGTGCTCAGTGGTAGGGATAACTATCCGTATAATGTTTGGCCATACAGGCCTCAGTATTGTTAGTATATTTATCTGAAATCTTCACAAGCAAGTAAAAGAAATTCACAAATCTTCAAAATCATAATCCGCGGCAGTGGTAGGGGTTGTGAGGCATCTCTAACTTCATTTTTTTCAAATAGGATTTTGTTTTAAATATCCCAATATTTTTTTTTTGCCTTGAGCGCTCATCTAGAAAGTGTGTGCGGGTGGGGGTATCAATACCCTAAAATTTAATTTTCTAAATGTAAATTTCAGAAAATGTTGGCAGGGGTGGGGGCAGAACTCCAACTGAATCAAAAATCCTTTTTGTCACTTTTGTGTGACAGGAAGAGAGACCTCTGGTTTACAATTATTTCTATCATGTCACATATACATGTTTTAGTTATAATATTTTGGAATTTTTTAAAGATACAATGTCATTTATTTGATAAAAATCATATATTTATGCATGCATGTATTAACATGTGACGTGTGAACCTAAAAGTAATCAATTTTGTTCAGTTTTTTACTTGAGTAACAGAAAGGCATAAACCAGCGTTTTGTTCAGAGCACTGTGTACATTGTATATTTAAACCAAACCAAAAGAGATTGTGTGACGTCAAAGCAATTTGTTTTTGTTTTTTAAACAAAAGAGTTCTACATAATGTCAACCTCCAGAAAATACGATTTCTCTAACTTTAACATTTACAACACATGCGCGGATCCAGAAAATTTCTCCAGGGGGGGATCCGAATTGAACGTAGGGGGGGGGGGCTACACTATTCATCAGAAATGTTGACAAGCAAAAATAAAAAAAAAAAACAACTTATTACCCAAGATCATGAAATTCCTAATCCGGGGGGGGGGGGGGGGGGGTAACGTAGTATGCCTATAACTTGAAAAAATTGTACCTGTCAAAATTTTTTTCTCCCATATTCATGATATGCCTAATCCGATTCATGATATGCCTATTCCGTGGGGGAGGGGGGGGGGGGTGCGAATATGCGATAATTTCACTATGTAAATTTAATAACTTCTCATTTTTCAGGGGGGGGGGGTTCCGGACCCCCCGCCCCCCCCCCCCCCCCCCCTCTAGATCCGCGCATGCAACAATTAATAAAATCCGTTTAACAACACATGTCTATACCATTTAATTGTAACTTTGAGAAGTGCATACATTTTTGGGAGGCAACTGTGTCGCTAGTCTGTAAGTCAAGTGAATTATGTCCCAAGGTCTTTTTAAGAAATAAGAAACTGTCAACACTTGCAGTACTCTGATGATTTCTATGGCGACCGACTGCATTGAATAACGTATTTCATAACTTCTTAACGTGAGAATAAATAATTATTATTTAACATCTTGGACTTAAAACTTTTAACTTATATTCAACAATTGACCACTACAGTGATAGCTCACTTCCAAGTGTATTTTAAATACATAACAATTGATGATCTGCATCCATAAATTACCTATGGCTATCTGTGTCCAGGGTTGTGCGAGGTTTTAAACCGGTCAGTTTACCTTAAATAAGTTCAGGTGGGGGTGGAGCCTATATTGAAAGAGGTGTGAAACCCCGAGGGAAACACGCTCGCTTGTGTATACATGTCTATATACACGGAGTATTAAAGTGCTCTCAAAAGAGTTTTTCCGTTTATTTAAAAAGAATATCGTATTTACATGTATATGTACTTATAAAACAAATTGCTCTTCGTTGAAATGAATATAAACGCATGAAAAACCGCGTGCGACATGTGCAAAATCTTTCGTTTGATTGAACAAGTTTCTGTCGGGATTAACTGAGAATATATCCTGATGTTTTGTGAATTATACAATCACCCCACCGTACTCAAATACTAATGCAACTTTGCAACCAATGCTTGTTACCGTCTTCCTTGGAAGACGGTATAAAGAGTTGAAATAATTTACAGTCTCCGGGTTGTGCACTTCCTCTCCTTTGTGATTGGTAGAAAATACATGATGTGAAAATTTACATTTATTTCATTGGTTGAAAAACTGTTCGGCGCAAGGGAGATAATTTTCTGATGGTCTTTTTTACGTACGACTTAACAATTTTCGTAGATTTTAAATCTTAAAAAGTGAGAAAACGAAAAAAAGCAAAAAAATTAGCTATCAATGAAATTCAGACTTCAATTTTTCAGTACAACTAGTTGTAAGCAATGTTCTATAATATCTATTGAAATTTTTTGTTCTTTTCTTTTTGGATTGTTTATGCAAGTACAAAAATGTGAACATTTGATACGGTATGTCTAATATCAGTAAAAACGATACGGTATCGGGTAAAACTAGAACCATTTGAACAGGAGCTTGGACTTTGGGTAGTTGCGACAAACAGCATTGTGACATAGGCCTGTCTATTTCATTGCTGGCCATACAACCATGGCTCTTTGAAAACAACTAGATTTGTCTGGCTTCGGAGCTAAGACTACGCAATCGGTGTATATTTCGCTTGAAACCAGCGTCATTTTTAACTTTTTTTGACGCAAGAATAGATAGTTATACGTCCTACTGAAAGTCCAAGGTCTTGTTAAAATGGTTCTAATATCAGCAAAACAAGTGCTAAATGATGTGGTTTTAAGTTTGATTTTATTAAAATAATACGGCCCTCCTAAGATATCTTTTTCCTTACTATAGTCGATCTCAACTCACAAGCACGTGGTATGCATTTCTCAATTTAAGGCACGCACGCTTAAGGTACATGTACATAAAAAAGTTTCAAAAGCCATTGCATGTAGAGGAAGGCGACCTTATATATAAAAAAAGAATTGAATTTTCTTTGATAACTTAATGCTGTTTAAAGTTTGCTCTAAAGACGGTAAGCTTTTTTAAAAAGCTAAACTTGAAAATCTTTTCCGATCAGTTGCTAAATAAAAGTGTACAATAATTCTACCAGCTGCGCATGCACCAGAACTGTCTGTACTTGTTTCTCTTCCGGTTTCAGCTCGTGAAATTTCTCAAAGAAATGTGATAACTAACGATATAAATCGTGAACGCAATATTTGATTTCATTTAATTATTTATTCTCAATTATTCACAAACATCTTTATTGATAAACGACGTCTTTCATGGATACATGATCGGCACCACATGATTTTGACAGACTATAGGTGATCAGCGCATTTAGTGTGGTACATAACCAAGTACGAGTAAATTTTTAATTCATATCTTTTAATATTTCTTTTGTTTAAAGTGCTAAAAGATAGCGATTTATCGTCACGGTTTGCATCAAATCAAAAGAAAAAAGTTTATTACACCGTCGTCGCGAGGGTGTCTTCCCACTTAGCCAAAATTCTGAAATTTACACAGGTGACTGGTTTTGGCTAGGTGGGAATGGTGTACAGGTAAGGGGAGGGAGAGAACAAAAGAAATTAATTACAGGTGACCTATAGTCTGTTTTAGAATGACGTACCACAAGTGCTTTAATAACAGTATGATTCTCCAATAAGGGATTTATTTAATCATATACATTATTATTTATTTATTCAGAACATTTTTTTAATTAATTGATTTAATAAAAAATATAATTTGGTGAATTTTTGAGCCATGTGAGCTGAAGCTCACTGTAGTAAAACAAACGTGCAAAGGTATAAATATTTTGGCATTTTTAATAAATTTATTAGTTGTTTTAACTGTTCAAATTAAATAAAAGTTTGGTTATATATAGACAGAAATTTCTAGAAGACTCGGTCTACCTTAAATGAAAATTTTTCAATATAGGATTGGAAACTTACATGTATTAGTTCCTTTCTTTAAATATAATAACAAAGCATAATTGTAAAAAAATTGTATTCAATATAATAACCTTATTATACACTTAAGCTATTTAAACCTACAAGAATCATGCCATAGCCCGAAAATAAAAGATGTTTAAACATGTACATAGACTTTGCAGAAGAAATTAAAGTCATCATCTTGGTCACCATTATCAACATTATTGTTTTTGTATAAACCAAAATTGAGTAGTAATTAACTTGATATGAATAAAACATGTACGGCGCTTACAAATTAATTAAATTAAAAAGTAGAACTTTGCATTTGTTTCAAGCGTTTACTTAATATTTATAGGTCTACGATAGATTAAACTGCAGTATGACAAATATATTTCTAACCTAGTAACTGGAATCAATAATTTATCTCTAATACTGGTATTATATTTTCTGAAGAACTATATTGTATATAACTATTTTGGCACAACCCTAAATAATAAATTGACTACTGAATTATTGGAAGACCCTTTACTATCCTAGCCGCGGTTAATTCAAATTCGAATTTTAATAAGTCGAATATTGAGCAGTCGTCCAGTCAGCTCTACATAAAAGTCGGACATTGGGGAAAACTAATGCAAATTAAGTCTTTTACAAAATACATGTATATACATATTCATTTCATTCATATAATGTGTAATGTGTAATAGAGGTAATACCATGTAAGTCTAAAACAGACTATACACAGGTGACCACTCAGGTGTGAAAATAACAATTTTGGCTAGGTGGGAATAAGAAATTCAGAATTTTGGCTAAGTGGGAATAAACCGTCGCGAGCGCTGGGCATGGTATACACAGGACGAGTAAACAAATGCCAATCATTTTCTAACATCCAAACTGGGGCCTCGATTTAGTTGATTAACAAGGGTTACACTGACCAGGTAAATTTGAAGTCGGTCGCACGAGGTGATTGAATTAACACGCAGACTGGCCGAATAAACACACAGATTGCAAAGTGGAACACATTAGGAAGAACGTTAACAAATAAGGAGTCACCAAAAATTGATTTTCGACACATATTAATTTTCATTTTTTGTTCGCCAATTTTTAAAATTCAGCTCGAGCACTGGGGGGGGGGGGGGCGGAGCAGCACAGAGATGACTTTGTTTTTAAACTTCCTAGAACGCTTCGAAAATTAATGATTTTATTTACTATGTCAACCCTCTTAAAATTTGGTACAACTCTTAAGAAAACTTATTTTACTTTCTACACTATTTAATTTTTGTGTTGGTCGAATATTAATTCTTACACCAGTATATATACATATATCCATGTGCATATATGACTCGTTGGCCAGGCAAAGTTTGAATATTGTCTTAAAAGTGTTAAAGTCTGTAAAAAGTCTAAGCAATAATTAACGGAAATGATCATGAGTAACTACAGTCGATTCATCGTCGGACCCCACGGGTTTTCCATCCGTTACATTGCTTGAAATCATTGTAACGGATAGAAAACCCGTGGGTTCCGACGATGCAGTATATTAATCTTACATGTAAGTTAAACACATATCAATTCTACATATGCCAGTAAATATCTCGGAATTTCATTATATTTAATCTTTTATTTATACAATTGGCCTTGCATATTTAGAATCGAATTGAAAGATTACTTTTATTCAATTAATGAGAGGTTTTTATAAGATTTTTCGCCCTAACGTTTAAATCAACGCTAAATCAACTGAATAATGGAGATAAATTCATCTTTCACCTAAAACCTATATAAATGAAAATAAAATAAACAAATAGTTTTGTGTTCGTACAAAATATCAATAAACATACACGTGTGATAAGGTACATGTAGATGTCCCCTCGCGCGCGATCTTCTCGGCCATGTGCGCATGGGATGATCATCATTTAAAGGGGTAATCTTTGTGGTTTTTTTGTTGTTGATCTAAAACATAATTAGTACAGTTCTTATACAAACCCACCATTGATTTATGTCTGACGATGTTTTGGATTAGGAATAATATCGGATTTTATTTTCAGAATGACTTCTTAACTTACATTTTAAATAAAACATCAATAACTTAAAATTAAAACAGTTCCTGTATTTGCGGCTATATAAACTCAAAACAAGTACATGAAAGACGCGAATCTGGTGTATTAGATAACCGCTGACCGCTTGGTAGTGCACCCGCGGCCGAGGAGCCCGCGGCCGATCTCCTCGGCCGCGGGCGAGGAATAGGTTACGTAAAGTTACAACACACACAGCTCAGAACCCAGGAAGATTTGAAATGTTTGCAGTATAATAATGACCAAAATCTACCAAATAGAAGTTTGTTTTTTTTTACTTAAAACCCACAATTGATCTATGCCTGATATTACTTCCGATTGAGAATGACATTTCTTTTATTAATTTACAGAACGTTTTCTTAATTGACACTCTATCATTTAATTCAATTTGAGAAGAATAAACGTCTATGTGTGATCAAAATTAAAACAATTCTTGTTTTCGGCTAAATGAACTCATAAATTGAGAGACGTGACTCCGGTGTATTAGATAACCGCTGACCGCTAGGTAGTCCAGCCGCGACCATGGCGACCGACTTTCTCGGCCGCAAGCGAGGGATAGCTTACGTAATGGTTCACACACACAGCTCTGATTCCAGATATATTTTAAATGCACGCAGCATGATAACTAAAATGTATCACATAGATTTATTTTTTTCCGGTAGTTTGTGTGATTTACTAGAAAAGAAAAAGAATGTTTATATTTTCTGTTTCTCGTTTTTTTAGAATTGTGCAGAATTTACGAAGATGACTTAAACTCCTCACATAAAAGCATGTATCCTAAAAAAATTATTTTTTTCTGATGAATTAAAGCCTCCTTTTTAAACAGGCATACTGTCTGTCGTAACTTAATGTCAGTTGTACGCACAATGACTTTCGTTAACTTGCCAAATAAACACAGGTACATGTTAACATGTAAAGCTTTTTACACTCATACTACACAACTCACCAACAAAATAACATTGTAACGACATTTATAGGATCTCAACAAACAACTTTTCCAGCGACAGCTATATCAAAATCCTAGCCGTTTTTTAGTTATTTAGCAAAAACTTTCAAGGGCCCTTGGCCCTTAATTTAAGGGGCCAGCCCTTTTTTATTGGTGTCAAATGAAAGTCCTTGACATTCTGCACAACTTTCATTCTACATGTCTTAACAAAATATTTTTCGTTTAAAAGATACAAAGGAAAATATGTCTAAATTTTCGCACTTTTTGGAACCCTGTTTTTTGACCCCCTACCTTTTTCTAAATAAAGAAAGTAATCCAAAAACAAAAACCGATGTGCAAAACTTCAATGTCTCTGTTATTCAAATTCGTTGGATTCCCATTCCCTGCTATCATAGTCTCGGAGCCTTTGTCTGGAAACGAAAGGCCCTAAATTTTTTAAAAAGGGGAATAACTCGTTAACGGAAGAGGATTTTTAAAATTTATGAAATGGTTTAGATAGTGTTTTGTAAAGTCTATAAGGCCTGAAAATTTGAGCAAAAACCGTTCAGAAATGAGCAAGATATGAAGCCTCAAAGTTCGCGTCTAGGAAGAAAAAAAAAAAAAAGAAAAATAAGAATAATCTTAATCTGCACAATAATATAAAGGTCTTCCGTTGGAAACGGAAGACCTTAAATAGAAATTGTAAACAATTAAACATAAGAAACATGCACTATAACAAATAAAGTGCACAATTTATTTTTCAAAATGAATCATATGTATGTATATACCTACATATTTCCGTCAGCGATATATAACTCTATTTAAATTTATGAATAAACTCGAGAAAATGCTAATCATCTCAACAAAACACATTGCATTAATCTAATATTACGCAAAAGATCATACCGAATTACCGATAGAATGAATAGTATTTTAGTACTCTTTTAATACATCAGATTTTGCTTAATTTGCGCAGGTAAACAGTTAACTGGCTGATTTACCGAAATCTCTGTTTGATTTGATACGTAAAAATTTACAAAATACAGGCGATAGTTCCCAGGTTACAAAGCATAGATAATGAAAACGAAACGAAAATCAAAACAAGCTAACACCACCGTCATATGTGAAAACTGTCAACGCATTGAAATATTTCACCTCAATTTATTTCACAAAATCGGCACCAATGTATTTTACATGTTTCAAAGATCCCCTTCGTACGCGAACTGTTGCACAACATTGTCAGATCGACCCGTTTATCTTAAACACGAGTCTTGGTAAAATGGGTGGGCAAACCCGGGCCGGGGCAAAATAAAAGCCGGGGCAGATCGGCAATCGTCAATTCCAAAATACGCATTGTTTTGCAGCAATATTTACAGCGAATACAAATATACTGGTCCGTAACATATCCTCAAAATTTTAATGAGATTGGCATATTAATAACTGCCAATCTTTTGTTTTGCCCCGGCCCGCGTTTGCCTACCCATTTTACCATGACTCATCATGCTCATGGAATACCGAACCCGAAGCTATAAACTGATTGAAACACGCCTTTCCTTTATTATTATTTTCGTAATAACTCAGATTTGAAACAGAATTAGCCCATAATTTTTGCAATTTATATTTTACTTTCCATAAGGATTATTTATGCTAAATTACATTGAATTTGACTCGGTAGTTCTTGAGAAGAAGATTTTTAAAAATGCACCCCCCTTTTTCTACAGTTTCGAGGTTTTCTCCGCTTAGAATAAAGATCGGTCTTTCATTTTTGCAATTTATATTAACCTTCTCATAAGAATGCTTTGTGCCAAATTTGGTTGAAATTGGCCGAGCGGTTTTAGAGAAGAAGTTCAAAATGTTAAAAGTTTACAGACGGACAGACGGACAGACAGACAGACGGACAGACGGACGGACGGACGGACAGACGGACGACGGACAAAAGGTGATCAGAATAGCTCACTTGAGCTTTCAGCTCAGGTGAGCTAAAAACCAGAAGACAATATTCTATTGAATAATCTTAGTATAATTGGAACAAGATAATCTTTAAACTCAATGAAATATTCATTAATTAACAAATCAGTGCCATGCGATTTTTTCTTTTTTTAAACGTTTGATAGTATCAACAATTTCTTTTTCTGTGATTGGACAGTCTAGTTCCTCAAAAATAGGATCAGCGTCTATACATTCTGTACTTTTTTCGGACGCGTTCATGGCGTGCGCGATGTTTTAAAATGTTCATAAAATACACTTGGATTGATATTTGTCTGCTGCCTTTTTTTCCCTCGGAAATTTCTGTAGAAGGCTTTCGGGTTACTTTTACGTAGGAAGTCCAGCATGTTTCCCTCCGCTTGTTGATACTGACGTTTGAGCCTTGCTGTCAGGACTTTGTATTCTTTTTTCGATCGTAATAAACATTCATGGGTTGATTCTGTTTTGTTGCGATTGAAAAGAAACAGGTCACGCCTGTACGTATTGTACTTTCTCTGAGCTTCGGCGGTCCACCAACGCTTATCAATGGACGTCACGGTTGAGTAAGCAGTTTTACGATGCTTGTTTACAGGTTTGATTTTTATTTCGAAAAATGGTTCAAAAGCTTTGGAGAGCTGTGAGGTAAATTGGTCGACGGCTGTATCGATAGTATTCTGACATTCCACGTCCACACTTTCCGAAGTAATATTCAAATTTTCCAAGCAAGAAAGAAGTACACCTTTGGCTTCGTCATAATAATCCGGATTCCATCTACATTTGTGGGATGTATGTAGATCAGACTCTACTGTTGGTTTCTCGAATTCCAACATGGAGCACTGGAGCTCAACATGTAATGGTGCGTGATCTGAGAAAGTAGTAAAGCTAGACACAATAAATTTTTCTGTTATATCAAATATATCAGGCGTAGATATAAAATAATCAACAACACTTAGTCCTCTACCTCCACAGAAGGTATAATCTCTGTCCAGTGCATGTTTGTGTCTCCCATTTAAGATTCTTAAGCCGCTTGATTTGCACAAAGATAGGAGTTTGGATCCATATTCATTTACAACTTTATCCGGGTTAATACGGACTGGTAGTGGTTTATCAATTTCATACGTTAATAATTCGATAACTTCACCCAGTATATCGCAGTTGATGAAGTCATTAAAAATGAAATCGTCTCTGTTCGATGTCCTTGCGTTTATGTCCCCTAAAAGCATGACTTTACCTTTGGCCAGATATGTGGTTATCTGAGACTCCAGTTCATTGAATATATCACAGTTATAAACACGGTGAAAAGATGAATTATTAGGAGGGATATAAACACATCCTAAATATAAATCACTATTTAGGCTGCATAAGGGACCCTGGATTTTCAGCCATATGATTGTGTCATATTGGTTATTCACAAAAGTAACAAATTTATGGAACTTTCTACGGACTAGGACTACGGTTCCTCCTCCTTGAATACTTTTACTTTTCTGCCTAGGAAAATAATAGCTGTCAAAGTCTTCCATATATTCATTGTAATTTTTTTCTAACCAACATTCGGTAAGTAGTATAATGTAAGTTAAGTTAAAATTTCGAAAACACTTATCTGTAATCTTGGATGAGAAACCACCATTAATGTTCCATGATATAAGCTTCAAGGAATCAATCTGGGGGTTCTCCGGTTTGTCCTACATTCTTGTGTCCTCCGTTTCTGCTGTGCCTGGGATGTATTCAACTCCATCAATGTATAGTTTGTCCTTCACAAGTGTGGCTATTTTCCTATTTCGTCGGGCCTCTTTCATAATAGGAATTAATTGTTTCCTCTTTTCCTGTACTTTTTTGGGGAACTGTTCTTGTATTTTAAAGTGTGTTCCTGCTAAACGCCTTGTCTGTTCACGCACTTTTTCTCTCATTCTGTATGTACTGAACTTCACCACAATTGGACGGGGGTTTTCACTTTGAATATTTCTTTTACCTAATCTGTGAGCCCGTTCAATATGTTGTCCTACTTCTTTTATTCCCAGTTCTGCCTCGCAAAAATCATCTATTAAGTTAGAGCAGTTCTCCCTGTTTTCGCCTCTATATTCTGCTAAACCAAAGAAAAGTAGGTTATCACTCATGCTTCTACATTGTAGGTCAGTTATTGTGTTGTCCATATAGGATTGGGCTCTTTGTATGTCGTGGATTTGCCCTTTGACCTCTTCGGTTGTTTTTCTTAAGGCTCCGATACTGTTACCAATGTTCCCCGAAGTTTTCTTCAGATTGTCTAGGTCCCCCTCTACAGAACTCACCCTCTGTGTTAGTGCTGCTACTGTAGCGCTAATTTGATTAAATTTTTCAATTTTTTGCTCAATATGTAGAAGTCTTGTAAATATTTCGTTGACCCAGTCTGGCCGATTAAGGGTGTTCGAATGGGCCGGAGGTGGCCTTAAAAAGGATTCTTTTTCTTTCACCTCGTCGTTTAATGTTAATAGATGTCGAGACTCACCATCATTGGTCACGCTACGCTCACTACCCTCTCTATTAACTTCGCTGACTAGCTCTCCGCCTCCGGTAGCCATCTTGGGTGGGTCTTTGTTTGGACTTTCGTATGCTTTGTATCTGACGTTTTTTGTCGGGTTGCTGTTTTTCCTCTTTCGTTTAGTCCTATTACCATGGGACGAATGAGGCATAATCTACACATCAAACTACCCATACACGACACTAATAACTAGCTTTTACCCTAAACTTGATTCTCCGGTAGAATTGTGCGTCCGCCATGCGCCCATACCACGTGATACATACTGTTATTCACTAAAAATACGCCACATATACCTTTAAATTTCCGCTCATTGATAAGAAAAATAGCGATAGACGATTTAACTTTTAATTTTTTTCCATTTACGTTAAATACACAACTGAATGAATTGAGGAAAATTAGCCGGTCAAATGCCAATTGAAAGCTGATTCAGTGGACAATTATATTCTTTATTTGCACAAGACATACATCTTATGGCATAGGTTATTACATATACTTAATAGCAATATTGAATAATGGTATGGTACATGTACATTATAGTATGAAGGGGAAAACTACAGTCATTTGGGGTACTCCGAACCTCTTAATACAACTTAGTTGCAAAATATGTAAAACGCTTTATAATTGGTTATTTGGTATCAACAGAAAGGAGATTATGTAAGGAAACAGATCTTTGTCACAAAATATTTCAATCTTTGAAGTAGCGACTATGACGGTAGTTCTTATGACATCACCGCTTTAGTATATTGCGGGTCACTTTCTGGTATTTCAAATCAGTAGCTAAACTGGCACAAAACATTCCGACAAAAATAATATTTTTTAAATTGATTCGATATACCCTAAACTGAAGAGGGTTGAAAATGCATGAGTTACGTTTACATTTGATAGGTTTTGTAAAATAAATCTTTACAGTTCTTGAAGCATATAAATATGCTGATTTATCAACATACAGTTTGTCAATTTTCTTCGATTATTCCAGCCACAGCATAAATGAAAAAATATTTAACAGCGTTTTTACTAGACAAATTTCCTCCATTGATGTCAGCGAAAACATCTATTAAATATTATCGTAAGATATTTTCTCTTAAAACTTGTAACAGATAACTGATGACTGTAGGGTAGTTTTATCCGTTAATGTTTTGTATATTATATAGCGACACTTCAAACCGTCCGTATCTCATTGAAGATTACTCCTCATCCAAGTTAGATATATTATCCTGTATAGAGAGTCCCTCCAAATGCAAATTATCATTA
The DNA here is from genome assembly GCA_020458035.1 of Magallana ariakensis. NCBI lineage: Eukaryota > Metazoa > Mollusca > Bivalvia > Ostreida > Ostreidae > Magallana > Magallana ariakensis. Next base: position 24,464,425 of record CM035813.1, read on the forward strand.
TTATTTGGATTTAACTCATCTAAGTTAAATCGGTTTATCAAAGCTAAGTTTTTGGTTTTCTCAACCTGTATATATATAGTAGTATATGTTATCCTTTGTACGTGCACATGTTCTCCTGTAAATACACTACCACCTCATGTTATACATATGTTATACTGATAAGATGTAAAGCTTTTAAAGAGATAAAGAATTGAATACTTAAATTCTGCAAAATATAAATATCAACGCAATTGCAAGTAGATATGTTTTACTTATTCTATTGTCAAAACCCTTCACAGGAACTGTGATACAGACTATAGCAATTAAGCAATTATCTTACCTGGTCAAATTCCCGTTTCGCACACATTTTATCGATACCTAATTTTCAAATGTGTGCAAAACGGGAACAAACCGTGAGAGTGTTATAATTCCTTAAGGTAACTCCAGTGTCTTTCGGATCCGGTTCTTTTTTTACACGGCGTGGTAAATTTCCGGTTATAATTTTGGATCACAACAAGTGTTTTAAAATAGTAATGGTTTGGTCAAAAAGAGGGAAATTTGTTACATTATCGCATCTCCGTCATTTAGAGGGATTGGAGAAAGCAAGGAAAGCAGCGAAATGTAGACATGGTAAATGAGTGTGTAATATAATTGTACGTATTGTATGCATTCTCTTCCAACAATTACACTGCGTTTATGTTGCTTGACGACCTCATGTGTCCTCCGGGACAAGGAGAGGATAGGTAAGTACTTGTGTAGCTTGATCATTAATTAAAACTATATAACACTGATTGGTGCTTAATTTACAGATAAATATGTTTAAAACTGACATAGAAAGTATTTGACAGAAGGGGGGGGGGTTAATTATGAGTCTTTTTTTGACAGTCTCGACCTTAATTTTATATGTATAATACAGTTTCATTGAGTAAATCAATTTTAGTGACTGTTAAATTGTGTCTTTTCGGTATATTTCAATTTTTTTTCAAAGTTTGCAAAAAACAACTTGTAAAATTTACATTTTTAATATGGGGGCACACATGTTTAAGAGACTATCAAGCAAAAACTAGATAGTCAATTTTGATAAACTATGTTTTTTTGTTAACACAATATGTAACTCTTAATAAATATTTTTTTAAAAATGTATGTAAACTGAATAATTTTTTAGAATTTTCCAAAAATATGTAATTTTGTGATTTTTTGGAAGGTCATGTCAAGAAAAAATGTAATATTTTTTATATTTTCTGTCGAAAATCAATAAAATTTTTCATGATTTAATGATAATCAATTGATTTGCTAAAATTATAACCTAACATGATGTATTTTGGTGCATAATTTAATGAATTATGAGATCATGCTTCATAGTGTTAAATTTTGGCTGTTGAATTTTTGGACCTTGTGAGCTGAAGCTCACTGTAGGAAAACAAACGTGCAAAGGTATAAATATTTTGGCCTCTATAGTAAGTTTATAAGTTGTTTTAACTGTTAAAATTAAAAAATGTTTGGTTTGACACAGATTTCTAAAACACTGGAGTTACCTTAATTGTGAAAATTGAATGTTTGAGTGAAAGATGCGCGCTGTGTGAAAGGGCAGTTTTGAGTTCCGCCGTGGAGATTCCCGGACGTGATTTAGATGTACTGGACTTTCCGTCATCAAAGAAATAACTAAGTCTTTTAACTCTGGACAGTTCCGAGTAACAAAAACTAGTGTGTATAGTACGAGTGCCTATTGCGAGAAAGCGAGGATATTTTCATCACTTGTTTTTAACTTGACCATTCAACGAAATACAATACTTCAACTTCATTATTGTGTTCATTTTAATATTAAGCTAAAATCGGGTTGTGACAATTGGTGAAGAATCCTAAGGGTAATTAACCCGGGGGTATTGCATTTCCTGTGTAATACCTAGATCCTAGTACCTCAGCTCTACCACTGCGAGCAGTTAATTCCCCTAATATCGCGCAACATGTCGGACATAACATGCTACCGTTGCGGAGAGTCATTCTACAAAGGACACCTTAAAACGTGTAAAGCTATTAGTAGGCGCTGTTTCAAATGCCAGAAAATCGGCCATCTTTCAGCGCAGTGCAGGAATTCTTGTATCGGAACAGTGAACGTAATGGTTGTCAAAAAGAAATAAACTCATAAGAAAGAGCGCGACCAAAAACGCTGGACCATGTTCATGGCTCGACATGAGACCGCCATCGAATTCCCTTTCTTTAATGTTTCTGACGCAGAACTCATTTCTTTCTTGAAAGTCTCAAGACCGACAATTCCGGTCCAGAAAAAGGGAACTACAGTTGCAAAGAAGATTTTAGCATTAAAGGAAATAAATAATAAGCAGCAGAAAAATCTGGAAATATTTGAACAAAAACTCTCAACGTCGTGGAAAAAGAACAAAGAAAACATGGCAAGAAAACAAACACAAATTTTGACGCTAGAGGAAAAACTTGAAGACGCGCGGAAGAAAAATAAGGTCCTTGAAAAGAAAATCTCAAGAAAGGATGTCGACATTTTCAAACTGGAAAGTGAGATTAAATCGCTTTTGGATCGTCTGAGGACCAAGGAAGGACAAATAAACTTGCTAAGATTTGCGCCCCCTTTTGTACCAATTCCCATTCGGAAAAGGAGTGTGGAGACCAATACAGAAACTATACATTTCACGGAGGCGTCATCTCAAACAGAGACAATAACACAACGAACACATGTAGAACAGAACCACCACACCCGATCACCTGCAAATCAACAATGCCATGCACGTGTTAACGTATCGAAACAGTCATACGCGTCCAAGTCATACAGATCGCAGAAATATCCGCGTCCCAGTCCACATACAGTTCCCATATACCAGAGCCCCCAGATGTTCCAAACTTCCGGTTATTATGCGCAATTTTGAAAACTGTTACATGTACTTCTCAGACAGTAATATCATCATCGTTTTATATATATGCTGTTTTATCTTAAATGTGTGTGAATACCGTTACTAATATGTATCAAAGTTTCTTAGACTCTGGGTCAGAGTCTTACTCGGAGAGGGGAGGAATTGTCACATTGTAAATTTAATGAAAAACTCAATTTCCAACATGACATTTTTTTTCTCTTATTCTAATTCTTCCCCAAGGGCCGGGGACAAAGCTAAAGAGTATAGGTGTTGTTTGTTTTGCCTAAGATTAGTGTCATTCCTCCCATCAAAGAGTCACGGGTGTGAGAGTGTTATAATTCCTTAATTGTGAAAATTGAATGTTTGAGTGAAAGATGCGCGCTGTGTGAAAGGGCAGTTTTGAGTTCCGCCGTGGAGATTCCCGGACGTGATTTAGATGTACTGGACTTTCCGTCATCAAAGAAATAACTAAGTCTTTTAACTCTGGACAGTTCCGAGTAACAAAAACTAGTGTGTATAGTACGAGTGCCTATTGCGAGAAAGCGAGGATATTTTCATCACTTGTTTTTAACTTGGCCATTCAACGAAATACAATACTTCAACTTCATTATTGTGTTCATTTTAATATTAAGCTAAAATCGGGTTGTGACAATTTAATTAGTCATGGACTCATTGACAATTAAAAATTGTTAATTAGTAAAAGACAGTATTATTAATTATGCATAAGAAATTTGGGGCTGTCATAGATGTAACAATGTTTAAAAACTGCACCTTGATATACTAGCGGAAAAAAGAAACTGTGCATTATTTAATATATGAAAAAACATTTAAAAATTACAATGAACAAATTTTATTTTTTGTAAATAAATACTGTTTACACATGTATTCGTAACAACATCTCATAACACATTAATGTCAACGTCGAATAACGTCAATTTCACCTCGAAAGTCACTGTTATTTGAAATTGAATTAACAAAATTAAGAACGCGTGTGACCACCATTTGCGTTCACGCATGCTTGACAGCGACGCCTCATTGATGCCACTAAAGTGTTCAGAAATGCTTGAGGGTTGTTGTTCCAGATGTTGGTTAAAGCCTGGCCTAAATCAGCCAATGTCACTGGCTGATTTGGTAAACGGCGTAAACGTCTTTCCATTTCATCCCAGACGTGCTCGATCGGCGACAAATTGGGGGAAACAGCTGGCCAAGGCACGACATCGACATTCTGTTAAACAAACAAGTCCCTGACTACACGTGCAACGTGTAGCCTTGCGTTGTCTTGCTGCAGAGTGATGTGATTTTGATGTCTCTGTATGAAGGGTATCACATGACGCTGAATAATTTCATCTCGATTGCGTACGCCGGTGAGATTTCCATTGACAATTTGTAGAGAGGTCCTTCCACGTGCTGATATTCCACCCCACACCATAACGCTACCTCCACCAAATTGTCGACGTTGCACAACACAAGCGTCCTGGTAACGCTTCCCAACCCGACGATACACCCTACAACGGCCGTCACTGCTATCCAATGAAATCTGGATTCATCAGTGAACAGAATATTGGCCCAGTCCTGTATTTTGAATCGCAGATGTCGTGTGCACCACGCTAGTCTGGCGATACGATGACGTTGAAGCAGTACTGGGCGCACCGCTGGACGTCTTGGTCTGATATTTTGCTCGCGCAGACGATTACGCACAGTTCGTGGACTAATTGGTCGAAGCCCTGGAATGCTACGGGCAGTAAAACTTGCTGTCTGGAAACGATTTCTCAGATGCACAAGTCTAATGTGGTTGTCCTGTTGACGTGACGTCACACAAGGTCGCCCAGAGCGCGGTCGATCCTGGGTGTTGCCAGATTGTTGAAAACGTCTCCATAATGACTGGGTGGTGTTCCGATGAACTCCAAAGTGTCTTGCTACAGTATTTTGTGCCATTCCAGCTTGCAGCATCCCAACAGCACGATTACGTTGGTTTTAGGTGAGTTGTGGCATGACATAGGGGTAAATTTTTTTGAAACTAAAGTGATTTCCTTAACAAAAAAAGTTTAAACAAATCCTTTACAGTTCTTATTCCAAACAGTATTGGCCCGTAAAACTCGTGCGTACAAATTCTTCAATAAACAACAGGTGCTCACTAACCATGAAAAAGTCCGTGCACCCGGACGGTTACCATCCGATATTGGCAAAAACAATACCATTATCGATTGTTTAAATTTTATAAATTCAAACAATAGATATAGAAAAATTATACTAAATTTTATAATGCACAGTTTCTTTTTTCCGCTAGTGTATTTGTAAACAAACTCTGGACGTGAAAAGGTCTTCATTTAATGCTGCTGTGTATGCAGAGTACGGTAGATTACCCCTTATTACAAGAAGGCTTTTTTCAATTTTAAAATTTTGGAAAGATGTGTTATACAGTAATTATTGTATTATCCAAAAGTGTTACGAAGAAATGCACATTAACTGCGAATCATATGGACATAAACATTGGGCTTCTGATGTAAAGAAAATTTGGAATAAATACTGATTCACTTACTTTAAAAGTCATAAATCAACGAATAGCAGACCTGGCTAATTTACAAGATATTTTTGGTAAAATAGAAGATTCGCAAAAATGTCATTTTTATAAATATTTAGTTGATGGATTTTATCTTCAATGTTACCTTAGAAAGTCATTACCTGTAAAATTTCAACAGTGTATATCGAAATTAAGATTGTCTTCTCATCGTTTAGTCATCGAAAATGGAAGATAGAATAATACACCCAGAGCCCAAAGGAACTGCTTTTCTTGTAAAACCTATGTTTAGGTTGAATTCCTTTTTATGTGTGTCCAGTATATATTGAATACCGTAACAAATATATTAACAAGTATTTTTATGAAAAACCATCGATGTTCAAACTGCTGCAATTAATTAATAACGAAAATTTTAAAGATATGTGTAAACTCGGCAAATATATTAACTTTAGAAAGAAATTAAGAACCGATATCTGTAATTAACTTTAGATGTTGTTCTTTTGATTCTTTTCTTCTTTTATTTATGTCATATTTCATATTTATGTAAGTACTAGGGTCTCCTGTAAAACTTCTGTACTTTACTATGTTCTTTAATATCAATGTGTATAATCTGATGAGCTGCAAAGCTTAAAGAAATAAAGAATGAATAAAAGTTTGCCGGTGGATCCGATGCATGTTTTTTGTAATTTTATGTGTGAATTGTAGTAATTTGAATTTCCCAGTGCTTTGAATATATTTTGAAGAGCTACAAGTTTTAAATCAAGTATCATGTGATAAACGTGGTCAAAATAATGCTGGTGAGGGTCTCAAGGGGTTTTATTTGGTCACAGAGATTCACCAACAAAACTTCGAATTAATTCCCACCGTCTGAAACAGGTTTGCCAGCAAGTCACATGTCACACCTCCCCGCCTTGGTGACCCTGGTAATGCTACGGCAGCTGAGTAACAGTGGCGGAAGGCGCGCCTCCGGCGGCATCAAATAACCGGAACACGTGACCAAAGGAATGCCACCCTAACATAAAACCACTGGTCCTCAAAGCATTGAGGTTGGGAAGGAGGCTAACTACCTCCTCCCGAGAAAAAAAACCAATACAGTTACAGTCTTACAGAAACAATGGACATCAAAAAGCAAAGAAGACAGGGTGAGGCAGGATTCGCAATCAGTGGCAGAGGACGACGAGGGGTGAAAGCCTAAAGAAAGTCCAACGTCCGACTAGATCCCTTGTGACATTCAATTAAACATTTACCATCGGACACTAGAATGTAAGAACCATTTACAGAGAAGGGATCAGCACAGATTGCGAGAGAGATGGAAGGAGTATTAGACTATAGTAATCTCCCTATAAATGAAGTACGAAGCTAGAGCTGAATATAAAAGTAAAGGATATTAAAATTTTTAAAGCTAAGATACATATTTATTGTTCTTCTTCCCCAAATAAGGCCAAAAATGTCATATGTCGTATGAACCAGCGACGACTTCGCCTGTAAGTTACCCGACGCAGTACGGAAAAATTGTGCTTCAAAAAATCTACGTGCTTTAACAGTGTTTTTCGGATATGCAAGGAACCATAAAATGATAGCGCCACACACACACACACAGAACGGAGAGCGGAGAAGAGTTAAAAAAACCCACTTTTTTCGTTGCGGAGAACTTCCAGTATTTTAAAAAATTCCCAATTTAGAAACGAGTTCCTCAAAAAACAATTGGAAGATGCACACCAGAAAAAAGCTTTGCGTGAAGATGTTGACCACCAAACTGCTGCAAAAGCTAGGCGCTGGCTAATTACAGAAACGAGAGTCGGAACTACAGCAGCTTGAAGAACAAACACAGAAGTTATTGAGAACACAACAGTCTGACAGAGAAAAAGAGCAAAAGAAAAGAAGAAGACTAACGAACAATGGTGACATTTACATGGGGCTGTGGTAAATTCAGTAAATGTTTGTTTAGAATTCATAAGTTGATATCATACATATATGTTGCAAAGATTTTAAGCTAAAATTTAAATAACTCTTCAACGAAACATTTCAACAAGAGGCCCAGGGGCCACATCGCTCACCTGAGCAACAATAGCCTTATATCTGATCAAATTAGCATTACAGTATCAAAATCAAAATATCTTGACAACTAAGTACAGTAGATCTTGCTCAAAAAATTTAAAACATCTGCCGATTTTTATCCACATATTTTTATGGTAAATACATAGCCCCTTTTGTTGTTGTACATGTAAGAAGATTTTTCTCTATTCCTATATAACCCCCCCCCCCCCACTTTGTGGCCCCACTTTTCTCTAGGGAATCATGGTTTGATCAAACTTTAATCTGCACAACCCGTGCTTTCACACCAGTTACTACTTTTTGGACTGAAAACTTTCCCAGAATATTTTTAAAGATTTTCTCTATATATTCCTATGTAAAAATTCATCCCCCCATTGTGGCCCCGCCCTACCTCCGACTATCTGAGGATGCCTCCACAAAAGTTTGAGCTTTTCTGGCCTAATAGTTTTTAAGGAGAAGATTTTCTCTATATATTCCTATGTAAAAATTCATCCCCCCATGGTGGCCCCATCCTAACCCCCGGGGACCATTATTTAAACAAACTTGAATCTACACTATCTGAGGATGCTTCCGCTCAAATTGGAGCTTTTCCGGCCTAATAGTCTTTGAGAAGAAGATTTTTAAAGATTTTCTCTATATATTCCTATGTAAAAATTCATCCCCCCATTGTGGCCCCACCCTACCCCCGGGGACCATGATTTAATCAAACTTGAATCTACGCTATCTGAGGATGCTTCCACTCCAATTTGAGCTTTTCTGGTCTAATAGTTTTTGAGAAGAAGATTTTTAAAGATTTTCTCTATATATTCCTATGTAAAAATTCATCCCCCAATTGTGGCCCCACCCTACCCCCGGGGACCATGATTTAAACAAACTTGAATCTACACTATCTGAGGATGCCTGTGCTCAAATTGGAGCATTTCTGGCCCAATAGTTTTTGAGAAGAAGATTTTTAAAGATTTTCTCTATATGTTCCTTTGTAAAAATTCATCCCCAATTGTGGCCCCAGCCTACCACCGGAGACCATGATTTGAACAAACTTGAATCTACACTATCTGAAGATGCTTCCACTTCAATTTGAGCTTTTCTGGCCTAATAGTTTTTAAGGAGAAGATTTTTAAAGATTTTCTCTATATATTCCTTTGTAAAAATTCATCCCCCATTGTGGCCCCACCCTACCCCCGGGGACCATGATTTAAAGAAACTTGAATCTACACTACCTGAGGATGCTTCCATACAAGTTACAGAATTTCTGGCCTAATAGTTTTTGAGAAGAAGATTTTTGAAAAATACCTACAAATTTTAAATAATTCTAAATTATCTCCCCTTTAAAGAGGGTGTGGCCCTTCATTTGAAGAAACTTGAATCCCCTTTACCCAGTGATGTTTTGTGCCAAGTTTGGTTGAAATCTGCCCAGTGGTTCTGGAGAAGAAGATGAAAATGTGAAAAGTTTACAACGACAACAACGCCGACGCCAACGCCAACGCCAACGCCAACGACGACAGACAACGGACAAATTTTGATCAGAAAAGCTCACTTGAGCTTTCAGCTCAGGTGAGTTAAAAAGCCATATTTGATCAACCTAAATAAGATGTTGTTACGGCAATAGACAACTGCTTATCATACATACAAAACTATCGAACAAAACTGTATAAATTTTGATACTAGGATCTCTTGAGAATAAAGGTTTTATATTCGGAGTCTTAAAGGGGCATGGTCACGATTTTGGTCAAATTCTATTCTTCTGTTTTTATTATTGACAATGCTTTGGGAATGCATTTCCAATGACCAAATGAAATTTGAGAGTCAGTAGTGAAGTTATAAGCAAGATACAGAGCTCACAATCCATTTTCATGTAAACAAGGCTCGTGCCCTGTTTTTGTTTATATTATTCAATATACCGGTAAAAGTTCTTTTTAAGCTGAATTTTCCATCTTCCTTTTCATTTTAAGCATAAATAAACAGACCCCAAACGTTTACCACATTCATTTTTGGTCAAAAACTCGAGTTTTTACTTTAACGTTCAAAATGTAAACAAAAGCTTTGTTTACATAGCAAAGAATTGAAAGCTCTGTAATTAGCTTATAACTCAATGAATGACACTTAAAATTTGGTTGCCTATTAAAAATGCCTTACTGAAACATTGTAAACATTAAAATCGACAAAATAATTTTTGACCAAAATCGTGACCATGCCCCTTTAAGAGTGGTAAATGGTCGTGGGAGTTTTAAATGATATGAATTTCCTTGAGAAGAATATGTCTATTACCTATTGTATGTACCTACATGTAGTGTTTGAAAGTTTTCGTTAATTTTTTTATCATCAACGTGAATTAAAATGTATTTTTAAAAAACCCATCTGATTCAGTCTTGACTGTTTCGCGAGTTAAACCATACTTTTGTTACCATAACTGCACACCATAATCTTATACAATGTATATGTTTATCTTTGCATAGAGGAGTTTATTGATACGCATTTGATAGCGTGCAGGTTAGTTTTAATAGGACCTGCATAATTCTAAAGACAATGGACACCATTGAAGGGTCTTCGCTTGTCTTTTTTGTTAATGGAAAAAAGGTACCTTTATGTTTTCATACGATTGTGTACATTAATAATGGTTTATTATTCAGAAACGTTTGTTTTGTCATATTCAGTTCATATGTTGTCGTTGTTTTTTTTTTAAATATGAATTGCCAGTTTGGCAAATTTTTTATCTAACTTATAAACGATCATGATAAGCTGCTGGTCTGTATAGCTCCCGGTCTGAAAAAAATTCGGATAGACCACCTGGGGCTACGACCATGAGTTGCCGGACTGATTTAATTAACTCTGTACATAAAAATCAATCATCCATTGAACGCGAGACGGATTTATGTAAAACCTGCCCTAAAAATATTCTTATAAATTTCCTTTGGTTTAGATAAAAAAAAAACCAAAAAAAAAAAAAAAAAAAAACCACCACCAAAACACGTACTTTTTATATTATCTTTGATTTCATAATTCGAAACGTGTAGTACGTAGTGCTACTTTAAGCCAATGCTGGTGGGCAACTTGTGCTAAAAATAATAGAATTCGAATATAAGTCAAACTTGAAACTTAATCAAGTACGGTATTACACAAAAAGGGATTAACGGATAGCATATAAACAAATTTAAATTCGTTATATCGGATTGGAAATTGAAATAACAATTGTATAATTTGTGATAACAATTGATTTATTTGTTATCACAGATTACATTCCGTGATAACGGATTTATAATGGAGTCGCTTCCCATTAAAATAAGTATCGGCTAGACAGCCATTTAATGAAGTCTAGCTCGCATCTGCACAGATTGTAAAATGTGTTGTATTAATATCAAGTTTTATAAAAAGGGGGGTTGTCATGGACGCCTGTATAGAGGTTTCTTGTCACCGATATTTATAGAAATGTGGTCTGTGTATAGATGTCTCTTGTCATCGATATTTATAGAAATGTGGTTCCTACACAGATGTCTCTCTCTCTTGTCATCGATATTTATTGAAATGGGGTCCGCATATAGGTTTCTTGTCATCGATAATTATAGTACCGTGTCCAGATAGAGAAACCCTGTCATAACTGTATCATTATACATATGAAATAATGAGCATACGCAGATAACTGATTATTTTTTTAATAATATTGAAAAAAACGACCATTCCATTATGGATTGTCAAAGAGTACAGAACAAATAGAAATAATGAAATGGAGGGCATTAAAAAGACCATTTTAAAAACCACAAGACGTGGATTTTGATTGAGAGTTGTGGGTTTGGCATTAAGAAAGTTTTTAAAAAAAAGATTTAAAGAAGTGACCCTATGACCCGAAACGGCTACAATTTTGCCGACAGCTAGGTCTTTCAAATGTAAAAGTATGCCTTCAGCGAGCACTTGATATGAATTAGATGAAAGAAATACGCGCACAAGATTATTAGCTTGCAGGAATTGTCCACACGAATCAATGGGGATTTATAACATTGACACCGTTATAATTTTGCAACAAGGTACAAATTATTTCATCGCATGTTAAAATTTTATAAACTTTAAAAAAAAAATATTATAACATATTTTATTATGTAAATAAACATATTATTAACTGGATTGGGCAGCAGACATTGCATGTCTTCTCCATAAGGAGCAAGGTAAATACAGTTAATGCATACATTTGTATATATAATGTAATTATAAATGCATATTTTAATAAATGGGTGTTTATATATTACATGAATGAGGGATCGCATAATGCTGTTTATTATGACTATATAATGGAAGAAGAAATATGATAGATACATATTTTATTGCGGTTTGTGAAAAAAAAATATAGTTATCATATCATGATGAATTTTATCATTGTTGTTAATCTTTATGTATCATCTGATTCGTTCGAGTTTTTTCTTAATTAGTTGCCTTATAAAGAACATTATAAATATATCATTATAATCAATAAAATGATGAAAATCACACGAACTTACACGTAGCCCCAGAAAAACTCTCAACAGTACAATATTTAATAATAAATTAGTACTTAGTAATAAATTAGTGTTTATAGTAATTTAAAACGGTATTAACAATTTCTATCGACATGTTTAAGTCTGTCTCTATATGTACATGTACATCCGTATAACATCTGCTTTAACATAAAGAAAAGCAACGCCAATTGTAATGCATGAAAATTTTAAAATATAATTGTAATAAAAACCGTCTAATATATCTTCAGGTGTCCATTGAAAAACCGGACCCAAAAGACACGCTTATTAAGTATTTAAGGCGAAACTGTATCCTTGATATTGCATATATACTTAACATCGATGTTTGTATAGATAACCGTGTCAAAATCACTATGGCAAGTTATCAATGTAAAGTTCAGGGAAAGATAAAATCACTTAAGATATAAGATATAATTTGATACCGTGGCCACATCATATTTTTCAGAAAAAGTTAAATAATTTGTTTTGTGCATTGCGAAGATCACCTTATTTGACAAGAGAAATGAAGTTTGTGAAATTTGCACAATGACAATGAAAAAAAAACCCAGGTTGTAAAGTGTAAAACTTGTGCAATGTTATTTGTTAAAGGGGCACTAACTGCGTACAGTGACATCATCACAATAGTAAATACATTAAACCTGTAAAGGAATTAAGCACTGTTTAAAAAAAAAAGTATATCAGTTTTCTTTGTCACTGCTCATACAAATGGATTTGGAGGAAAAAATTATTGATTTTCAAAAAAAAAATATAATTCGACCTTGACCTCTGACCCAGTGTATCTGACCGGAACCAAGGAGGCATGCAGTCAGGGAGCATGTGGCGCCTGTACGGTCATGCTATCATACTACAACCACCACCAGAAGAAAATCGTGTATCCTTCTATGCTAAACTTATACATTACATAAGTTAAATCTTTTTCTTGTCAAATATTTAGGATAAGTGTACATCAGAATTTTTAACTTTAATTTTTAGTAACATATTAAGTATCATATAATGACATTACTGTCATTAAGGCTTTTGTAATCAGTTGACTTTAACATGGGAGCCACTATTCGTGCAATGCCTGTATGACCATTGTCTGTACATTACACGGCATGGCTGTCACTACGGTGGAGGGAGTGGGGAGTTCACGGAATGGGCTTCACACCGTGCAGGTAGGCATTCATACCACTTTATAGAGTACTTCTGCTTCTAGTACAAAAATTAAATGCCAAGTCAAAAGTGCTTATGGCCGCCCAACATGCAAAACTTAATAAGATTATTTTCCAAGCATGTTGTTTCAACATATGAAATGCACAATATACATGGAAATATTTTATAAATTATATATGTACAAATTTCATAAGACTCTTTTGTTAAGATTTTCTGTTACCCTAAAGAATCAACTAGACAATGGGTTTATTTTATTTGAATCAACAGAGTAATTTGATGAAGTACCACGGCCTACAGTGCGGTTTCTGTACCCCGGGTATGGTGATGACCATGTACACACTCCTCAGAAACAACCCCAGCCCCTCCCCAGACGACCTTGAAAGAGCTTTGGAAGGTAGAAAACAAGACGATCACAATATATTCGCTGACTCGATTTTTCATTTCATAATTGTAGCTATGTATAAAACTCAATGGAACTGTTAACATTTATAGTAAAACTGAAATTTCAAAGGAATATATATGAGGAAACGCAACCGTTAAATGTATACTGTTGCATTTTGCATGCACGCATATTTATAACATTGTGATTGGGCGGCAACACGCACGTTTATTATTAATGTATGTAATCATCAATTATAATATTATATCTATTGATCATGGATTAAAAAAATAAAAAGATTGGGTGCAATAATCTAAAGGAAAACACTTTTTGATATATAAGGAAAGGAACATGAACTTCTACTACATGCTCTGTCTTAACATAATGCTTCTTTCAAAGGGTGATATTCTTATACCTATATCATTATTGCTATATTTTAAGGAAATTTGTGCCGATGCACTGGTTATAGGCCGATATTGGAAGCATTTAAGAAGGTATATCATGGTTTCAATATTTATAGTTACACATAAACACAAACAAGAAAAAAGAACAGCTAACAAAAAACACAAAATATCCTTCAAAGTTTTTTTAATTTTTTTTTCATTATTAGATAGTTGTCATAATTCACAATTGCTAATAGGAATTGGAAAATTTTAACATTCTTCCTTCTTTATTTAAGAGTTGCCCTTGTGGAGAATCAAAATGTATGAATAAAGATGGAGGCTCAGAAGAAGTAATAGTTTCTTCTTTTTTATCTACATAGTTGTAAATTCACGACGTAAATAAAAAAAACACATTGTACATATGTTATCTTGATTTTAGGACAAATGCGATGACCTTAAGCCAACAAAAGATGAGAGTCAAGAGGTGATATTTCCGAATGAACTACAGGTAAATAGTGCTGCAAACACAAAATGAAAAAAACACCCTGTTTTTGTTGTTTTTTCATACGTTGCATCATATCTTTTCTTATGACCATGCTACATGTAGCTAAACATAGGTCTGTACGTACAAAAAATGTGTGTTGTGAGCATATGCGAGCATCCGCTCTGCTAATTGATTATAGGACTTACAGTTTATTATGACTAGTACAGTGTTCATCTTGTTTTATGCCAGACGGATTCCAGCTATCGTCAAAAGTCTGTGAAGTTTATCGGCGGAGGATACACCTGGTATAGACCGACTTCTCTCAAGGATCTCCTGCAAATCAAATCCAACCACTCTGAGGCAGTAATAGTTATGGGCGCTCAAACTGTTTTGGGTAAAACGAACGAATTGCATGATCGATATGTTTTAAGTTTTGTTTAAAGCTATGTTCCAAAAAAAATTTTTTTTTCATACAGTTATCTAGTTCTCGGTATTTAGCAAATCATTAAATATATATCAACTTTAAAACGGATTAGTTAATCTATATTATATTGTAATGCAACCAGAGAAATTAAAAGCACATTTTATATCATTTGTTATTTCACATTCTCTAATCATTAAAAAAACTTCAAAGTTTATATTATATTGAAAACAGGTTAATAGATGATCAAATTATACCAAAAAAAACCCCAAAACACCCCCGTCCCCACCCCCCCCCCAAAAAAAACAATAAACAAAACAAAACAAAAAAACCCCAACATTGTAAAACAAACAATTACTAACAGTGTCTAATGTACTCTTTACATCATGAGTGATAATATTCGTTTACATTAATTGCAAATTAAGGAAATTTATTAATGATGCTTTAAGGTTCCAATATCCGGAACAGTAAGACGGCCCCCATCCTTGTGAGCTGTACTGCCGTGTCAGAATTGAAAGAAATAAAACAAGACGAGAAAGAGTTTGTTTTTGGGTCGGCCGTTACTTTTTCTGAGATGGAGCAATTTCTATTGCCACTAAAAACCAAGGAGGAAAAAGGTACAATCTGTAAAGTTATCTGTTAAAATGAAAATTCGTGTTAGTGCAATATATTGCAAACCATGTAAGCCTTTAATTAGGCATACACTATTAACAACTATTAAAAGCAAATCGAGTATTTGACACTAAAACTTGAATAATTTTACAATCCATAAGTAAGATGAAATTTTCAATCAGCATTCTAGAGGATTAAATTTCTAAAACGTCTATAAAATGAATTATTAATTTTTTTATAACTTTGGATGAAGAAGCTCTTCAGTATTTCAGGAGTATTTAATTACCAAAAAAAAAAATTAGAGAAACATGAAACTGATATTTTATAGATGACGAAGGTACTTTAGTGGCTGCTCTGCTGGAAGGATTACGATGGATAGCGGCGGATCAAGTTAGGAATGTGGCGGTAGGCCTAAAATATGCAAATACTAGAAGTTATATCCTGCCATTTCCTTGCATAAAACGGAACAGCATAAATTTTTATTTCGTCAAAAATTCTAATATTCTAAAAAAAATATCTACCAATGTTGATTGTAGACGATTGGTGGCCATCTTATGACAACTGGACCCCATGACCTCCAAACGTTCATGCTGACATGTGAAGCAACTCTAACCTTTCAATGCAGCGGTACAGAAAAATGAAGCACATTTTTTGTTAATATGCGGTTTTTTTTTCACACGTCGAAATTCGAACACTGTCTCAAAGGATTTTGCATTTTTACATCCAACTGTATTAAAAAAAATGATGTACATTTATTTAGTTGACATTGTATTATATTGCATAACAGCAGACAAGGAGCCCTATATAGTCAACTATTCCCAAGAGTTTGATCCTGTTTCTTTGCCTGCTGGGTCAGTTCTGATATCAGTAAGGATACCAAAACTTCTGAAGGTAATGTTTTACAAAGGGAGAATAACGTTTCTTTGTACTTATAAAATATCAAAATATAGTTTCATTGAGTGTTTATTACTTACTTACTGTTGGGTAATACTACTGCAGAGTTTACACCTATTGATACTCTACCTGGTAAAATCCATACTTACAAAGTTGTGTATGTTTATGTTCATTTTTTAACCAGATAAACTTGCATGTACTTCATCTTGCAGAATGAGTTCATGTTTTTCGGAAAGCAGCCTTATCGACGAGGAATGGATTACGCTATTGTAAATGCTGGACTTCTTGTCAAACTGGATGAGAAATCGTCACAAATAACGGACTTAAGATTCTGTGTCGGCAACATAGAAACAAAACCACAGTATCTAGCAAAAGTAACAGACTCAGCTAGGGGAAGGTAAAAGTAACAGAATCAGCTAGGGGAAGGTGAAAGTAACAGACTCAGCTAGGGGAAGGTAAAAGTAACAGACTCAGCTAGGGGAAGGCAAAAGTAACAGAATCAGCTAGGGAAGGCAAAAGTAACAGAATCAGCTAGGGGAAGGTAAAAGTAACAGAATCAGCTAGGGGAAGGTAAAAGAAACAGACTCAGCTAAGGAAGATAAAAGTAACAGACTCAGCTAGGGGAAGGTAAAAGTAACAGAATCAGCTAGGGGAAGGTAAAAGTAACGGAAGGTAAAAGTAACAGAATCAGCTAGGGAAAGGTAAAAGTAACAGAATCAGCTAGGGGAAGGTAAAATGATAGGGAAATTGTTTTCACAAACATATATTATGCGCAGATCTAGAGGGGGGGGGGTCACTCCCCCCTGAAAAATAAAAAAATATTAAATTTACATTATAAAATTATCGAAAATATGCCTCGGACTCCCCCCCTCCGGCAAACACAATTATCCTTCGGAACCCCCCCCCCCCCGGAATAATTTTCTGGATCCGCGCATGTATATAATATCTTGTTACACTGACTGTTCTGTCTTATTACATGCGATGGTTCATTAGACACAAACATATGTGAAATTGTTATATAAAAACTTTGCAATTTTAGTTAACTCAACTGACACGAAAGCTTTTAGAAGTAAATTAATTTAAATGATCACTTTTGTCCATCTGTTAACCGCTCAAAATTTGTTTAAGAATTGAAATGAGTATGGATTGTCAAAATTTTGCGAAAAAAAAAGATTTGTTACAATCACGTATGGTAGAATACCATTCTTTCAAATTATCTGAATTGTGTCATACTTTGCGTTTTTTCTATGTAGTCTCTGCAAAGACAAGTTGCTCGAAAATATCGGCCAGTTGATTGTGGAGGAACTGCAAAATTCTAAAGCCGAACAGCTGAGATACAAAATCACACTGGCTTCCGCTTTCTTCTTCAAGTTCTACAAA
Source organism: Magallana ariakensis (assembly GCA_020458035.1). Lineage (NCBI taxonomy): Eukaryota > Metazoa > Mollusca > Bivalvia > Ostreida > Ostreidae > Magallana > Magallana ariakensis. The sequence continues at coordinate 24,482,063 of CM035813.1, forward strand.
CGTTTATGCAAACTATTGAAGGTATTTTGTTGGTATGCTTTATACCGTGAAACCGTAGTCAATCTTGGAATGCTGCATCATGCTTCTTTGCGGCGACAAGAATAGTGTCATAATGGGGGGAAATATCATAAAAGAATCTTAAGCAATCAAGTATGTTTTCAATTATAATTAAGTGATCATGTCAATGCACTTAAAGTTTAGAATTGATAAGAATCTGTATAATTTGTGTATTGAGTTGATCATGGTCTGTGTAATTTGTGCATTGATTCAATATACAGCTATCAGATGAAGTCACTTTCGGTCTAACTCCTACCACTTCCAAAGGAAGGCAGATATATGATGTACCGACGGCTGACGGCAGTACGATAGTCTGGCAACCTGTTCCTCACATGGCCGCTAAAAGTATCACAACTGGAGAAGCTGTATATGTAGACGACATACCAGAATATAAATGTATTATTGTTTAACAAATACTCATTCTCTTCGCCATTTGAACCGACAATTTCTTATTTTTAATCAAAGTTTGCTGTACATTAGCCCTGATCAATGTTGTTGTTTACTAATATATTTAATTAAGAAACAAATTACAATTTGAAAACAAGTTTGGCCCAATTCGTTACAACGCCAGTTCAAAAGAGTATTAAATGGTATGAAGTTTGTAATTGATCTTTAATTAAAACATTGTGATAATGTTTCTATGTACAGCTGAGTTGGCTTTAGCTCTGGTTCCAAGCACCCGTGCTCGGGCCAAAATCCTCTCCGTTGACTTCTCAAATGCTTTGAAAGCCCCTGGGGTAGTGGATTTTGTTGACCACACAGATATACCTGGAACAAACCATTATGGATTATTGTTTCCCGAATCACAGCTGTTTGCACATCCTGAAGTAATTTTATTCCGTTAGGGTTTTTTTTTTAAAGATTGTCGATATTAATTCAATTTTTTTTTACAATACTTCAAATGATATAGAAGTCGAAGATTAACTGATATATATATACTTTGATATTAAGCCAACACAATAAAATACATGTTATATTATATCTACGTGTTGTTTAGGTATTCTACTATGGACAGCCAATCGCTGGTATACTAGCCAACACACGAGAAGAAGCAAGAGCTGCTGTCAAGCTTGTTAAAGTGGAATATGAAGATCTCCCCGCTGTGTTCACCATTGATGTAAATTAATTGTCCTGTACTAAAATATTTATGAAAGATTTATCTTGCACTAAACTCTTTAACTTAGTCTGCATGTTTTTAAAATTTTTAACGTGATAGAACAAAAATAACTCTTTATTAAAAACTGAGCTAAATTGTAACTTCTTCTTTTGTAAGGATGCGATTGAGAAAGCAAGTTTATTTGAAAACTCAAACTCTACTGTTCGAGGAAACTTGGAACAAGGAATGACACAATCGGAAATGACACTGGAAGGCGTCATAGAGACAGGAGCACAAGAACACTTGTACTTGGAGCCCTGCTCGACTCTTGTAGTTCCGAAAAAAGAGGACAAGGAGATGGAAGTATTTACCGGTACCCAAGATACAACGGCAGTTCAGGTACTGCAGTATTAGTTAATCAAGTTGATAACAAACTTGTCATGATTAAAATCAGATCTTTGATCCCCTTCGATATTTGATGTAGCTACTTTGCGACTTCGAATTTGTCGGAGCGGATGAAAGAACTGATTTTCATTAGATTGTGATGATAAAATTTATTTCACTAATGTCATAGTTATAGATATACATGTATGGCTTCTGATGATTGTTATTGTTTGTTGTTTTTTTTTGTGTCCAGCAACACATTGGAGAGTTCCTGGGAATCCCGTGTAACAGAGTAAACGTCAGAGTCAAGCGAATCGGTAAGTTAACTGTTGAAATACCGAATAACGTACTCAAAAGGATCAGAAACAAGTTCTAACAATTTACTAGTTCTTCTCCTTCTAGTCTTTCACGCATATGTGTTCTATTTTAAGGTGGTGCGTTTGGTGGAAAGGCTATTGACATGGTTCCACAGACTGGCATTGCATCCGTTGCCGCATGGAAGTAAGAATTACTCTTACCTATAAACTTGGTTTGAGAGGATTTAAAAAAAAATCTATTATAAACTAAACACATTGTACAAAAGTTTACTTAATAAAGGGTTCTTAATTAGCGCAAACGTTTCACTGATGTCAACTTTGATACTACATGTACATAAAAATTAATTTGGGTATTATGAAAATATTAAAAGCATATTTCTTTTCCGTGTTTATTAGGGTTAACAGGCCAGTTCGGTGCGTTTTTCCCCGAGATTATGACGTAAAATCAACAGGAAAACGTCACGGCACAAAGGCTTTATATAAGGTGAATGCATCACCCACTTAGCTTAATACATTGTATCAAAAATATTCATAGGACTTTTTATATTTTAAACAAAACTTTGATATCTAATAAAGATAGAACTTATTTTACCTGGTGTAAAATGTTACCACATATTTTTATCATTCTACTATTATTTAATATAATTTATAGAGTAATAGCTAATTATTCAGATTTAACATTACAAGTATTTCTTATGAATAGGTTGGCTTCAACAAAGATGGAAAAATAAACGCACTCTCTTTGACATTCTACTTGAATGCCGGTGTTGTCCAATCCATGAGTCCATTTGTAAGTCTTGGCATGAAATACATAATTTCGCATATAAACACATATATACTAAACAAAAGTATTGTTACGGATTTTTCAGTCAATATACAGCTTCATGATTTTCCCTTCTATCTGTTCCTAAGTAACATGTAAAGCTTAATTTCTTCGTTAATACATCCTAGTTGTTAGGTTATTTATATCAAGATAATGCATTGTATTTATATTAGCTCGTATTGTATATTTGTTACTTATGTATATCATGAACCCGAATTTCCTCAATGAGAGAAACTCATCCGTGATATAAACGGAGTATTTACAGCAACAAGACTTACCTACAAATGTTCAAGGCATAATTCTTTTACTTATCCAAGCAATTAACTATAAGCATAGCCCCAATATATAATATATTGCCAATATATAAGCAATATTGATTGCAAAGATAATCACAGTGTGATTCTCCTCAAACATGGCGCCAATCCGTACGGTACCGTATGTTTTGCGCGTGAGGTGATTCGCACCTACCGACCAAAGTGCATATATACGAGCCCCTGAGCAGACGACAGCAGTGCAGTACAGTACAACATTTACGTAACTCACTCCCATTCAAATGGAGCCTTTAGCGCCCAGCAGAATGGTAAATATATACTCAAGACGTTTTGTGCCTTACATTTAGGTTGGGTAAGTCTGATGCTAAATTTCGTACCCAGTATATTTGGGTCCCCCACAGATTCCCCATACTGTTTCATCGGGTAAATTACCCATTACCCATCGTATCTATTACCCATTACCCATCGAGTGATTTTGTTGTTTATTTACACCTATCTTGTATTTTGACTGTTTAATGCAATTATAAATAAATTTATAGAAAACTATAAGTCCTTTAATTTATTGGGTAAATTTCAGAAATAAGAGACCCACACAATTTATGTAACGTAAGTGTTTAAGTAACTATTAAAGCTACGAGACCCAAAAACGTTACAACTGGTGTCAGAAGTGGGATTTCCATTGTCTTATCTCTGTTTACCCATAAACTAATTAATAAATAAACAACATTTTTTTTTTTTGGTATATTTTTATTGACCAAATATTTTTATTTGTACCCATTTACATTATGGACTCTGAAGAAAGTTTTGAAGTCACTTTTAAGTCCCGTCCACCTACGCCCCACCATTTGGAGGCTGACAGGGTGGCTACACCCGCTCTCGATCCTTATTCCTCATCCCAGGCATCAGACATTGCCCAACCTGTTAATCAAAATCAATTTGATGTTATTATGTCTCTTATGCAAAATGTAAATGAAAAATTATTGGGCATGACGAATGAGTACCAAAAATTGAGAGAGCATGTTAATAATTTGGAAAAAGAAGTCAAAAGTCCTATTTATGATAGGGGAGACAATCGTCACTTTCCAAATTCTAGACCCATTTACCCATCCCAAGCACCTGGGCAGAATCAAGTTCGTACAGACCCATTGCATGAGTTAGAGCACAATTATGGTTGCAACCCACAAGATACCCATTTCCCATTATATGAGATGGACAGAAATGAAAATCGAGTTCCCAATCATTTTGCTCAAAAGCCCAATCATGTCACCCTAAAACCTCAAACGTTTGACGGGTCAGAGGATTTTGATGAATACCTTACCCAGTTTGAAATTTTGTGTGACTTACATGGGTGGGACTATAGAACTAAATCTCTGTACCTTGCCAGCAGTCTAACGGGTGGTGCCCGGGCTCTACTAAGTGAACTTAATGGAGACCAACGGCGGGATTTCAATTCCTTGGTTAAAACATTAAACAGACGTTATGGCTCCGTCGAGAGATCTGAAATGTACCGTGCCCAGCTAAAAACCAAAACAAGAGGTTCCAATGAGACCTTACCCGAACTGGCCCAATCCATTAAAAAATTAACCCGCAAAGCATATCCAACAGCTGACCAAACTAGTATAAGCATTCTGGCACTGGATCAATTCATTGATGCCTTACCTGACCCAGAGATGCGATTAAGGTTAAGGGAAGCTAAGCCTAGGGATATAAATGAAGCAGAGATATTGGCCATCCGTTTGGAAACTTACAGACTGGCCGATGCCCAAAGAGTTAGAACTTCTAACGAAATTAATGGCAATGAAATGGACCCTATCTCTTCTCTAAAACAAGATAATCAAAACTTGCGGAAAGATTTACAGTCCCTTACCCAAGAAATCAGAGCTCTCACAAGAAATGGCCAAAAGTCAGCTCAAAATTTTGCACAAAATGTCCATGCATCTTACTCAAACCAGGGTTCTTACCAAAACCCATATAGGCCCAACTACCCAAATCAAAAACCCACAAATTATGGACCTAAACCCCAGGGTTCACCAAACCAAAGAAATCATAGCAATGGGAGCAATTACCCCAACAACCCCAGACCTTTCGAACCTCGAAGACAGGGAAACTACCCAATGTCGAATTCAGGGGTCGGAAGTCGGCAGTTTCAAGGGACAGGCCCCAACAACAGCCATTAAATATGGCTCAACCACTCCCAATAAAACCTAAACTCAAAAATAAAAAAAACAAAGTAAAATCTGAAAAAGAGATTCTTTGTCCTACACCTACCCCCAAAGAAATTTTAGTGGGAGATATTAAAGGGGGAAATGATGGAATATATGTTATTGGAAAAATTGGGAGTAAAAAAATACCTATGCTAGTTGACACGGGCGCTAGCGTGACTATAGTCAGTACCCAATTCTATAAAAATTTAAAACTGGAAAAGCCCCAACTTACCCAAGTTTCCATAAAACTTACATCTGCAAGTGGTGATATAATTCCAGTTTCTGGAGAATGCCCCATTCAAATATCTCTTGAAAATTTTCAAGTTACCCATACAGTACTTGTGGCTGATATACAAACCCCATGTATATTGGGATTAGATTTTATGACTCAGAATTCATGTGATTTTTTTGTGAAGAAGATGAAACTAAAGGTACAGGGTCTAGACATTCCCTGCTTTAGTAAATCTTGTGTAGAAGTTGTGTCGTGTAGCAAGATTAGTCTTGCTGAGGATATTGAAATTCCTCCCCATTGTGAATTTATTGCCCCTGCAAAGGTGGATAACCCCTTATTTAAGGATGAGGTTGGAGTAATAGAACCCATCCAGAGTTTTGTTGAGAAGTATGAATTATTGATTCCCCAAACCCTTATAACGGTAGACAGTGAGGTCGCAGTTCGGTACATGAATCTGAAAGATGAAAGTGTCAAGCTTTACAAAAATACCCAAATCGCCACAGTCAACTGTGTTGACAAAGTGTTAGAAAGGGAAGTCTCTGACGATTCCCACACCCTTAATACTCTGAACCCGGAGTTTAAACCCCAATTCCCCGACCACTTGCAGTGTATTGTTGAGAAACTCTCCAAAGAAGTTACCCTTGAACAAAAGCAAAAATTGCAAAATCTTATTATTGAATATCAAAATAGCTTTTCCACTACATCAACAGACATGGGTCTTACTAATCTTGTTGAACACAAAATTAACACTGGGAATGCCCCTCCCATTAAACAACACCCAAGAAGATTACCCTTAGCAAAAATGGGTGAAGTCGAAAAAGAAATAGAAGATATGTTAGATAAGGGAGTAATAGAAACCTCCAATAGCCCATGGAGTTCCCCGATTGTCCTAGTTAAGAAAAAGGATGGGTCCATAAGATTCTGTATTGATTATAGAAAGTTAAATGATGTGACAATTAAAGATAGTTACCCAATTCCCAGAATTGATTCTACCCTAGACGCCCTAGCAGGAGCAAAATGGTTTTCAACCATAGACCTAAAAAGCGGTTATTGGCAAGTTAAGATGGCCCCAGATGACAAACCCAAAACAGCGTTTTCCATACCTGGGGGTGGTCATTGGCAATTCTTAAACATGCCCTTTGGTCTTTGCAATGCAGGTGCTACTTTCGAAAGGCTTATGGAGAAAGTCCTCTCTAACTTGTCCTGGAAAATATGTATGGTCTATTTAGATGATATAATCATTCTTTCCCAGACATTTAATGAACACATCATAAATCTGAAACAAGTTTTCCATAGACTTAAAGGGGCAAACCTAAAAATGAACCCCAAAAAGTGTTACCTACTTCAGAAACAAGTTTCATTCTTAGGACATATTGTTGATGAAAATGGAGTCGCAACAGACCCATCCAAAATTGAATCAGTTATAAATTGGCCAACCCCATCCTCCGTTAAAAATATCAGAAGTTTTCTCGGTTTATGTTCTTATTATCGCAAATTTATTTACAAGTTTGCTGATATTGCAAAACCCCTACATAAACTCACAGAATCTAAACAAGAGTTTCGTTGGGATGAAAACTGCCAAGAAGCTTTTGATAAACTCAAACGAGCCCTTACCAGTGCCCCAATCCTCTCCTACCCAAACAATGAAGGATTATTCATCCTCGATACCGACGCTTCAAATAACGGCTTAGGCGCAGTACTTTCCCAAGAACAAAATGGAAGTGAAAAAGTCATCTGCTATTACAGTAAAACTTTCAGTGCTACAGAAAGACGGTATTGTGTAACACGCAGAGAATTATTGGCTATTGTAAAATCCATTAAAAATTTTCACCATTATCTATATGGTAGACCCTTCAAAGTTAGGACAGACCATGGTTCACTTACCTGGCTCCTAAACTTTAAAAACCCAGAAGGCCAAATTGCTCGTTGGTTCGAATTATTGTCACAATACGAATTTAAAGTGGAGCATAGAGCCGGCAGATCTCACAGCAATGCTGATGCCCTCTCCAGGAGACCCTGTCCCCTTGACTGCAAACACTGTAATAAAGCAGAAGAGAAGTATGAGCCCTCTTGCTCTGCTATAACTACAAGAGCTCAAAGTACCGCCCAAAATAATTTGCCCAATACTGATCCCCATGCCCCAATACTTGACATCAAAGAATCCCAAAACCAAGACCCAATCATTAAAACCATCATAGAATGGGTAAAGTCCAAGGACAGACCTAAATGGGAAGAAATATCCCATCTTAGTGAAGCCCATAAATATTACTGGGTCAGATATGATTCCCTCAAATTTTTAAATGGGGTCTTATTTCATATTTGGGAAGGTGTCCAGCCAAAATACCAAATTGTCCTTCCCCAATCCCTTAAGCATCTCATATTTCAACAACTGCACAACAGTGTCACTGGCGGTCATTTAGGTGTTCGAAAAACCCTATCAAAAATCAAAGACAGATACTTCTGGTATCACATGTCTCAAGACGCTAAAACCTTTTGTAGTAAATGCGATCTATGCCAATCAAGAAAATCCCCCCATAAATTACCCAAAGCACCCTTACAAAAATATATTGTGGGAGAACCTATGGAAAGGTTGGCCATAGATATTATGGGTCCACTCCCCCTTACTAAAAAGAAAAATTCATATCTTCTTGTAGTGGGTGACTACTTTACAAAATGGGTTGATGCTTTCCCTATCAAAAACCAAAAGGCCCACACTATTGCCAAAATACTTATTGAAAGAGTTATATCTATATTTGGTGTACCTATGGAATTACATTCTGACCAAGGTAGATCCTTCGAGTCTGAGTTATTCCAAGACATTTGCAATATACTTGGCATTATAAAAACCCGCACTACCCCTTATAGGCCACAGTCAGACGGCATGATCGAACGTGCTAACCGTACGATAGAGAACATGCTTTCAGCCTTTGTCAATGAAACCCAACAAGATTGGGATGAATACATACCCCTTTTAATGATGGCATATAGATCGTCTGTCCACGAATCTACAAAGGTTAGCCCAAATGAAATGGTTTTTGGTAGACCAATCCATCTACCCATTGATCTGGTGCTTGGTGTCCCAGACCCTGAAACACAAAAGCAAAAGTATGGATCTGAATTTGCAAATGAATTAGCAAGCAAATTACAAATTATTCATAACCACGCCCGTAATCAACTTCAATCATCTACCAAACACATGATCAGAGAATATAGCAAAAAAATTCATCAACACTTGTATCAAGTGGGTGATGCAGTTTGGTTTTACTCTCCAAAATATGAGAAACATGGAAAAAAGTTATGTAGACCATGGACTGGTCCCTACCTTATTGTTAAAAGAGTAAATGATGTTATATACAAAATCAGAAAAACTCTAAAACATAAGCCAAAAATTGTCCACCATAACTTACTTAAACCATATAAGGGAGATAACCTACCTTGCTTTCCCTAAATGATGATTTGATCCCCGTCTATTATTTTTATCTCTTTCCATTATATTTCCCTTTTACGTCTTGCTAATAAAATTTATTTTGTCAAATTTCAGATCCAGAAATACGATTGCACCATTTGTGATAAAGAGTTCTCACTCCCCAACCATTGTGAGAGGCATATAACGACCGTCCACTCCGGATTCGGTCATAAGTGCACCTCCTGTGGCAACACATTTTCTAGAACGGATCAAAAGCATGGTTGTCCAGTGTCTTCATTCCAATTAATCAAAAAGGCAACTGGTACGTTCACTGGCGACGAGGCGATTGAATTCCAGACCTTCCAGAGGAACAGGTCGAAGTTCTGCAATCCAGTTCAACGACCAGTCTGTTCTCAATTAGGCAACACCAACCTCGCTAGATCCAAGAGGACAGCCCAATGCTTGGAGCCTCTTCCAAAGAAGAAGCGATGCTATGGACTTCCCCCATCTGCTGGACCCTCACGTACCATCATTCCTCTGATGAGTTTGAAGATCCCAGTTCCGAAGTCTTCTGGCGACTCTCTGACACCAAAGGATCCAGTTTCTGCCTCCAGTACCGTTAGTCCCGACACTTCCACTTCTGCAGCTTTATCTGTGAAGCCAGCTTCTTCAAAAGCCTTGGAGATCCCCCTGCCTGACCTTAATAAAGACTTGGCTTTATCAGAATCGGACAAGAATTCCATTTATTCCAAGACAACTCTTGTCTCCAAACGCTCCAATCCTGATCAGTTGTCCATTCATACAGACGGTGTTATTGATCCAGAACCCGAACAGGAGTATGCTGTTCCGGACCTCCCTTCTTCCACTCCGTACATACCTACCAATAAGCTGTCCCTAAAGGTCAAAGATATCATTGCAAAGCAGGACGAGGTGGTAACCCTGAACATTGGAGGGACCATGTTCACCACCACCAGATCCACACTGCGGGAGGATCCTTCCTCGTTGCTCGCAACTTTGTCCTCTAAACTGCCATCAACACCTTTCTTCATCGACCGGAATCCAAAACATTTCCCTTTCATATTAGACTTCCTGAGGAACAGCTGCTGTGTATCATCCATCTCTATTCCAACTTCTGTTACTGCTCTGAAGGAACTTTCTCAAGAATGTGCGTTTTATGAGATTGACGTTCTCTGTAGATTAATTGAGTCCATGCTCAAGTTGTTTTCACATCAGTGATGTTGTGCTGGGTTTGTGATGCATCTGATGTGTACCTGTGATAAAACATTTTATTGATATATATGTCATATTATTCATTTTCTTAAATTGTTATCATTATTGGTTAAGTTATATGTTTATTCACATTATTGTTATTGTTTAAAATGTTATTATTAATGTATTGTATTTATGATGTCTTATTGTTATCCCATAAATTGTTGTAATTGAACTCAGTGAGTATGTTGTCTTTATAAATGGAGATTTATTCCCATATAAGGAAAGCCAACTTTCAACATAAGAGTTCTTACCTGTACAACATTCGGGACGAATGTTCAGAAGAAGGGGGGCTGTGTTACGGATTTTTCAGTCAATATACAGCTTCATGATTTTCCCTTCTATCTGTTCCTAAGTAACATGTAAAGCTTAATTTCTTCGTTAATACATCCTAGTTGTTAGGTTATTTATATCAAGATAATGCATTGTATTTATATTAGCTCGTATTGTATATTTGTTACTTATGTATATCATGAACCCGAATTTCCTCAATGAGAGAAACTCATCCGTGATATAAACGGAGTATTTACAGCAACAAGACTTACCTACAAATGTTCAAGGCATAATTCTTTTACTTATCCAAGCAATTAACTATAAGCATAGCCCCAATATATAATATATTGCCAATATATAAGCAATATTGATTGCAAAGATAATCACAGTGTGATTCTCCTCAAACATGGCGCCAATCCGTACGGTACCGTATGTTTTGCGCGTGAGGTGATTCGCACCTACCGACCAAAGTGCATATATACGAGCCCCTGAGCAGACGACAGCAGTGCAGTACAGTACAACATTTACGTAACTCACTCCCGTTCAAATGGAGCCTTTAGCGCCCAGCAGAATGGTAAATATATACTCAAGACGTTTTGTGCCTTACATTTAGGTTGGGTAAGTCTGATGCTAAATTTCGTACCCAGTATATTTGGGTCCCCCACAGATTCCCCATACTGTTTCATCGGGTAAATTACCCATTACCCATCGTATCTATTACCCATTACCCATCGAGTGATTTTGTTGTTTATTTACACCTATCTTGTATTTTGACTGTTTAATGCAATTATAAATAAATTTATAGAAAACTATAAGTCCTTTAATTTATTGGGTAAATTTCAGAAATAAGAGACCCACACAATTTATGTAACGTAAGTGTTTAAGTAACTATTAAAGCTACGAGACCCAAAAACGTTACAGTATATTACAAATAGATACCCAAACAAAAATTGATATAATGTGATGCATAAAATAACGGTCAGTACGCTAGGAACAATTATTATCGACATCATGACATCTATCCTGAAATAGTAGCCTTAGAAAACGAGAACATTTATAAGCGGACCTTTAATATTCTAGTATGCAGATTAAAATGATATGTGCAGCGCACCGTCTTTCGACCATTCCTCTTAACAAAACATACAGGGTTCGACACTATGAAGTCTTGTTTAGATGGACCTATTAATTATAAAAAAGGATTAAATTATGCAGTTTTGAATGAAACATGACCTTTCATTGTCGACCATACTCTATATTGTGCATGTAGGTTAAAAGCACTTTTTTTTAGGAAATCAAACGACAATGTTTCCGCTGAAAATGTATTCCTTATACTTATACATGTAAATTTGCGATGTAATATTGAAGTTTTTGTGTCAGGAAACCGAATGTGGACGAATTGCACATTTTTCACCCATAACGAAAATTACCACGCACGTGTGCATGCATATAACTGTCATGATTTTTATGCATGACACCTGGAGACCTGTAATAATATAATTTGATATCCATTCTGGGTAGGTTCGTGACCAAATGATGGCAGGAATGGCCAGTATATACGACATCCCCCACTACCAGTCAATAGGGTATCTGTGTAAAACTAACATTCCCTCCAGCACTGCCATGAGGGGCTTCGGTCTACCCCAGGCGCACTTTGTCATTCAGACAATTATGTTTGACATTGCAAAGCATTTGAACATGTCCTTCAATAAGGTGAGAAACACATTGGGACCATACTTGATACGTAAATTTATTTGACTTCCAGATTTTTTTTGAAGAGCTAAAACCTTAATGCCATAAAATTATTAAAATATGGACTGATGGGATTATACTATGGATATTTACAAGAACGTGTCTCGTACGTGTGGGAAAAAGACAAAATCAGCTTTAATAGCTTATTTTTAGCTCACCTGAGCTGAAAGCTCAAGTGAGCTTTTCTGATCAAAATTTGTCCGTTGTCTGTCGTCGTTGGCGTTGGCGTTGGCGTTGGCGTCTTTGTAAACTTTTCACATTTTCATCTTCTTTTCCAGAACCACTGGGCAGATTTCAACCAAACTTGGCACAAAGCATCACTGGGTAAAGGGGATTCAAGTTTGTTCAAATGAAGGGCCACACCCTCTTTAAAGGGGAGATAATTTAGAATTATTTAAAATTTGTAGGTATTTTTCAAAAATCTTCTTCTCAAAAACTATTAGGCCAGAAATGCTCCAATTTGAGCGGAAGCGTCCTCAGATAGACGTGTAGATTCAAGTTTATTTAAATCATGGTCCCCGGGGGTAGGGTGGGGCCACATTGAAGGATGAATTTTTACATAGGAATATATAGAGAAAATCTTTAAAAATCTTCTTCTCAAAAACTATTAGGCCAGAAAAGCTCCAATTTGAGCGGAAGCATCCTCAGATAGTGTAGATTCAAGTTTGTTTAAATAATGGTCCCCGGGGGTTAGGATGGGGCCACCATGGGGGGATGAATTTTTACATAGGAATATATAGAGAAAATCTTTAAAAATCTTCTCCTTAAAAACTATTTGCCAGAAAAGCTCAAACTTTTGTGGAGGCATCATCAGATAGTGTAGATTCAAGTTTGTTTACATCATGGTCCCCAGGGGTAGGGCGGGGCCACAGTGGGGGGATGAATTCTTACATAGGAATATATAGAGAAAATCTTTAAAAATATTCTGGGAAAGTTTTCAGTCCAAAAAGTAGTAACTGGTGTGAAAGCACGGGTTGTGCAGATTAAAATTTGATCAAACCATGATTCCCTAAGAAAAGTGGGGCCACAAAGTGGGGGGGGGGGGTTATATAGGAATAGAGAAAAATCTTCTTACAGGTACAACAACAAAAAGGGCTATGTATTTACCATAAAAATATGTGGATAAAAATCGGCAGATGTTTTAAATTTTTTGAGCAAGATCTACTGTACTTAGTTGTCAAGATATTTTGATTTTGATACTGTAATGCTAATTTGATCAGATATAAGGCTACTGTTGCTCAGGTGAGCGATGTGGCCCCTGGGCCTCTTGTTTTAATTAGTAGTTTATAATAACGAGACTTCCTCTATCGTGTTACTAATTTCAATTCTATAAAGTTGAGAGAGATGAACACTTACAAAGAGGGAGACACAGATGTGTATGGGAAAGTCCTGACGGACTTTAATCTACCGCGATGTTGGGATGATTGTAAAAGTCAGAGCAACTTCGAAATCATGGAAAAAGAAGTTGCAACGTTCAATCGGTAATTAAAGCAAAAATATATATACACTAGTATTAAACTGTCTTTTTATTGAAAGTATCATTTACTTAATGTGCTCTAGTCTAAATAAGTTTCACTACAAGAGGGTTCCACTAACCTAATTATTCATTTTTTTTTTGGTCAAAATACTAAAACAAATTTAGATTTATTTTATCAAAAGTAAACGAAATACTTAATATAATACATGGATTTCATTCCATTGGTAAAACCGGTAATTTTAAAAATCTTGATAAGTTTACCAAAACTATTTCAGGGGCAATACGTGTAGAAAACGAGGTCTGGCTATGTCGCCTTGTATATTCTTTTTCGGATATCCACCTATGTTGCTAAATCAGGTATTTCTTCAAAATATTATGATAGTTTGAAATAGCAAGTAACTTCTAATATTTTACTTTGATTTTGAAAATTATCCAAAATACTCAAACAACACAAATTAATGAAAATCGGTAACATGGTATTAAGTAGGCCTTGTAGAACATAGCTAAAAATTCTTGCATTTTGAAGAAGTCAATATATTGAAAGTTTCACTTTAAAACTAGGCTGGTGCTCTAGTCAATGTGTACTTGGATGGTTCTGTTCTGATATCTCACGGTGGAATAGAGATGGGACAAGGTCTCCACACCAAGATGTGTCAGGTAATATCATTAAGACGACAGAGGAGGTATTTTCATTGAAAATATACTTCATATTTTATTATTGATTCATTTTTTTCTTCAAATATTAGCAATAATGTCTATGGATTTAGATTAATTTTTTTAAGTTTGTAAAAGTACATTTTAAAAAATTGAAAGTCTTTTTTTTCTTTTTTTTATTTACCTGTCCCAATCTGATTTTAAAAAAAAGTGTTAATTTTATAAATCAATTGAAATTCAATATAATTGATTCATTTGTCTCAATACTTACTAATATAATTGTATAATATGCAGATTGCCGCTACGGTATTGGGAGTACCTTTAGACTTGGTCCATCTGTGTGAAACAAACACCTACTCTATCCCAAACACTGTGGAATCAGGAGGGAGCTTTGTGGCTGATATCAACGGAGGGGCGGTCAAGGTAAAACAACTTCACAGTAAACTGTTCCTTGTAATATCGCGAGCTAGTATACGCTTAGTACAGAGGGACATTTCTTGAAAAGTTGTTTCCGGTTAGTTTTGGAACAGTGTTATTATGCGTTGCATAATTTTTCCCGATTTGTTGACAAGAAGGTTGACCTGCTCTTATCTCTAAATGATTGCCTGAAATAATCCATAGTAATTGTATAATATAATTTGTCTGATTTATATTATCTTAGATTTGTGTTTACCATGAAATTAAATGACGCTGTGCTGGCTTTTTTATAGTATAGAATACATTTATTGTTTTTCTAGATTGCATGTGAGACTATAAAAGAAAGATTAAAGGTGCTGGAACAAGCAATGCCACAGGCCTCGTGGAATGAATTGGTATAGCTCTGAGTTTGCTACATGTAATTGAAGAAACCGTTGAAAATATTCTGTAGTATACAGTGTACAATTATTGTATGTTTAATAATTTTTGCAATCTTTAAATCTATATTTCATATTATTAATTGTTTTATTTTATAATATAGGTTCAGGCGGCGTTTTTCAGCAGGATAAGCCTGTCAGCCCCAGGATATTATAGGTAAGAACGATTATTACTCAGTATCAATTTTTTTTTCAAATACCCCAAAATTATATTAAATTATAAAATCATTCTAAAAATTTAAAAAAAAATCCTTCTCAGAGACATGAATGCGCATAGGGCCGTTGCTTATACCCGGTTTCTGTAGTGCTAAGCGGATGAGAGTCATTGACTCCCCCTTGATAGGACACCAGTTCATTGCAGGTTAACCCCCAGAATATAAAGTGCCCCATCTAAGTGCAAAACACGCAACATCAAGTGACCTCAGTGGGGTTTGAACCAAAAACTTTTCGGTTACTGGCCTACCGCCCATGACCACTGAGACATGTGCTCTTCTAATAATAAAATAAACTAAGTCTTATTTGTACGGAGATAAAAAGGATTTGAAATGACTTCAACCATGTAGCTTTCCTTGATCACAGAACTAAGTCATGTGGATTATATATTATATTCCCGGCGACGAAATTTCGTGGATATAGAACCATTTTAACAAGACCTTGGACTTTCACTAGGACGTAGTTATCTATTTCTTGCGTCAAAACAAGTTAAAATTGACGCGGTTTGAAGCGAAATATGCACCGATTGCGAAGTCATAGCTCAAAAGCCAGACAAATTTTGTTGATTTCAAAGGGCCATGGCTGAGTTGCTAGCAATGAAATAGACAGGCCTAGGCCAACGTCACATTGCTGTTTGACACAACTACCCAAAGTCCAAGCTCTTGTTAAAATGTTTCTAAGTGCACCTACAGCATGCTTGTTATATGAAACTTTTTAATTTTGTCATCCACAAATGGTGAGAATTCGAATGTCATAGCATAGATAAATATGAAAATTTAATTCCTGGAGACATGTTTCTTTGGTCAATATCAAATATTGATATCAGATGCAAAGTATCGATATTCTATTTACAGACCACGTGATAAAGGTTATGACTTCAGTAAACAAGAGGAGGGCGGGGAATATTGTCAGTACCATGGTTACGGAGCTGCTTGTTCATTGGTCGAAATCGATGTGCTCACCGGGGAACACCAGGTTTTCAGGGTTTTTTTATTGGTCGTTTTATGGGAAGAGACATTTTGAAACATTTTTGTCTTTTATCAAATTTACGAATTTAAGTTTTATAAAAAGTAAACCAAGGATTTGTGTACTTCAATGCAGTTATATGATACCAATTGTTTACCTTCGCTCGTTATTAAAATGTAAGCATTTAGTTTTGTAACTGGATAATTACATGTATGTGTAATCACATAGAATATTGAAATTCCTTCACTATTTTGATAATTCAAAGATCTTTACAGTTTACTGCAAGGTAAACGATGTACATCTATGCAAAGTGTGTGTACAGTATAATCTTTTATAGAGTACAAAGCAAATCTAATGGATATCTTTCAGATTTTGAAAACGGAGATAGTTTATGACGTTGGGAAAAGTTTGAATCCTGCTATCGACATTGGTCAGATTGAAGGGGGGTTTGTTCAGGTATTGTAAAAGATGAACCCTTTGTCATGAATTCAAAATACTTCTTCCAGGACAATTCAACAATTCCACACGTAAAATAAATCACGCATTTATACCTGCATACTCTGAGTCAATATCACGTGCGGGTTTGTTTACATTTAAAAGGGATGTGGAATGATGACGTCAGAACAGCTGACCGTAAATCCAGACGTCGGCAGTATTGAGGCTTTTGGTCCGATCAACTATAAAATACCCGGAATACGAAATATTCCTAAAGATTTCAAGGTCTCGCTGCTGAAAGAAGCTGCAGGTGGACATAAAGATTTATATTCTTCGAAGGTTTGGTTTATTACATTTCACCAGTTAAAAGTTAGCCAGTACAATGTATATGCACCAACAAGTGCTTGACCTTCATAAAAATTTATTTCATATTACTATGAAATATATAATGTACATATTTTAACACGTTTGGAAAAAAAATGAATTTAGGTCTTATTATTTTTTTTCAATTTGTCTTTGATTGATTAGGTGGTTATTTTAAGAAAGTGATACACCAGATTACCATACTAGTATGTTTCACTGAATATTCCCTAATATTAAGGGCATTGGTGAGCCGCCTTTCTTGTTGTCCGTTTCCGTCCACCTCGCTCTGAGAGAAGCCGTTTTGGCGGCACGAGAGGCGAATGGATTGTCTGGGAACTATCATTTGGAATGTCCAGCAACTCCAGAGAGAATCCGAATGGCATGCGCAGGACCTATTGTTGATAGGGTAAAATACTTGCAGTGGTTACAGAACTAATGCATTGTAATATAATATTATAGGGTGTAAGTAATCGGTTTGATGGGTTTTTTCAGTGTATCGGTGTCAAAGAAGAAAAGAAGAAGATTCAAGTGTAGAAGTGGTCGAGAATTTTTTATTATATGAATGCAGCATATTTTAAAAGAGGCATTGTAATTTGTTTTATTATTGAAATTTGCAAACCCAAGATCTACTGTTGAAGAGTTCTTGCTGTTCTCTGTTGAATTGACGTTGAAGAATTTGCTGTAATGTAAATATCTACATAAATAAAAGTATTACTTTTCAATTACCGCGACAATGAAAATTCACTTTGTTCCAATGAGACAAAGCAATAGATAATTACAACCATGTGACTGCACCCGTTTTATCTTATCAAATAATTATTAATTAAGCTTATTTTGCTGTAATATTTGGATTGCTAATATAATTAATCTTAACGCCAATTTTTAATAATTTATGATTTATATAGTGGCATTGTAAAATTCATGTTGATTTACATTTATATAAATTGTTTCGTTGTGTACATGTACATCTGTTTGATGAAGGATGGCCAATACTATGCTGTGTACAAAATCTAAACTTAAATAAAAACTTAAGCTTTTTTTATAATATTCATGGATTACTTAATAGTTATGTGATTACTGTGGTGCAACCCCTCTCTCTACAATGTATATATTTTTTCTAATTTAACTCTTTTTTTTCAATTAAGCATATCAAGTCTTAATGATGTCCCAAAGCTACCTGAGCATGTGCCTGGACCCCCTGATCTTGAATTTAATGATATTATAATAATTGAGCAAGATGTTATTGACCAATTAAAAATACTTAATGTAACTAAACCTCCAGGACCAGATGGTATTTCTTCAAGAATTCTCAAAGCAACTTCTTCTATATATAAACCTCTCACTAAACTATTCAACCTATTTCTTAGTAAAAAATGTCTACCATATATCTGGAAACAAGCTAATGTTACACCTGTAGTTAAGAACAAGGGCAGTGCTGATAATCTTAATAATTTTAGACCTATTTCTTCAACAAGCTCATTGTGTAAGATTATGGAAAAAGTATTTTTCAAATATATGTTTAATTACATTAAAGACAATGAGCTACTATCAAAATTCCAGTCAGGTTTTCAACCAGGGGATTCAACTGTAAACCAACTAGTAGAAATATATGATAAAATTATATCAAGTCTAGATAGAGGAAAAGATATTCGATTTATCTTCTGTGATATTTCTAAAGCATTCGATAGAGTTTGGCATCTTGGTCTTATTCATAAACTTGAGGGACTAGGTTTTGGGGGTAACATATTAGGCTGGATAGAAGATTATTTGACTCATAGGCAACAGAGAGTAACATTAGAAGGATTTTCATCTACATTTCAGATGTTAGATGCTGGGGTTCTACAGGGTTCAGTACTTGGTCCTTTTCTATTCCTGCTATATATAAATGACATTACTAATGGCATTACAAACAATATTAGATTATTTGCAGATGATACTTCTCTATTTGCTATTATTGATTATTATTGATGATGATGTCATACAACAAACTTTATCAATTACTAATGACCTTAACATAATAAAAAATTGGGTCCAATCATATTAATGGTATTTATGAAAAGGCATGCAAAAGGTTGAATATATTAAGATTGCTCAATCATACAATTGATAGAGAAACACTGGTTAAAATATATATGGCTTTTATCAGACCTATACTGGAATATGGGGATGTTGTGTGGGGCAACTGTACGAAGGAAAAGTCTGAATTGCTTGAATAGGTACAAATAGAAGCAGCCAGAATAATAATAGGGTTGAGAGTTAACTCTTCTAAAAGTATCTTATATAGTGAACTTGGCTGGGAAACCCTACAATCTCGAAGGGATAATCATAAGCTTATTCGATTCTACAAAATAATTCATGGTTTAGCACCGCAATACTTGTTAGATTTAATTCAACCATACTTTCCAACTGAACAATAAGGTCTAATGGCAATTTTTACTCTCTGCCACTATGTCGGACCACTCCTTATTACAATAGCTTTATTCCGTCTACAATTAAATTATGGAATAATCTTGATGCAGAAATTAAAGATTCATCATCTTTGTCTATTTTTAAGTCAAAACTCAAAAACCAAAATATACCCAAAACTTACAAACACTACAGTTTTGGAAATAGGAAAGAAAATATTATTTTATGCCAATTACGGAATAAAGCTAGCAATTTAAATGCTCATTTATTTAAGGATTTTTCAATTAATGGTAGTCGATGTACAAACTGTGGTTCTGAATCTGAAGGAAATATCCTTTTTTTTCGAATGTCCAAGATACACTCAACAAAGAGTTCAATTTTTTAATCAATTTAATGACATTAGTGTACCTTTTCATATTAAATATAATCTTTATGGTAGCTCTGACTTTTCATACAACTTAAATTGTAAAATCTTTTCTTATGTTCATAGTTATATCATAGCTTCTAAGCGTTTTTGACTTTTTTATTAATTAGTACTCTTTTTAATTACTGTTTCCTTCAAATAGGCTGGATCATGAAAACTCTATACTTATGTTTGTCTGTCGGTATAAATGAATGAGGTGATGGGTTTATAAATGTAGGTATGAATGTGTTCTTGTATATGGTAAACAACAAATTAACGTACAATTTATACATGACAAAAGTCAAGTTTATTATTTAATATCCAATTATCCCTTGTCTTGTATACTAAAAATATCAATAATGTATCACTCTGTAAACTGGCAATACTATATTCTATAGATTATTTTATAACACCATTACTTGACTTTGTATTTTGGAGAGGGTTTATATAGGCTTTGCCTGTTGCCTAATCCATTTGATTACTCAATAAAATATATTTAAATTTATATATTTTTTTAACTGGATCATCGAATTCAGACTCGCGCGTGAACAGGAAGGTAAAGTATCGTAACGTGACCTCGTGTCTTCGTCTCGGACGTCCGAGTCGTGCAATGTGTGACAAAACACTGATCACAATTCACAAAATTAGCTTGCTATCGACGTACAATTTTATGACTATTAAGACGATGCTACGGTTTATTTATTTATATGATTCCCACTATTTCTAACGGAAACTAAAAGTTAATTCATAGCTCTATAGAACAGCTTTAGAAACTGACAGGACTGAAATTTACACGCCCCAGTTATCGATTGGCCGATATCTAAAGTGACCTAAGTAAAATCACGGACTGCAGGAAATTATCATGAGGATGTCAGACTCAAATTCCCATATATAGAAGACGATTTGGCTGTTTCTTTTAGCTAACATACTGATGTACATGTACGTAAACAATAATTTGCAATTGGTGAATTTTACTTACTTTTTACAATCAATTTATTAATTTGTTAAAAGAAAGATGTAAATATAAACAATGAAATGCATTCTTTGATAATTCATGCGGGTTATGACGATAGCGATCATTGCAGAAAAAAATACATAACCTGCTAACGCGGGTTATGTATTTTTACTACAATGTCGCCACCTTCATATCCCGAATGAATCACCAAAGAAAGCATTTTATTGTTTAAATATTAAATATTTAAGATCAAACGAGAATATTTTCTAACTCAAAAATATCAAGAGATTTGTGAAAGTTGATGGTCATCAACTGAGAACATGAAGCTCAGATAATTTCTCTTGCAATTAATTTAAAAAACTTAAAACTAATGACTGTAAAAAGATTGGATAATTTAACTTTACTTCATATCTTGAATTATCAACAATCGATGAACAATATAAATATATGCGCATGATTTTATTATTGTCCTCCGGGACATCATCACTGACATCATCACTGACAATAGAATCTTTTCAATCACATTGAATCAATGAACTTATTATTATAGAAGTTAAATGCAAAAATTTAACCAGACGAAACAAATAAAAGCTCAAGGTTTTAATAGTCTTAACTGCATGTTTATTATCTTCAGTACAAATAATTTAAGTAAACAACAAATGGGATAAATAAAATCATTTTGCACGCAAAGATGACTACATCATTGAAATGCAATCCTATTATAAAAATAGGAAAAAGGTGGGTGGGTGGGAGTGTTGCCTTGCAGGAATATGTCACTCTGCTACTCAAAATGTTTGCAATCTTCTGTGCCCCGTTGCTCTATACATCCCTACTTTTATTTCATTCCTACAGCTGGTCCCGAACCATCTGATTAAAATCAGATCCTTGTTTTTCTATTGTCGCTGTATGTAGGTTCTCGATCCGCTCCTTGTTTTTCTGTAGCGACAATTGAAAAAACAAGGAGGATGATCGAGGATCTGATTCTAATCAGATTGCTCCCGAAGCAATCATTCGTCCATCAGTGCATTTGGTTTTGAAGAACGACTCGGACTTCGAACGCATTGGCACAATGCTATCCTCATCTGACACTCTATTTTGAAACAATTGTACTCGTGTTTCCCGTAATATCGCATAATGCCATAGAGTTCAATCACATCAACTCTGCACTGTGTATTCATGTTAGAGCAACCCGGCCCAGAATCAGTAGCGTGACTTGTAAACAGCAAGCAGCAACACCCCCTACCACCAACCACCCTCACCAATTATTTGCATGCTACATTAATATATGATAAAATTCATTGAAACTTATCGATTGGTTCCATGATAAAATAAGACCAATGACTCGATTGAAATAGAAAAAAAATGTCCAGAATATGAACGATATCAAGGTGGAAAGACAGTTCATGAATATAGTGTTCCTCTTTCACAACAAGAATCCTCTTCGAAAGCCGTAGTAGTTGTCTGAGGAGGATGTGGCCTGGGGCGGGGCACTAGTCCTTTGAGTGACAGTTGGTACGGTTGCTTCTGTAGACGCGGTTCCGATGTTGTCGGTTTTGTCTACAATTATAAAAATTTATAAATACAATGACTATGTATTTAGTAATAATACGATTAGTGATACAGAAAGTGACACCTCTAAGGCTGGCTACAAATGTGAAAGTCTTATACCAGATTTTTTTAGAATATAAAAAGATATACTAAATGCATGACTGTTTTATAATTCGGAAAAGGTTTGATTATTTGAATTACATTGTTTTGTAATCAATGAACACTGCGGAAGGTAGACATACCCTGGAATTTTGAGGCAATCCATTTGTAGGTCCACTGGGTGGTCAGATAAACCAAGTGCATTGTAACAATCATGATGATCAAGAAACGTGTAGCAAGACAATCGCTGTTGTTAGACGAATGTCAATCATTCAGTAACTTATTGTGATGTCACAATTGACGACGTAACAATCATCTGACGTCAGAGAATAACTCCATTTCGACGTCATAGTTTGAGGAAGCTTATATATGTAGTGAATATACAAGGGACAATTTTAAAAAATGGTTGTGACCGAAGTATGTGTAATATATTCATTGTATATAAAATTTCTGTGACCACATAAACAAAATGTATACTGTTTGTGTTTTTATTTCAAAATAGACAGTTTTCCTAACATTTTGGTTGATAAACTTTTAAGACATTTTTCAAACAAATTTTGTTAAATGTAATTTGAATTATTATGCCTGCTGTTCAATCCATTTCAATGTATCTGTATACTTGAATAAAATACTTCTTAAATTAATTTGAATTATTAAATTAAAGAGAATATAAGCGCGTTTATTTTAAACAAAGAAGCCATTAAAATGGTATTGGTAATCAAATATACATGTATTTTACAATTTTTACTACTTCCAAGTTACGTATAAATGTACATCGAGTTTTATATCCTCTTGTGGTACATGTAAATGATTAACGCATATTAAGAGACATTGTACTAGCAATTTGTTTCATTGTTGAAACTTGCAAACCCAAAATCTAGCTTTGAACATTTCTTGCTGTTGTTCTCTGTTGGTGTGACTTTAAAGAATTTGCTTGTATTGAATATAATTATCTACATAATATAGTAATACTTTTTAAGGGTGTTGTTTACTTAGGGTTTGAGTTCTCATATCAGATTGTTATAAAGTTTAATGTCATGAGTAAAATTTGTTCTAAACACAAAAAGTATTTATGAAATGAATTATTATTGACATAACATTCGATATTTCTACACTATTATGGAATTAGGCTCAAACAAAAATAGACTTTTAGCCAAACAGAGGAAATTCGGACTAAATTTTGCAGATCTTGTTTTCCGCTAAAACATTATTGGCAGTATTCTAATATTAAAAGTTAAGATTTTATATTTTAGACTATATAATTTTGCATATTTTCTACTGGTTTTAACTCACTTATTCAGTAAAATATTTGTATGGCATGAATTGCAAAAATATTGAAAAATGCTTAAAAACGATAAAAGACATAATATCTCAAAATTTTGATCATTGACCTCATATAAATTTTATGCCAACAGAATAAGGTCAATATAAGTAGTTTAATACTATAAATGGTTTTTTATTATCATCATTCAATTTTTTGTAAAATTCGATAAAAAATGGGTAGGAATTTGAAAACTGATAGAGGAAATTCGGATTGGAATATTTTTAAAAATTGTCGCTGAAATTTTAATGCTTTTTATCTATTTAGTGCCACTACCGTCCATAAACTGTATTCCATTTTTTAAAGTGTTTAATTATTTGTAATATTTTCACAATTAAGAAAATCTCAATCGTAGTATAAAATTTTATTAGATTTTCCTTGATTTTTCAAAATATATTCAATGGCCATTAACTCAAAAAGTAGGTCATTGACCAACTTCTTTGAAAGAGAAAATTAACACTACAATCAAAGGTCTATAATATACAAGAGATGGCTTTTCATTATCATCAGTGGAATTTTTTTTCATTCTGAGTAAACGTCATCCTTAATTACTGCGACAAGGAAAATTCAAATTCCCTATGTTCCAATGATGCTTTCGCAATATCATATACAATCATGTGACTGCACCCATTTTTCTTATCAAATGATTATTAATTAAGCTTATTTAGCTGTAATATTTTTGATTGTTAATATAGTTAATCTTAACGCCAATCTTTATTGATTTATGATTAATATATCTGCATAATATAATTCATGTTGATTTACATTTATATCAATTGGTTCGTTGTGTACATCTGTTTGATGGAGGATGAACTATACTATGCTGTGTACAAAATCTAAACTTAAACTTTATCTTTATTTGATAATATTCATGGATTACTTAATAGTTATATGATCACTGGGGTGCAGCGCTCTCTCTACAATGTATATGTATTTTTAACTGGATCCTCGAATTCAGACTCGCGCGTGAACAGGAAGGTAAAGTATCGTAACGTGACCTCGTGTCTTAATTCATCTCAGACGGTCGAGTTGTGAGATATGTGACAAAACAATCATAATTCACAAATTTATTTTGTTATCGACGTACATTTTTATGACTATTAAGACGATGCTATGGTTTATAAATATTTATGCTCAATGAAACGCTCTACAATATCATGAGATTTGTGAAAGTTGATGGTCATCAACTGAAAACATGAAGCTCAGATACTTGTAAGTTCTCTTGCAATTAATTTAAAAACTTAAACCAATGATAGTAAAAGATTGGCCATGGATAATTTAACTTTACTTTATATCTTGAATGATCAACAATCGATGACCAATATGATGTTATTAATGTCATCCGGGACATCATCACTGACAATAGAAACTTCCAATCACATTGAATCAATGAACTAGTTAAATGTAAAAATTAACCAGAGCTAAAGATTATAATAGTCTTTACAACATGTTTATTATCTTCAGTACAAATAAATGAAGTAAACAACAATTAAATGTGATAAATAAAATCATTTTGCTCGTATACATGACTACACCATTGAAATTTAATCCGAATCTGAATATGGGAAAAAGGTGGTAGGTACATGTAGGTGGGAGTGTTGCCTTGCAGGGATATGTCACTCTGCTACTTAAAATGTTTGCAATCTTCTGTGTCCCGTTGCTCTTTACATCCCTTCTTTTATGTCTTTCATACAGTGGGTCCCGAACCATTTGATTAAAATCAGATCCTCGATCCGCTCCTCGTTTTTCTATTGTCACCGATGTAGATCCTCGATCCGCTCCTTGTTTTTCTAGTGTCGATCCGCTCCTCGTTTTTCTATTGTCACCGATGTAGATCCTCGATCCGCTCCTTGTTTTTCTAGTGTCGCTGTAGCGACAATAGAAAAAACAAGGAACGGATCGAGGATCTGATTCTAATATTAGATTGCTCCCGAAGCAAAACAATACAACTGTATTAGCTTTGGAGAACGACTCGGACTTCGAACGCATTGGCACAATGCTGTCCTCATCTGACACTGTATTTTGAAACAATTGTACTCGTTGTTTCCCGTAATACCGCATAATGAGTTCAATCACATCAACTCTGCACTGTGCATTCATGTTAGAGCAACCCGGCCCAGAATCAGTAGCGTGACTAGTAAACAGCAAGCAGCAACACCCCTACCACCACCACCCTCACCAAATATCTGCATCCTACATTAATATTTGATAAAATTCATTGAAACTTATCGATTGGTTCCATGATAAAATAAGACCAATGACTCGATTGAAAATAGAAAAAAAAATGTTCAGAATATGAACGATATTAAGGTGGAAAGACAGTTCATGATTATAGTGTTCCTCTTTCACAACAAGAATCCTCTTCGAAAGCCGCAGTAGTTGTCTGAGGAGGATGTGGCCTGGGGCGGGGCACTAGTCCTTTGAGTGACAGTTGGTACTGTTGCTTCTGTAGACGCGGTTTCAACGTTGTCGTTTTTGTCTACAATTATAAAAATTTATAAATACAATGACTATGTATTTAGTAATAATACGATTAGTGATACAGAAAGTGACACCACTAAGGCTGGCAACAAATGTTAAAGTCTTATACCATGAAAAAAATGACAATAGCAATCCGTCAACCATCTCAAAAATTCATAAAACGAAATACAAATTCAAAGCAGAGCAACACGGACCTGCAATAAGATGGAGGTAGGACCAGGTACCTAGGAGGAGTGAGCATCCTCTGCTGACCGGTCGCACCAGCCGTGTGTTTTTTGTCGTAATCGGGAAAAGACGGAAAAGTCCGTAGACAATTGGGTGATTAATTATGGTCTAACAATCAGTATGAAAAACGTCAGTCAGCATGCGACCCAGTGGAAGATTGTATTTGCTGACAAGGTCGTTGTATCGACCATAGAACTTACGAAAAGATGACTTCAAACGAGACTGTTGATAGTCCTGTTTTATCAACTTGTTTGTCAGTAGCTTGCCTCGTCTTAGAAACAGTTCATACGAAGAGCATGCCCTTGCGTATCGAATTAATGAGAGACAAAAACACCATATGCAGGTGATGAAGGTATATTGCTACATAGGTAAGGAAAGTTAACTATAGAAAAATTGAAGTCATCGCGTTTATCATAAAGTTTTGTTGTTAGGTAACCATCAATGTCCATTTCCAGTAAAATATCCAAATATGAAACAGATGACGCAGTATCTGTGGTATCTTTTATTTCAAGTACACTGGGATATATCGAGTCGACCTAAGTATGGAAATCACAATTGTTAATTGATAATACGTCGTCTAAATACCTGAATGTTGAGTTGAAGGCCACAGCGAGTGATTTATTTTTTTTCATGTACAAGTTTTTGAATAAATTCTGCTTCATAAGAATACAAAAATATTCTTATACCAGATTTTTTTAGAATATGAAAAGATATACCGGTACTAAATGCATGACTGTTTTATAATTCGGAAATGGTTTGATTATTTGAATTACTTTGTTTTGTAATCAATGAACACTGCGGATGGTAGACATACCTTGGAATTTTGAGGCAATCCATTTGTAGGTCCACTGGGTGGTCAGATAAACCAAGTGCATTGTAACAATCATGATGATCAAGAAACGTGTAGCAAGACAATCGCAAACACTGTCGTTAGACGAATATCAATCATTCAGTAACTTATTGCGATGTCACAATTGATGACGTAACAATCATCTGACGCCAGAGAATAACTCCATTTCGACGTCATAGTTTGAGGAGGCGTATATACATGTACAGTTGTGAATACAAGGGACAATTTTTTAAAAATG
Organism: Magallana ariakensis; assembly: GCA_020458035.1. Taxonomy (NCBI): domain Eukaryota; kingdom Metazoa; phylum Mollusca; class Bivalvia; order Ostreida; family Ostreidae; genus Magallana; species Magallana ariakensis. The sequence goes on from CM035813.1 coordinate 24,509,633, forward strand.
GTTGTGACCGAAGTATGTGTAATATATATTACATTTTATATAAAATTTCTGTGACAACATAACAATACTGTTTGTGTTTTTACTTCAAAAGAGACAGTTTTTCTGATATTTTGGTTGATAAACTTTTAAGACATTTTTCAAACAAAACGTAATTTGAATTATAAAAAAAATAGAATAAGTGCGTTTATTTTAAACAAAGATCGAAGCCATAAAAATGGTAGTGGTAATCAAATATACATGTATTCACAATTTTTTACTACTACCAAGTTACGTATAAATGTACATCGCGTTTTATACCATCTTGTACATGTAAATGAATAACGCATTTCATAAGCATAAGTAACTAAATCTGTAATATACTTCATGCGCGGATCCAGAAATTTTTTCCAGAGGGGGGGCGAAGGATAATTGTGTTTTCCAAGGGGGTCCGAGGCATATTTGCGATAATTTTATTATGTAAATTTGATAAATTTTCATTTTCCGGGGGGGGGGTCCCTCCCCTAGATCCGCGCATGTACTCATAACATCCCTGTCATGGGGGAATAGAAAATATTGTTTGTCATGTTTTCAAAAAATATATATAATAAAATAAACTGTAATAATACAAATCACAACTTATTTAAATAGAATTAAACAAAGAATCAAAAGTTAACATGCTCAATGCAAGTCGGAATCTATCTCTCTTTTTTTTTTTTAATTTCATTTAGCAATGTTTAGTTGTGTGCAATAATGAGCCTAATTTCCATGACCATCGTATTTATTATATCGTTTCACAGCATTGAAAATTAATATAAATATTCTGCATGTGCATGCATAAAATATGATTTACAAGCTTCCAGCGTTTATAAGGCGGTGTGTGGACTGTCGATGCATCGAAGGATCAGAGTGATTGCCCGTTAAATAAATGTAACGTCTACGAGGTGGCGCTCGAGCATGTTTATGGGGCAACAAAGATGGCGGATGTAATGGAGGGAACGAACAAGTGCAAAGTTTAAGTGTAAGTCAATTAAATAGCCTATCCTACAGATGTGCTTTATTTTTTTGGAAATGTATAATATACTATCCAAATATATTGCACTCTCTTTGTTGTATGGTGGGTTTTTTCAAATATTAAATGAAAATTTATTTTTTTTTCTTTCGTGAAGTTTGGGACGTTTTCTGTCAGTCACTGTATGTTTTTATGGTTTGCTCCCTTATCTATCCTCGTCCTTTGTTCATATGCTGTTTTTATCTGCTATAATTAAGGCTTACTGTCAGATCGTTTAAGAAATTTTATTCATGTTTAAAAGTTCATAAAACCGTATGTATATTTTCTTACAGGTTTCAAAGTTGAAGCAAACTTCTATATTTTCGTTTCAAACCGTTGATACAGAAAAGAATCAAGATGCCTCCAAGACACAGGGCTGGTCCTGTGGACCTCACAGATGCTGACATCAGCTACCCTCTGAACCGCCTCTTTGATGAGTACAACTTGGATCACATTCCAGTCGATGAGCGCTTGGGTTTGTTCAAACAGAGGGATCTAGCCCATGTAAAACACTATAAAGCTGCAGTCAAGATATTTGGTGGACCGTTAAGTAGAAAAAGAGTCATGATTGCTCCACCAATGGAAACACCCTTGAAGCATCGCCTGGGATTGTATCAAGGTCGCAAGTCTCCTCCACTCTCTCCCCCAGTGCTAAATGCCAATCTGAAAGAGCAGATTCCGATAGAACCAAAGCCATCAGAAGAAGAGATGATTGCTGACAGAGAAACTAAGAAAGAAGAAGATTACAAAAACTGGATGAAAGACCGACAAAAATTCCGCAATGATCTCGAGAATATGGGTTTAAGTGAGCACTGGTTGAATCAAAAACCCAGTATGACTGCCTTAGAAAAAAGGGTGCTGGTTAGAATGATAAAAGAAAGAACTCCCCATTATGAGCCCCCTCCTGTTGTACCAGAAACCCCAACAGAGGCCTTAATTCATGATGTGCCAAATGTTAAAATTCCCGCCCCTCTGGGCATTAGGATATTGGAAGAGCACTTGAGAAAAAATAAGATGCGACTGCTTGACTTATTTGTGGCCACTGATAAAGACAAGGACTGGAAAATCACCAGGGATGAGTTCAGAAAGGTCATCAAGGAGGTAAGTGTTGCAGAGACTTGGGTTAAAATGTTAATTTCCATATTGTTTGCTTAATTTATTTATAATGATTCAACATATAAATAGCATTTCCCATGATTTGAGACAATGTATGTTTTTATCAAATGATTTTTGAGAAAGAATGTCCCTATTCTCAGTAGCTCAGAAAAATACATGTCAGTCATATACCCATATAAATCATGTGAAATTATTTTTATTGTATATTTTAAATTTGATTTTATGCTCAACATGCTTAAGTTATTATGTAATAAGTTTTTTTTATATATATGGAAAGGAACTTAATTGGTTTCAAGAGAATTGCATAAAATTTACAAAATGTCAGAGCAACAGAAATAAAAAATAATAACATGGTCACGTAATGTTTACTGAATACTGATGAAAACTGTTACATGTGATTATGAGGGCTCGATAGTTGTGGCCATTTTTAGACTGTATTGATCTCCATAGAAAAAAGAGCGCTGTATAAAAATATTAGGAAAATACCCAAATTAAAAAGGAAAAATTTCTGGTCTTTACTAAATAATAGTTTATAGCTAAACATACAATTTCTTCATATTTTAGGTAGATCTGATGGTTAATATGTTGACCATCTAGCCTCCTCAATGAATGGAAATTTTAAATTGTCAAAATACTAGTGTTGCTACTTTAAAAAATTTCTCTCCCCTGCATGTAGCTGTCTCATTGTTATGACTGATAAAGGCTCTGAGTTGATAGTAAGAAAAAAAATATTTTTGAGTCATTAGTACTACATGTATTTTAGTCAGTCTGAAGAGGGTAAACAAATATTTTCTAAGGTGGCTAAATAATTGGAAAAAATATCAGATACTGGTATATATATATACATATATTAAGTCTTGAATTTATTATTGTTTTCTTCAGTCAAAGGTTCCAATGTCCGAGGCCCTCCTGGAGGATATGATTCTCTCCCTTGATATTGATTATGACAACAACTTGGACTATAAGGAGCTTGCTAAAGGCTTGTCATTCTGGAAAAAAGAGAGGAGAGAAAATCGAAGAAAACAAATTTCAAGAGAATCTACAATGGACTCTTTTAAATCTAGATCAAGTGAGTTGATATATTAAAGAAGAAAGCAAGAAAGTTATACATCAATCTGATTAAAATCAGATCCCTGATGCTCTCGTTTATATTTATAGCTACATAATTGATATAAACGAGAACAACAAGGATCTGATTTTAATCAGATGTGTTATACATGTACCATTTGGGATTTTTGTCAAATTTATGAATTTGTTTCTTAATGCTTGTCTTTTGAGTTTGTTTTTATTTATTATTATAAAAAAAAAAAAGAATTTAACAAAAAGTATTATTAAGTGAAGTTTTATTTTTGGGTGTAAATGACCATGTATTAAATCATTGATATTTTTCCTTGAACGATGATCCGAAAATTGATCTACTGTATACTCGTTTATTTCTTTTCACAAGATTTCTAGTTTGCAAGTCTAGCAAAATTGGATGTAAATTAAATGATTTTACAGTATAAAAAAAATACCATTCATAGTCAGTAGTGTAACCAATACATGTACTGTACAGTAATATAAATGGCATATATTATTTCATGTTTATTTACAGGTTCATCCACTTCATTACATGGAGCCAGAGCCAATTCATCAGATGAAATAGTTGATGATCATCAAGCTTCTGGGTCAGATGAAAAAATCATTCGTAACTTTTCTCCCAGTCGATCCAACCAAGAAATAAATGCTAAGTCATCAAAATCCTCTAACACCCAGCAGCCCCAGGATTCTCCGAGAAAGTCTGTTAAGTCCTCCAAACAAACAGAATCAGAAAAACCTTTCACTGATCGGACTCAAGGGTCAAAGTCCCCCAAACAGGGGTCTGTCTCAAAAGGTGAAAATCAGAACACAGGGTTAGAAGGTGGTGACAATGAGAATAATGGAAAACAGGTGAATATCGAGATAGCAGTTACTGACACCTCAAAGGAAGTGGAACCCAAGAGGAGTAGAAGCACCACACCCCAGTATCTAGCACCACCTGAACAAGATACAGCACCAGAGCACATTGTGATGTCATCTGATGAAGCTATGGTGGACCTGAGAAAGAGAGATAGGGAAGCTCTCAAAACCAACATGATGAGGATGGTAAGATGATGAAGGTGTAGAATGTTCCACAAGTTAGTTGTTTGTATTCTTAGATATAAACACAGATACCGAGGCAACTTCGCTAATGAATAAACATAACTCTTCTTTTTTTTAAGTCTGCCAAAAAGTTGGAGGAGGGCCCTGGCATTATCAAGGTCGGGGAAAAGGCCATCGACGACCACTGTATGCAGTCCACACTGGAGGGGGAGCTGGGAGGGATGGTGGATAAGTTCAGACAGCTCAAACTGAGAGAGTTCTATGACATCAACAAGTTGTGTGCCCATCAAGGAGTTTCCCTTAGTCCTACTCTGTTAGAGAAAGGTAATTTGGTTTTGTTCAGCAGAAGCATGTTGAATAACTTTGATTATTTTCATGTTATTCAATCCTATTTTTTTTGGTCAAATCAATTATTTTATCCTAAAATAAAGATTTAAATAAGTATCTGAATTTTTTCTTAAAACATTACATTTCAAGTCATTATTTTGGTAATACACATGAAAGATAACAATCAGGATTGAAAACTTTTTTTAAATTATAGTTTTGCTATATCCCCCTGACTTGCCCCACTCATTCATAAACAAGCAAGTGAAAACCCCTGGGGCACCTCTTCTCTCAAGTCATTATGCTGATCCCCCCAAGAGGCCACGGACCCCGATAGAGGTCAAACACAAGGATCGAGTCAGGCGGTCTCAGAGTGGGAGACTTTTGATTGACAGCAGGCACCGTTACCCCCAGGGTCGCAGTGTGGCTGCCACAGGCTCCAGGGCTAATTTGTCCACAGGAAAAGCCATCATACGGAGAAAGGTCGATTGTTGGATGTCCTTTGAGGAGTATGACAGACTAACCAGGTATGACTGAATTTTATTTTATTGTACAGATTAAACTTTTTTTGTTAAAATTTGTCAGAATCCCATCACACCCTAGACTATATAAGTTTTACAGTGTACATGTACAAAATAGCAATATCTTTAACCTGATACATCATCTTATAATATTGTAATATATTTCAAAGAAATATTCCTTAGATGATTAATTTCTTCCTATCGTACAACTCTCTTGTGTAACTTTCACTCATAATGGGATATGTCACCAAGTGTCATTTAAAGGCAACAAATATATATACATCTACATGTACAGAGTATATGCATGCTGCAGAAGAGGATTGATGACAGACTAAAGAGTGTTATAACATTTTTTTTTTTTCGTTTACAGACATCTAGCCATTAGATACCAGCAGCTCCACGGTTCGTCGGACTCCAATGCTTTCTGGCCCGGACAGCTTCTGGATAAACTTCGACTGTGCATGCCACCCTACGACAAACCAGAACTACCGGACCAGAGTGGAATTGTGTTCCAGAAAGTGAAGGAGAGGAAGCTTACCAACCTAGGGAAGGCGAGAGATTACTCGGCCTGGCCAGTGAATGATCAGGGATACGTGCAGTCAGGGATCTATGATCCCTTTGCTAGGAAGTTTATTCACAATTATTGATGATAGCTGTTGATTAGTGCCTAAATTTATAGATATACACAAGATGTGATATTCCTTGTTGATTTTTTGGAATTTTGTTTTTTTATACTTTAACTGCTTTTATTATGAGAAGTATTGTTATTCATGTACAGATGATTTGATTGGTTGACTGCATTGTTAGAATTTTTTATGATTGTCTAATGAGTAAGATGTTACTAATAACAAAATTCAAAAAGCATTTACTGAAAGAAAAGGTACTGGATAGAATGATATGCATTGCACAACCATGTATAGTTGCTATTGTTAAGTAATCCGTCCCCTTTCATAAAGATGTTAAAATGAAATCATGCTGCTGATCACTGAAATCATGCTGTTGATCACTGAAATCATGCTGCTGATCACTGCTGAATGATTTTTTTCTACCTATATACTCTGTGCTTTATTTACATTCATGTATATTCATATTTCTACCCCTATTTTTTGATATTGAAGTTCATTGAGGAGTTTGTCTTTCAGATTTTATTTTTACTTTGTTTTTCTTTATGCTGACACTGCTGAATTAAACTTTTCATTAAAATTGTAACTGTTGTTCAGTGGATTTTATTTAAATTTTCATCACAAAGGGGAAAAAGAGAATGAAAATGAAAACCCATTTGATTCAAATACTTTGAAATGAATTTTATTTAAATTTATATTGGACATTATACCAGTGCATTTAGATTTTCAAACGGGTCTAGATGGACAAATGCTGATGATGTAGTGTCTTTGTTCAACCATGTGTCTTCTTTTGTTAAGGCTGATTATAAATTAGTACATGCAGATTGTTTGAATATGGCAAGAGAATTTTCTTTGTCAAGGTCAGATATCTAGGTCAAAATAGACCTAGTTTGTCAACGAAACCTTGTTAACAAGATAAAGACACAAATTCTATACACTACTATTTGAGGTAGAATGCATATTATTATATGCTTATGGCAAGAGAAAGAACCCAATTTATTTAGAAGTTGAAAGGTCATCAAGAATAATTTGTCCTTCCATTCTGTATCTTTGACCTGGAGGTAAGATACGACGATCGTTTGGAGTACAGCCAATTCAAGCATATATCTTTTACAACATACAATGTACACTTTATATGATATAGCATAAAACTGTAAAAAGCATGAAACGTTTGGTACACGGAATCCTCATGGCAAGAAAAAAGAAGATAGACTTGGAGGCTGGGTAGTCAATTCAATCATACATTTATCTTCAAATTTGGTATATTTACTTATAATGACTTTGATATTTTTTAAGTTGTCATTTTGTACTAATAACAAGTCATTGACGATAACGTGCAAAAAGATGTGTACACGGCAATGAACTCACAAGGACACATGGTGACCTCAGTAATCTAAAAACTCGAACGGTCGACGCATATCAGTGTTTCCCATTCTTATCATTGGTTCGTTCATATCAGAGTCAATAACCTATCTAGAACAAGATAACCATTTGTCTGCAAACCCAGAAAAGTTCCAAGCACCGAACAAGCAGAAAACATCGTCTTCCTCAAATAGCAGCGCGCGATGAAGCTATCGGTGCGTGTTCGAGGTGACTGGTTCGCGGTTCCCTGTAAAGGAACTGAGAAGGTCACGTGGCTTGGGGAGGAGTCATTAAGGAGGTACTACAAGTCCAAGTCCAGAACCGGACATGCCCAAGAGAAGGTTTACGAGGTTAGGAAGGCCAAAGGCGCCGCCATATTGGATCCAGATGACGCTATCAAGGATGTACTGGATGAAAATGATTTCGTTACTGTTGGTAAGGGCATTGGAAAAATACATACACATACAATTGCGAGCATCTACTTAATAGTAGTTGCATTCCCGGAGTACAGAATTTGTTCTTAGTAAAAGCTTAAAGTTCCGGTCTATTCTTCGTTGCTAGTTATAAATTAATTCATAATTCTAAGACTTATAACAAAACTACACAAATTATGCGTTGGTTATAATGCATATTTATTTTGATATTTTCAGTGTTGTTTTAATGATTAGTAATTGTAAAGTATTTAAACATATTTAGCGTTGATTAGTTATTATACCGTAGTCAAATCTTTTATACTCTAGTTATTATAAAGTAGTCAAATCTTTTATACTCCGCATAGTTTAGATATACATGTATTAAAAGAAAACTATTTGATAACAATATAAGAGACATATTTTGTTAAAACACACGATCGTTCCTTGTATTTCAAACAGTGTTGGACAGTGATATATCCAGTCCTGTCACAGGCCCCGCCGAGCCCGTGTACGTGGAAGAGAAAGTGTATCCTTTTGACATCATCCAGTGTTTATCCGGATATATATACCAAGCTTCATTAAAGTTCATTTTTCTTATTAAAGCGTTGCAATACTATCAGAAAAAATGAGGGAATAATTATATTTGAAAATTGCAATCAAGTTTTTTTTTTCACAAAACGTAATTTAGATTTCAATCCCACCATCTCAGGTCTTAGGGGTTATATGGTATACTTTTCATGGTTCAATAAAACTTTATAAAAAGGAGGTAGGCAATCTTATATAGATGCAACTATATATATATTCTCGTACACATGTATTTCCTTAAATTTCCAAGAGCAAAGACCAGTGTTGAGTCGGCAACAGAGGTAATGCTACTTTAATTTCTTGATTTTGAGATCTGCCTGCTGAATAAACGTTAATACGTAAAACATGTATTGATTATAATACCTCTCATCAATTGCATCTATTTATTAAGTTATTACAAATTGCTTAATTTGCTTACTAGTATCAACTCATTTTATGAAAATGTATTGAAATTGTATCACCAAATCTCATCCCATTCAATACTCAATATCCAATATTTATGCAAAAGTTACTATAGATCATAAATACAACCCCTCCAAAAAATATAAATAAATAAAAAAAATCAATATATGAATTGTAGATAATAATGCTCATTATTTCAACATACATACATCCAAAATTTTAACAACCATATTATACATGTCAGTGGCGCGTCGGAAGCAAATTGAAAGCGGGGGGGGGGGGGGTTGGGTTAAGGTTATATAACTTTGCAAAAAAAGGGGGGGGGGCTTAATCCACCTTAACCCCCCCCCCCCCCTGGTTTCGACGCCTATGCACGAAGCACTCTGTACATTGTTACAATGACATCAAAGACTCTTAGAATTATTATAAAGGCCAGCCCGAGAATAAGAGGTTGAAAATGAAATCAAAGTACTGTAGTGAATGGTTGGCGTTACATGTCAAACTTTATGTATACTTCTCAAATGAGCAATGTAGCATATTGGCAAGCCAATTGTTTGGTTGAATATTTTTAGTACATTTCCCTGGACGGCAATAGTTTATCTACCGATGACCTTGTCAGGCTGGGAAAAGGACATTACTTGATAAAGGTAAGATAAGGTTTTTCTATGTCGGTGTACAAAATTTCAATTATTGTTGTTTTTACAATATGTAATATATTTGTTGCTTTGTTAAACGAAACCATTATGACGTCATGGAGTTTGAGTTGACCTAAATCTTTGAGAGTACCCTAGCTTGAGACTAGAACCAACACTTGTTAGACTAAGTATACTAGATATAAAATCATTCTGGTGATAATAAATGTGAATTAATTGTAGACCAGAAATCTACATGACTGATATTAATATTTCCAAGATAAACTGTGTAAAATATTTGCCAGAGACAACATTGAAAAGTTACAATACCAAAGATAGGGGACTCTATAACTGATGATGTATTTTTTTATATGACGTTGTCTCAAATATTCTCATTTTTTTAGTTTGTCCACAGAAGTAAAAAGATATCATAATATGTTGTTTAACATCTTATTGGAATATTGTTTTAATTTCTCTGCATCAATCAGCGCCCTCACAGTATTGCACAACCATGTAGATTTGAACTCAAAATCTTTTACTGTTCTTTGCCTTTTTATGTTATCCTACGGTCTAGTGCATGACGTGGGCTTTCTACAGTGTACCGTATCAAAAATAACATTGATGGCATACACGTATACTGCATTAAAGAAACATAAAATCTATATTTTGTTCATGTAACTAACTATAATGTTAATCCTTGCCATAAAATAGTTGACAGTTGAAGCGGAACAGAAGGTCCTTAAAGCAAGAAAGCTTCTGGATGATATCGTTAGCAGCCATAAAGGTATATCATGGTCCTGCTTATCTAAACATTTTGAAAATGAAATCATAATTGATTCAGGTCAATTAGAAAAAAAAAACACAATGAAAATTGTGTGATAACTCTTATATAATATTGTGTTGAAAATCGTTACTGTATCATTTTCGTTTTTTTTTTTATTTAAAAAAACTGGTATATGTATGAATATGCGTTATATAAAATGCAATTATAAATACATTTAATTTGATTTATATTTTAAAATTCAAATGCTTTTTGGTTATCTTCTTGAATTTTTTTTTCGCAGTGTAAAATATTTTTTTTTATATTAACGTATGAAGCAAACCAACTTGAAAGTATTTTTCTAAAATTTTCAGTTGTTTATGGAATTACAACCGGCTTTGGAAAATTTGCGAGAACAACCATTGAGAAAGACAAACTGATGCAAGTATAAAGGAGTCCTTTTCCTTCATTCCTTTACTTGTACCACCAAAATTATTACTTAAATTTGTTACTCATTTTTCAATGATTTTATGTGCACGTTGTTTTCAATGAGTACGGATTTTTATCTTGCTTTTTTTATTTACTTTAGAGAACTTCAAGAAAATTTGATTCGTTCTCATTCAGCAGGTAAAACACTTTGTTTGATTATTGTGTACGTCACAATGACATTAGATATATTTATACCAACAGACTATCCTCTCCATTTAGCATTTACTGTTCAATGATCGAACAAAACAAACTGGGTCTGATAAATCATGATATTTTATGTTCAATCTGAGCGAATAGTCTGTCGTACAAAATATACCTTTGCCAACCAGTAGTTTTGAAAAACTGTTGATTTCTTTAAATAGTTGTTTATTTGAAAGCGTAAAATGAATAAATTATGATGTTGATATTGTCAAACGTTTTGGAAACTGACCCTTAAGGAACCATTTCTAGGTTGACTAATATAGTTTTAGTACTAACTAACAACAACCTAAAGCACTGGCTACACGATTGAATCAATTTAACATAGTTGAGGAGAATTCAAAGATATCATTATGTAAATTAAGTAGTATGCTCTCTTCGGTGGTTCACACAATCTAGTAAGGTAACAATTATAGGCTTAAGCAGATTTTTCTGTAATGCTTGCCACATTCATACCAGTTGGAACCAGAAAATGAGGCATTCAGTGCTTTTACAAAACATTAGTTGTTAAAATACCGTATATCCGGGTGTTTTTTTCGCGTGTCACTTTTACTTACTCACTTAAATTTGCGAAAATGGGGAAAATCTGTAACATTTTTAATTTGCGTCAGTTATTTTCTGCGATTTAAAAAGTTTCTTATGGTATATGATACATGATATAATTTCTGCGTATTCAATTATTTGTGATTGAAAAAAAACGAAAATTAGATCATCGCGAAAAGTACCGGATATACGGTATGAGCTAGTACTAGTATGAAATTGTTTTGAAACACACGCTCTCTATCTCCCACGTACAGGAGTTGGTCCACCATTGTCACCCGAGCGGACGCGCATGCTCTTGGCGTTGCGAATCAATGTCTTGGCAAAGGGCTACAGTGGAATCTCGATGGAGACGCTCAAGAAATACATAGCAGCATTTAATGGTAACTATACGTGTTTGTTACGTTTCATTTATCATTTCTTTGCTAAACTTAAAATAATTATAACTTAAAATGTTTTGGAATGCTCTTTACCTTGTTATTTCATACATGTACAATGTGATGTGACCTCAAACAATCGTTTTCGCTACAGCTAACTGCTTGCCATGGGTGCCCGAGAAGGGAACAGTTGGTGCTAGCGGTGATTTGGCACCACTGTCGCACCTTGCGCTAGGTATGATGGGAGAAGGCAAAATGTGGAGTCCTAAAAGTGGATGGGCGGATGCTAAATATGTATGTTGCAAAGAAAACGTGTACACAAATACTCAACACCAGTTTTAGTTTCCAGAATGTTTTCAATAAACACAATCATGCTAAAATTGTAATAATGTTTTTGTCCTATACATGTATTAGAAAATTAAAAAGACGCAGTGTCATTTAACTTTTCTAGGTTTTGGAATCCAATAAACTGACACCGATTAAGCTAGGTCCGAAGGAAGGCATAGCCCTAATTAATGGAACACAGCTAATTACTGCACTGGGCGTGGAAGGTATAAGAAATCTTAGAGTCTTAATGTAAAAAAAGAATTTTAAAGTTATAAAAATATGTTGTTTCATAACATATACTATTAAACGATATTCAGATATTGAACCAAGGAACTATTATACGTGTATAACGGTGACCATATTTTCTTGAAAAGCGCTGGAGCGAGCGGAAGCAATTGCACGACAGGCGGATATCGTGGCAGCCTTCACTCTAGACGTACTGAAGGGTACCACCAGAGCTTTCGACAGCTGTAAGTCTGTTAAATTAAGGGGTTAAAGCTATAATTGATAGTATGATTAAAGAGCTTTCGATAGCTGTATGTCTGTTAGATTAAGGGGGTAAAGCTATAATTAATAGTATGATTAAAGAGCTTACGATAGCTGTATGTCTGTTAGATTAAGGGGGTAAAGCTATAATTAATAGCTATAAGTCTGTTAAATTAAGGGGGTAAAGCTATAATTGATAGTATAATTAAGGATGTTTGCCTTTATATTAAAAGTTTCAAGAAACACTCCCCAAAAATAGAGAAAATCCAGAATATTGCATATTTAGCTTTTGCTGTATTTAAATTTTCAGGAAAGCTTTTATTCGCTACCACAAAATAAAACTGTTTATTGTTTGGATTTTTAAAAAAAAAAACTGCTTATACAATAAGTTTGCTTTCTCGCAAATCCAGATATTTAAAATAAATAAATAAATAAATAGATAAAATAAATAATTTATTTTATAAACTTTTTAATTTGTAAGTTTCAAAAGAGAAAGTGTTGTCTTTTATTTGTTTACATTGTCAGGTATACACGATGTCCGTCCACACAAGGGACAGAAGATGGTAGCCAGACGTCTCCGCTCCTTGCTTCACTCCGACACACATCGATCTGAGATCGCAGGTAAAGACCTTTGTTACAGGTTTTAAACAAATAACAGAAAATGTAAGCTTCTCGTTATGAACTCATATTCTTTTCAAAAAGAAATACTAGTATTTTGCCTCTGCTATTTACATAATGGTCTTGTTGCAAAGTTGGATGGATGGATTTGTGTAAATTTAAATTGCCTAATTAAAAAAATATACTCACATCCATCCAGTATATATTCAACTACACAACGCAGGCACGAAGCATCAATTTGACAGTTTGGGGTTGGGCAGACTCATCCACAAATCTTAACAAGCAAAAAAAAATTTTAAAAGAAAAAAAGAGCACTTCCCAAGATCATGAAAATCCTAATCCGTGGGTTTTGGGGTGGGAGAAGGGGGGGGGGGTAGCGTAGTGTACCAAAGTATACCAGTCCTATAACTTCACTCTTCATTTCCTTATTTTCATTTCAATTTTTATATACTCCCAGAAAAGTTGGGGGGGGGCAACTCCATGATAATTCAGTTTTTTATATAATTATTATGTAAATTTAAGAAAAATATTTGCCGCAAGTAAACGTGGGGGGCCTGATGCTACGTGCCTGCTACGAAATTAACATTAATTTAGCAACATCTAGTTTTTTTTTAATAATATAATAATATCTTATAAAACCATGATTGTTTCTTTTCGTCCAGAGAGCCATCGGTTCTGTGATCGCGTTCAGGACGCCTACACATTGAGATGCTGTCCTCAGGTTAGTTACATGATATGATAATTTACATGTAAAGCGTGTTTAAACATTTATCAAGGAGATTCGAACCTGATTTGAGAGTACTTCGACTTTATTCAAACTCATTAGAATGACACACGACTTTATCAGATAAAATATTAATGCGTAATGTTGAGGCTGCGTGCGCACAATAGACATAATTTTTAACGGTTTGTAAATAGAACAATGACAATATGAATTTGTAAAAATTAAGATGAAAAGTTATTATTATTGTTGTTGTTTGTTTGTAGGTTCATGGGGTAGTGAATGACACTATAGCCTTCGTTAGAACCATACTCTCTGTTGAAGTCAACAGTGCCACAGACAATCCTGTATCCTTTTTCACTGATTGATGACATACAAAACTTAAAAAAAAAGGCATGTAGGAGGGGTGTATTGGGTATTTAGTTTGAGTAATGCAATACACTGTATAGTTTCAAGAAATCAATACACATTGAGACTTCATTATAAAATAATGCTTAAAAACTGGAGAGAAGTACATGTATTATCGAACTGTGTTAATTCAGAATATCTGTATTTATGTATAACTTACATTGTTGCATTGCATTTATAGTTATATTACATCTTGGTTTTACATATCAAAATTTTAATTACATTCGAGGCGTTTTCTTAACAACTGATTCTAGATGGTATTTGCGGAAACAGGAGAAATTATTTCCGGTGGAAATTTCCATGGAGAATACCCTGCTAAGGTAATGTAGACCATTTTATTTTTCGGAATCATGCAAGGGTGGTATTTTTAATCTCCCTAATATATTCTTTATCTATTCTAAAATAAAAAATAATTACGCACATATTATAATATTATACTACAAATAAATATGCATGTATATATGTCGGTTTGAACTTTATTACAAGAAAATTAATCCATCGTTGGATATGGAGACCAGCGTATGTTTAACCATTACCAAACAATATATTATTTTACAGGTTTTAGATTATTTGGCGATTGGAGTGCATGAACTTGCGAACATGAGTGAAAGAAGAACAGAGAGGCTAGTTAATCCTGGTACCAATTACTGTTTATTTCTATTTTTAATTCATGATTTTTTATACCGTCGATTCATTGAAAAGATCTTAATGTCATGCTATATATATACATGTACTTGTTGCATTCATGTGAACAAAGTGAATCTACATTTCAGCGTACAGTGAGCTTGCTGCTTTCCTAACGCCGGACGGGGGACTGAATTCTGGATTCATGATAGCCCACTGCACAGCGGCTGCTCTGGGTAAACAATTCAGCAATAAATAACAATTATCAGGATACATTCTCTTCTGGTTCATATATATACTCACTCTAAATGTGTTATGTTTCCAATCCGCAGTATCTGAAAATAAAGTTCTGTGCCACCCTGCCTCCATTGATTCTTTGACTACAAGCGCGGGAACCGAAGACCACGTGTCCATGGGCGGATTTGCCGCCAGAAAATGTCTGCGTGTGGTTGAACACGTTGAGCAAGGTAAGAATGAATTTGCTCATGATATTGTGATTTTGCATACATTTTTTTTTTTTTATAAAAATGGACTGTATAAGTTTTCTATCTTTGTCTGTCTGTCTGTCTGTCTGTCTGATGTATGTTTCTCTCTGAATTGCAAGACTGTCTTTAACCTACAGTTATAGCTATTGAGCTTCTCGCCGCTTGCCAAGCAATGGAGTTTTTGAGACCATTAAAAACAACCCCTCCCCTTGAAGAGGTCCATAAGCTGGTCAGACAGTTAGCTGGGTATGTACATTCAATTACAAATTTCTTTAAAAAAAATTTCAAAAGAGAATATCTCAAGTTCTTGTTGGAATTTTCTAAATATAATTTTGAAGAGTTGTCTTAAAATTATCTGAATTCAGCAGATACATCTTTGTTTTTTAACACGTAGTCCCTGGAAAAAAGACAGGTACATGGCCCCTGATATAGACGCCGTCACAAAACTTCTACAAGAGGAGAAGGTACTTCACATTACTAAATAACTCAATATAAACAATTAATTAACATAGCAAGGGAAACTAAAACACTTACCTTTTAACAACTGAATTAGCATGATGTATTTCATTCGACATTTTGGCAATAATCTAGACTTTGAAATTTTTTTAAATGTATGCGAATTATTATATAATTGCATTTTATATAAACTACATAAACAAAATTTATTTTTAGTCACATTAACGCTGACATCGGTATACTTCAACGTCAGGTGAATTCAGCTTCACCCTATATTTAATTATCTTTGCCATTATTTAGGTTTGGCGAAAAGTAAAACCATTCATGGATAATTACCATGCACAGCAGGATATCGAAACACGAGTGTTCTCCCCTACAGCAAGTATTTCCGCTGAAGCGCCACCTGCCACTAAGCGACGCAAAACGAGCAGCATGTCCAGGCCGAGATAATTTGGAGTCAGCAATAAAAAAAAAAACTTTCCACGAGTGTTCCGTCTTGATTTTCACAATTATGTCAGAAAAACAATTATTGAGAGCATGTTTTGAAAATAAACAATTGGATTTTTTGTGTACATGTTTGCAGATAGATATTAAAGTTACAGTGGTATATGGGGTTACATGACTGCATGTGTTACATTATAGTTCTGTTTTTGTGGGCGTAACTACAGTTTTTCTCATTTTATGCGTCCTATATCCTACTTGTATAACGAATATGCATTGTTTTATTTAAATCTGTTGATTTTGCGAGTTTCTGGCACTATATTTTTGGCCACGGAAGCGCACTAAATAATGAAATATGATAATTTGTACATATATATATGGCCTGGTGTGTTACTGGACGGACGATATGCAAATGTCACAACGCTGGACTTATTTTTCGTTTTAATATTGATTAATTTTATTCCCTATATATTGTATAGACCGGTAAGTCCAAATGAAAACCAATCTCAATCTTTTGAGTTTGTTCTTTATTACATGTTTGTATTTAAACATAAAGCTTAATGATGAAATGACATAGTTTTATTTTAATTATTTTAAAAAGCGATGCAGTTTTATCCAATTTTTATAGATGGGGAAAATTGACTTTAATCAGTCAAATAATATTTTTTTAATTGGTTATTATAAAGTTCATTTGTTTTTCTTTCGAGGACTCGATGGTCGTGGCCATTTTTAGACTATTTTAATCTCCTTCAGAAGAAGAGAGCTCCATATAAAGATAGAAGACAATGATCGAATTTCAAAGCTAAAATATTTGGATCTTTTCTTTATTAAATGTTAGTTTATGGCAAAAAAATCGTACGCCAAAGTTAATTTTTTTTTATATTTCTGATGGTTACTTTGTTGACAATCCAGCCTCCTTAAAATAGATATTTGAAAAAAGAGAATTGTTATTGCTGAAACTGATAAGAACCAAGTATGTTGTTCAAATCTGCCCTCGAACAACTTGTGTGTTCAATAACAGTCAATGTTTGAAACGTGATTATTTCAAAGGAGACAACTGGGACTTACTTGTTGGTTGTATTATTAAAATTGTTGAAGGGAAATATATAATTGTTAGATAGATAGATAGATAAAAAATAGTGACTTTTTTATTTTAACCAAGCGTTAAATAAATACCGGTATTCTTTAAAGCTTCATGATCAACCTATATTTTACTAATGATTAACTGAGTGTATACTTAGAATTTACCTTGAATTCATGAACACTGTACATGTACAGTTATATTTGATTTTTCAAGACATGAAAAGTTAGTTCAAAGTGGAAATGATTCACTTATTTAAAAAAATAGTATATATCTAACATAACCGTGTCAGACAAGCATGCGTTTAATATCAAATTTATACACAAACAATGTCTTCAGTGATTCCAATCAAACCAGTTTACGTTTTTGTTTGCTCTCATCACGTGATTGAGGCTGCATTTAAAACCACCTTCTTCTTCTCTCGCCGTCTTTATTGTCGCCGTCACGTGACGGCGGTGGTCTGCGGTGGTCTGCGGCGTTTTCCACCGTCATCGCTGTCACGTGGTGGGGTAGTTGGTCGTTTACTTTCCTCTTTTAAGTTACGTTCTTCTGGCGCCTCTCCTGAAGCTGAAAAGAAGGACAATGTAAGAGGAATAAGAAGCATGCATTGTAATGAAAACCCGTCGGACAAATTTAATATAATGCATGTTGTAGTTGCATCCTAATAACAAACATCTCAACGTATGTTACTGCATATCAAATTTATTTTGTTCATTCGTAGGACTAATGAAATTAAACCAGTCTGATTCGAATCAACGTATTTTGCATACGCTTTATGTATGGGGATAAAAAAAGTATATTTACATCTACCGAGTATGATTCCCTATATCTCTTACGGAAACTTATAGTTAATTCATATATCTATATTTACATCTACCGAGTATGATTCCCTCTTATAGTTCATTCATAGCTCTATAGAAACAGCCAGACTGAAATCTACACGCCCCGTTTATCGATTGGTCGAAACCTACAGCGAACTAAGATAGTCACAGGAGACGATTTGGCTGTTTCTGTTAGCTTACATACTGACGTACATTAACAGTAATTTAGTGAATTTTACTTACAATTTATTAATTTCTTATAAGAAAGATGTAAATATAAACAATAAAATGCTTTCTTTGATGATTCATGCGGATTACCAAGGTGGCGATCATTACAGAAAATATTTACATAACCGCTTATGCGAGTTATGTGGGTTTTTTTCTGCAATGTCGCCACCTTCATTATCCGCATGGATCATTAAAGAAAGCATTTTATTGTTTATGTTGACATCTTTTTTTTAAACAAATTAATAAATTTATTGTAAAAAGAAAGGAAAAAAACCTAAATTACTGTTAACAAGTGGTTAATGTACATCAGTACGTTACCTAAAAGAAACAGCCAAATCGTCTTCTATGGGAATATGAGTCTGACATCATCATGATTATTTCGTGCAGTCCGTGATTTTTCTTAAGTTACAGTAGGTTTCGACCAATCGATACATGGGGCGTGTAGATTTCAGTCTGGCTGTTTCTATCTAAAAATATAACGCGGGTTATGTATTTTTTTTTTGCAATGTCGCCACCTTCATATCCGGCATGAATTACTAAAGAAAGCATTTTATTGTTTCAATAAATAATTATGCGGATCTTAAATGTAGATGTTTAATATACATTTAATTAATGTCTTTATCAATCAATTATGAGTTGATTAAATTACTGGTTTATAATAATGCAATTGTTTTGCACTAGTTTAGATTACGTGCACCTGCTAATTTCATAATGTTTAAACATGTGTATTATTTGATTATGCTGGTTGAACTGTCGTTTAATTCACATCACGTGCTTTTAGTTTTTCATCAATGTGAAACGTTGGTTTGTACACAAATGTTAAGTTTACTGGGAAAAAGTAAAATAAGTTATTAAAAAAAAAAGGCAAGGAATAAAAACAACCTACCTCTGACTTGTAAATCTTCAGCTTTTTCCAGAAAACGCATCAACAGATCACGTCGTTCGCCATCTTTCTTATCGCCGTCACGAGACGGCGGTGATCTGCGGCGTTTTTCATCGTCATCGCTGTCACGTGGTGGGGGAGTTGGTCGTTTACTGTCCTCTTTTAAGTTACGTTCTTCTGGCGCCTCTCCTGAAGCTGAAAAGAGGGACAATGTAAGAGGAATAAGAAGCATGCATTGTAACGTAAACCCGTCGGACAAATTGAGTATCATGCATGTTGCATCCTATTAATAAACATCTCCATCTCAACGAATATTACTGCAGTGGGTACAAACATGTATGTTTGTACTTTGGCAGCTACTGTCTGCCAACTTTTTTGCACATTGTTATCATTTTGATACTGGATTGTTTTATTTAAATATCATTGTAATTTAATATATTATGGTTTTATAATGATGCATTGCGTAACGAGTGATCTACCCTTTACTGATTTAATTGTTTATCTTTTATTATTTCCTGTCGTCATTTTTAATAAATGATAATTTCATCCAATGCATATCTTGGCGTTTGTGTGACATTTTGGATAAAGGAAGAGTTAGGTAGGAAAGGCAATATTACCAAGGTTTTGTGCAAAAAACTTCAGCGTCAATGAACTTGTGAATTAATTGTACACTGGAGAACATAAACGTATTTTGCATACGCTTTGTGTATGAGGATAAACAAGTATGAATAATTATGCGGATCTTAAATGTTAAATGTTTAATATAAATTTTACTTATGTCTTTATTGATCAATTATGATCTGATTCAATTACTGATTTTTAATGCATGATAAGAAGTTATCATAATGTTGAGAAGAGGAATTTTATGAATAATGCAATTGTTTTGCACTATAGTCTGTACCAAGATATTTACGCAGCATATTTGGACGATTTTAGATATAAAAATACTCATACCTGTGAATGAAATGCAATGAAAATATATGAAAGGGGAAAATTCCAAAATTACTTTATTCACAATTTTTATTTTTCACTCGTAAAGATTTACAGATCGAACAGATTTCTTACGGAGATATCATCGTCGCAAGCCACGAGTTTTGTGTCCATTCTATTTCCGGAAATAGTATAGACACAATTAACCAATGGCTTGCGACGATGAGGAGATTCATAATGGGAAATGTTTACATCTTTTTTCCATTCGGAAGTCACTCGGAATACCCCGCATAATTTCTCAACGTTATCACCCAAGTTTGCTGCAATTTAAAATCCCCGTAGACATCACATTATTTAAGCCTTATATTGAGACCTAATAACTGGTGGGGGTGTTTCAAAGAAGAAATGTTTTCCTATATTTTATACTTTTGAATGAACATCATCTGAACCCTGAGGTATTTATAAATATCGAGTAATTATGCAAAATGTGAATCGAGAATATCTTGTGAAAGAGCATAGTTTAGATTACGTGCACCTGCTAATTTCATAAAGTTTAAACATGTGCATTCATTGATTATGCCGGTTGAACTGTCGTTTACTCATATCCCGTGCTTAAAGTTTTTCATCAATGTGAAACTTTGGTTTGCCTACAATTGTTGAGTTTACTATGAAAAAGTAAAAAAATGTTATTGAAAAAAACAAGGCAAGGATTAAAAACAACCTACATCTGACTTGTAAATCTTCAGCTTTTTCCAGAAAACGCATCAAAATATCACGTCGTTCGCCATCTTTCTTATCGCCGTCACAAGACGGTGGTGGTCTGCGACGTTTTTCGGCGTCATCGCTGTTATTTTGTATTTTTTTTTTTTTTGCAATGTCGCAACCTTCATATCTCGCATGTATTACCATAGAAAGTATTTTATTGTTAAATAAAGAATTATGCGGATCTTAAATGTAGATGTTTAATAAACATCTAATTTATGTCTTTATTAATTAATTATGATCTGATTAAATTACTGATCTACAAAAATAATGCAATTGTTTTGCACTATAATTTGATTACGTGCACCTGTTAATTTCATAATGTTTAAACATGAGCATTCATTGACTAAGGTTGAACTGTCGTTTAATTCATATCACGTGCTTTGAGTTTTTCATCAATGTGTACTTTGTTTTGTATACAATTTTTGAGTTTACTGGGAAAAAGTAAAATAAGTTATTGAAAACCCAGGCAAGGAATAAAAACAACCTACATCTAACTTGTAAATCTTCAACTTTTTCCAGAAAACGCATCAAAATATCACGTCGTTCGCCATCTTTCTTATCGCCGTCACGAGACGGTGGTGGTCTGCGACGTTTTCCGCCGTCATCGCTGTTACGTGGTGGGGGAGTTGGTCGTTTACTTTCCTCTTTTAAGTTACGTTCTTCTGGCGATTCTCCTGAAGCTGAAAGGAGAAAAAATAATTGTGAAAAGAAAATTTTACTGGGCAAACTAAGCGTACAAAATGAGATATATTTTTAATCATCTTCGTTTTTTTTTTCATAGAATTGATCACGGCAATTAATCATGCACAATGTTTCACTGCACCGAAATTTTTTTATGATTTGAACTTTGAGTTGTATATATTTGTTGAGTTTACCAGCAAACTGTAAAATTAAAATAATAAGATGAAGAGATCTCAGTAGATGAAAAAAAAAGAAACAACGTACCTCTGACTTCTAAATCCTTCGCACTTTCCAGTAAACGCACCAACCGATTAATAGCTTCAATAACAAGTAACATTTGAATAAGCAGATTATTTTAAACGATCATCAATCCAAATGACAATCTTGCATTACCGTCTGGTTCTAGTTGTTTGACGTACAAAATAATAATGTAGAAGTAATTGAAAAAATTTAAAAAATATATATTATAGGGCACAATTGTACATAATATGCACATGTCACTATAATAAATAAATTACTAATAAAATCTAAACATGCATAATTTGATATCTATTTTATCTTTTTGATATTTCCATATAAAATTATCAGCGACGTAAATTAAAAAATATTACCTCTCTCATCGTCATTTTTTCGTATCTGTTAAAGAATATGAAATAACATTTGTTTATTACAAGTTCAATTATATCAGAATTTATCTTTAAATGATACCATTTGAATTTTGCCTTACATCGGCATTTGATCTTAAATACATGTAAATAAAGAAAATTGCATTCTATTTTACAATAGCTTTTAAATAATAATTCAAGAATTAATAATTAGCGAAGGCGTCAATTTTGAATTCGATCAACATTCAAGTTAAAACTAAGAAGAGGGATACTATAAACAGTCAATTATAACTTTTGTTACACAAAGTTTATATAAACATTGTTTATAAATGCATATATTTTGAAATATTGAAACAAACACACGGTGCAGGGAAATCTCATTTACATATAGGTGACAACTTCCTTCCACCCTTTAGACATTTATCGCAAATCCAAGGCAGTAGATGCAGATCGAAGGGTGATTTTCATTAATGACAGGTGTAATGCACCGTTTTGATTGAATTGACTGTAAGCTTAGATGTTGAATGACCGATCAGGAGACGGAGAGGATCGTAAAATAATTTTTTACCGATGAGTTTCAAACAAAACTTCTAGCTGATGTGACAGCTTAAAATAAATCCAAGATGGCGGGGATGGGTACCTTGTGTAATATTAGATATATGGTATCTATTTTTATTATGAGAAAAATATATAACGTCAGGTGCCTAAGGATAACCTTTAGTAAATTAACTAGAATTGGCGCTAATTAACACGAAGCCGGTCAGTTTTAAGTCATGAAACATACACTGATTGATGAATTAAAATATGCCAACAATTGCGTAAATTATCCGAATTGCACTCTAATCGTAACGAGAATTTAAAAAGATAAATAGTTTTATTAATTACCTTAAAACCACATAGTTTATAGGCAATGTATACATAAAAGTGTATTTAATTGATTCTTTTTTCGAAAGTTAAAAAAAAAAGAAAGAGATTTAAACTGGTCTTTTTTCTTTCCCTTCAGTCTGATACTTTCACATTCGGAATAGATTACTTTAAGAAAGCATGTTTTAAATTCTTTATACTGACAATATTATATTCATAATGGTCTATATTTTGTTATAAGTATATAAGATACCACTGAAAGCGATTTGTTCACAACGATTCCTTAATAATCAACGAGTATTGGGCAATACATATTTCAGTGGACTTAAATACCGTACTTTAAGAAGTCGTCAACGTGCAGTTCTCTAACCACACTAGATTTAAATCTTTCCAAAGAACATGACAAAAAATTTAATTCAATTGGTAGACTTTCGCATGAGCACCATAGTGTTATAGATCTAAATCCGGTCATGTTTGGTCATGCCTGCAAATCACAGACAAGCAGACAGACGGACGGTTGAACGGTTTTTCTGCCTCGTACTTCCGGCAGCTCATATCTGGGTCACTTTTTAATTTGTAAACAATACGGTTCATAATCGTGCAACTGTCAAACAACTCCACACACGGATAGAATATTAATTTCTGTATTAAAATTACCTAGCTATGATTTTTTAAAACCTTAAGTTCGTATTTCTCCAATAATTTTTCTAAAAATTATTCGATACTGGCAAATATTCGTTACCGGTAAAACGACTGTACGGACAAGTCGGACGCGGACGGACGGACCTACCGACCGATTGGTCGATCGATAGAAGATAAAGAGATATGCTTAGAAAATGCTAACAGATAATTGTTTTGTTCAATTTTGTAGAACAATGCATCGGCTACCGAAAATAGGCCTCGGACACCCCTTCCCCACCCCCAACCTCCAGCAAACACAGTCATTCCTCGGACTCCCCCCCCCCCTCCAGGAAAAAGTTTCTGGATCCGTGGTGCATGGACATGCGATTAAATGTTGGCATTAAATTGATAATAGATGATACACACAATGAAAGTTTTTTCATTCAAATGCAACAATAAACTGGGTACGGAACAAACAGTCAATAATAAAAAAGTTTGTAATTTTTCCAGTCAGCGGCAACCAAAAAAATTCAAACACAAATAATTGATTTCAGTTTAGATTTTCAAATTTGCCTGCTTCTTTAGATATCCAGCCAATTGCTTTATAGTTTTCAATTTAAAAATAAGTAGATTAAGATATACAAGTATGAATAATAAATTCAAACACAGTATATACAAAAAAATGTGTACAAAAAATACAAATCCCATTAACGCGTAAAGTGTTATTTCAGCGCTTGCGCGGGATATCATCTAGCATGTTGTTAAAAGAAATCTTAAATTTGAAGTTGTACATCAGTACTATGAAATTGTATAATTTAAATCATTTTCTGACATCTTTAGAAACATATTGCATGAATATTTATACTTTCATACTTTTTATATTGTTTTTCTATATTGTCATTTCTAAGTTTATTTTCCAAACATTACAGATCTTATTTTATCTTGGTGTTACATGTGTCACGGTGTGAAATTCAATCATTCAGACTATTTTTAATTGTTGTGTAAAATAACTTTTCGGACTTTGTTTTAACTGCTACAAAAACTTTCCCTCTATATCGACAACTGTTTTAAATTCCGTGAAGCCTTAATCCCACCTAAGGCACGGTCAGAGAATGACAGATTATCTTTAAATTGACTTATTTTATGTTTATTGACACTACATCTTTCACCTTACTAATCCTTTTATGAACATGCTCCTAAATAAATAATGCCACAAATACTCACTAGCTGTTTGAGAATTGATTTCCTTACATCCGTACATATGTTAATCATTTATTGTGTTCCCGGTATTTCGTTGTTCACTTTACATGATTTTGAATCGTAAATTATGGTCAGTTGGAATCAGACCCTCGGTGCTGATGCATACCAAACTAATGTAAAAGAATATTTCATGCAGAGTCTAGATGTAAGTCTGAACATGCAGAGTCTAGATGTAAGTCTGAACACTAAAACGCATGTTTGCTTGTTGGAGGTTTCATGAGGCTGGGTCCAACAACAAGAGAATAAGCTCTGGGTTGGACATGTATTAAACCCGAACGGGAGAGAGCGTTCCGTAACACATGTAGTTGCTAGCCCTGTTGTTATGTGACATAATAGGGAATGCAAATCATGCAATTTTGGTCGTTATTGGCAGACTTTTCAATAAATATGAATAATCATAAGAGAAATAAATAAATGTTTATTTTCAAGAAAGTAAAAGCACGAAAGAAAAAGACCGCTGTGATTTGAAAACCCGTTCAGCCAAGAAAGAGTCTTATTACTATGGGGGCATGTTCATGAAGCTATCTTAAGACTAAGATATGTCTCAGATTTATCTTATGACACATCTTAGTCATAAGAGAGTTTCTCGAAGCCGTCCCAACTTACGCACCTCTTCAAAATCATCCTAACTTTAAGACATCCCAACAGATGTCTTATCCGCCATAAACTCAACAGTAGACATGTAGATTGTGAACCATTACTTCTTAAAATAAGAGGAACTGATATATATATACACCATGTCATAGTACTTTGGGATATAAATAAGCACACAAACAATAGATCTAGATGCACATGTATTTGAATGTTATCAGAAGATACGGCATGATGGATATTTTTTTTATAGTTTTATTTGAGTCTATAATAAAAAAGAAACTATATATGAATGAATACTAGTATATGAATGAATTATTTGCGGATTTGTTCCTTACAAGGGGGGGGGGGTAAAACGAGGGATAATATTTGAAAGTATTTATAAATTTAATTTGCTTGTCGGAAAGGGGAGTCCGAGGTCTATATTCAGTAACTCTACTATGTGATTTTATTTAGTATTTATTCAAACACCCCCACCCCCATCCACGCATGGCTTATTAAGGTCTTCCGTTTCCAACGGAAGACCTTTATATTATTGTGCAGATTAAGATTATTCTTATTTTTCTTTTTAGGGTCTTCCGTTTCCAACGGAAGACCCTCTTGTTATTCTATTGTTTTTTTTAGGGTCTTCCGTTTCCAACGGAAGACCCTCTTGTTATTCTATTGATTATTAGGGTCTTCCGTTTCCAACGGAAGACCCTCTTGTTATTCTATTGTTTCTTTTTATTATTATTTTTTTTCTTTTTCTTTTTTTTCTGACTCCTTTTCTGCCTCATAACTCAAAAAGTTTTCAACCGATTTAAATGAAACTTTCAGAGATTATGTGCAACTATTATGCCTCAAAGATATCAAAGTTTCGATGACAACGTCACTTCCGTTTTTACGTTACGTCGTTTTTAAAATTTTAAAAAAGTCATTTTGTCCAGGGTATTTCTCAGAAACGCTTTAAGATAGAGTCTTGAAATTTTCTGTGGTTATGAATTTGTCAATTTACCTGTGCAATAAGCCTGGAAATGGAAATCCGTAGCTTCCGGTTGAAACCGGATGTGAATCAAATTTTTCAAAATATTGAATTTTTTGATCAAATCAAAAACGTATACGTGTTTTGTAGAGCTCATTAAGCTAAATCAAACACTGAAAACCGTTTTAAAATCGGACGATGCATTACAGAGATATTGGGGTTCAAAAATTGATTTTTCCGGAAATTTTGCTTCTGCATTCTGGGTTAAGAAAATAGTCTTAAATTCAAAGTTTAATTAACTCGTACCTAAAATAATTCGAAAATTGTTAAGTTGTACTTGAACACATTCGGATTTTTTTTGTTAAGTCGTTCTTGAAATCTTTAAGGATTTTGTTAATTCGTACTTAAAATCATTCGGATTTTGTTAAGTCGTACCAAGAATTTTCGATTTTTTTTTTATCTTTTTGTTTAAGTTACTTTTGTTATTAGTTTAAGAACTCTGCTTCTTAAAGGAACTTCGAACTTTACTTTCGACATTAACGGAAGACCCACTCGTTGCTTTGCAACGAGCTTTGCTCTAGTTTTTATTAGGGTCTTCCGTTTCCAACGGAAGACCCTCTTGTTATTCTACGGTTTCTTTTTATTATTATTAGGGTCTTCCGTTTCCAACGGAAGACCCTTTTGTTATTCTTCGGTTTCTTTTTAGGGTCTTCCGTTTCCAACGGAAGACCCTCTTGTTATTCTTCGGTTTCTTTTTATTATTATTATACTTTTTCTTTTTTTTCTGACTCCTTTTCGGCTTCATAACTCAAAAAGTTTTCGACCGATTTAAATGAAACTTTCAGAGGTTATGTGCAACTTTTATGTCTCAAAGATATTAAAGTTTTAATGAGAACGTCACTTCCGTTCTTACGTTACGTCGTTTTTTTTATTTTAAAAAAGTCATTTTGTCCGGGGGATTTCTCAAAAACGCTTTAAGATAGAGTCTTAAAATTTTCTGTGATTATGAAATTGTCAATTTACCTGTGCAATAAGGCTGGAAATGGAAATCCGTCACTTCCGGTCGAAACCGGAAGTAAATCAAATTTTTCGAAAATTTGAATTTTTTGATCAAATTAAAATCGTGTACGTGTTTTGTAGAGCTTATTAAGCTGAATCAAACACTGAAAACTGTTTTAAAATGGACGATGCATTACAGAGATATTTGGGTTTAAATATGGATTTTTCCGGTAATTTTAATTCCGCATTCTGGGTTAAGAAAATAGTATTAAGTTCAAAGTTAAATTAACTCGTACCTAAAATAATTCGAAAATTGTTAAGTCGTACTTAAACAAATTCGGATTTTTTTTGTTAGGTCGTTCTTGAAATTGTTAAGGTTTTTGTTAATTCGTACTTAAAATCATTCGGATTTTGTTAAGTCGTACTAAGAATTTTCGATTTTTTTAAAATCTTTTTTTTACTTTAGTTACTTTTGTTTTTGGTTTAAGAACTCTGCTTCTTACAGGAACTTCAAACTTTACTTTCGACATTAACGGAAGACCCACTCGTTGCTTTGCAACGAGCTTTGCTCTAGTTATTATTATTATACTTTTTCTTTTTTTTCTGACTCCTTTTCGGCTTCATAACTCAAAAAGTCTTTAACCAATTTCAATGAAACTTTCAGCGATTCTTGCAAGTTAGCGTCCCTCAAAGATATTAAAGTTTCATTGACAAGGTCACTTCCGTTTTGACGTTACGTCATTTTTAAAATTTTAAAAAAGTCATTTTGTCCGGGGCATTTCTCAAAAACGCTCAAAGAGAGAGGCTTGAAATTTTCCATGGTTATGAATTTGTCAATTTACATGTGCAATAAGGCTGGAAATGGAAATCCGTTACTTCCGGTCGAAACCGGAAATGAATCAAATTTTTCGAAAAAATGAATTTTTTGATCAAATCCAAAAAGTATATGTGTTTTGTAAAGCACAATCCGTTGAATCTAACAGTGAAATCCGTTTTAAAATCGGACCACGCATATCAGAGATATTTGGGTTCAAAAATTGATTTTTCCGGAAATTTTGATTCCTCAGTCAAGATTAAGAAAATAGTGCAAGATTCACACTGAAAGTAACTTCTACTGAAAACAATTCGTACTGGTCATAAAATTATATATGAAAACATAAATTTATATGCATATTGTAGAGTTTGCAAAGTTAAATTCAAAACTGAAATTGGTTTTAAAATCGGATGTAGCATTGCAGAGATATCGGGGTTTAAATATTGATTTTTCCGGAAATTTTGATTTCGCAGTCAAGATTTAGAAAATAGTGCAAAATTCACACTGAAAGTAATTCCTGCTGAAAACAATTCGTACAGGTCATAAAACCGAACTTTGTTTTTTAAATAGTTAATATCTGAGTGTTTATTGAAACAATTTCGTTTGATAATTACGTTGAATGTGTAAACTTCGTTTGGAAAAAGAGAAAATTTTGTCAACACGAATCATAACAAAACACAAAGCAGCTGGAATTGAAGACACAGATCCCGATTCTAACAGCGAAAAGCGATCGAAAGTCTTTTCTAAAATTTGGTAAAAGTGTTATTTAAATCGCAATATTAAGCCTAGCTTAATCGTCGCAACACGTACATGCAATTAATGTAGATTGGATCACAGAATATTGAGTTTGTAAAAATTTCAAATATGAATATATATTTATTGTAATTATGTACTTGAAAAATAAATGCATTAATGTAATGCATGCTAATTTGTGTTCTGCATATTAAACACAAACTTATTAGCTTTAATCGAAATAATAATCGTACGATTCACCATGTCAACTCGCCGTGTTTTGACTGCGAACAACAGCTGATAGCGGTGTCTCAACATTTTTAAAAGAAGCATGGCCTGCAAGACGTCGATAGTGGGAAATTCAGCTCAACTATCGTATGAGAGATTATAAAGGTATGTTTCAATATAGGATATGTCGTGTTGACTTTTTCTTTTCAGTATTTGTATTTTCAATCTAATCCGAGATTCCTCTGACCCTAAACTTCGCTTTTGACGTGCGTCCCAATATTAAAGCGGATGTTAGAGTCAGAGGAATCTCGGAATATTTTCTGTCCCGTATATTTTCACGTGTATGTTTTGCACATCACTCTTTCGAATTTCTATTTATTATTTTCCTATGTTTATGTATGTCTTATTGTTTATTGACCAACACACCATATACACTGTAAAACAGTGCAATTAAAATGGCTGGGGGTCCTAAGGTACACAAGAGTAGAATGCTGTAATTAGAGTGCATGTTTGCATGATAACTTTACCTTAAATATTTGAATATAGCAGATCTTTACCATATCGCCTTTCACTTAATTTATAAATTAAAAAACTCAGACAGGCTTCATCTTTGCTAGCCAAGGGTTTTCGGTCCACTCCGTTCCCCATAAACGGGGAGCGATGTGGACCAAAAACCCTTGGCTAGCGAAGATGGACAGGCTTATGCTTAATTAAATAAAGATATTTGACATGGTAAACATTCAATCTAACTAAAATTAGACCTTTCGTCTGGCTCTGTTATATATTGTTATAGCTGGGGAAAGAGCATGTAAAACAGAGTGCAATCACATTATATCAAGCTCAGATTTTAGGTTAATGTAATGATAATGTTCCCTGATATCTATAAAATATTCTTCTCAAGATTTAATTATTTCACTTTAAAAATTGTTTACATACAATGCATATCAAATCTACATTGTATGTAAACAATTTTTAAAGTAAGACAAATGTAATAATTTTTACTGCATGTGCCTCAGATTCTCTCTCTCTCTCTCTCTCTCTCTCTCTCTCTCTCGTGCTTTTCGTCTTGGCAAAGCATCATAGAGCAACTAAATTTTGTAACAAAAATATCTCTGTCTAGTAAATGAAATCAACAGTGCATTGAATTTTAAAATGAGCATGTTATCAATCCCTTATTTTTTGAATGTGCAACCAAAATGCAAAGCTTTGTAAAATTGTTCATGGATTTTTATTCGCATTATGCATAGTATTGTGTTTAAAACATGAAATTAATAAGAAAAAAAACCTCACTAAATTTATTCGCAAAAAACAAAACCCAGTAGAATTGATAAAACATGGTATAGCAGAAGCTTATACTTTGACGCTGTTCGGATGGGTAAAATATATTCCTTTGTAGTTTACAAATAGAAATATTGACTGTCGCACGAGTAAAACTCTCTCTCTCTCTCTCTCTCTCTCTCTGTTGATTTGATATGTGTCTATACCTGAAAAAAAAGGATTAAAAATTTTAATGTTATATTATGACTTAATATCCAAATTTTTGTTTTTGTACTGCCTAAATGTTAATGTCATGTACATGTATTGGGATATCTCATACTTATTAAACTGCATGGTCAGTGTATTTTTTCCAGAAATACTATGCATATGTTAATGTAAACACAGCTATTATTAGTACATGTATGTTAACACAGCTAATTGATTTTTTTTTTATTTCAGCTCAAAACGGACTCTTGTTACAACATGGCAGTCACAAGGCACCTGTTGATTCTTGTGGTTTCAGCTCTTATGGTTAACCTGTCACCTCTACCCACATGCATATTCCCAGTGTTCTACAGACTATTTACTGGTAATTCAAATAAAATCGGATAATGCATGAACAATAATGGAACTTTAAGAAAGCATCATGCCTTGTTGTGGTTTGTGTTTGATAAGAAATTATGACAAACAAAATTAAGGCTGTTTAAAGAAATCTACAATTTTTAGTTGTGAAAAAATTTTTTTCAATAAAAGTATGCAATTATGTTTCATTTATTTTGTATTTTATGATAAAATTTAGATGTGTTTACATAATTGAAAAATCACCCCCCTCCTTTTCAATTGTTACCATTAAGATTACATGTAGGATATGTAATTGTACATTTGACCTTAAAATAATATCTGCTAATGCCTATGATAATTACTTTTGAACAGAAACAACATATATATTTTTACCTTTTTAATGTATATATGCATAAAAAAAAATGTAGGAAAACATGTCAAATTTGAACATTTTTCATGGAATTTTCCTCCGTCTCCAGCTACCTGGGTGTGTTTAAATTTAATTTTAATTTAAGGCAGATGTCTAACTTGTAGGTCTTACTGTTTTAGCATGGTTAAAAGGAGACTAGAAACCTGAATAGATTAGATATTCACTAAATGTGACTGTTAGCTTACTCTTTTTCATGGAAACAAATCACATGCAGGACGGCATGTCTATTTATTAATTAAAATGCTACAAATCATTCAATAAACAAAAAAAAAGATCAAATTTTATTAGCATTGATGATTGCTTCCAAATATGTGTGAGAAATGACTCAAAGAAATAGCCACAAGTTTCATAAAATTAGGTAAAAGATTTCAAACCATGACTGTGTATGAAAATCAAAAGATAGGGGGAGGGTATACATGTAAGGGCATTTCTAAGTGATATAATGCTTTTATCATGATAATATCATGTAGATGTATGTTATATTAAATAAGGTTTCTTATTAAAGGAGGTTGACCAACAATTGACCTCTAAAAGGTCGGGTAAAGATGTTTTACTATGGAGAACCCTATGAATCTGTTTTAAATAGAGGAAAGTGGAAATGGTGGGTTCACTTAAATGGCCATATTTTTATTAAACCTCAATGGAATTGGCAATATGTGGTATACTTTTTCTAAGAATTGTATTAGCTTTCTAATTCTAAGACAAAACATCTTTTCATAAAATGTTAGTGTACTAAGGTAAAAGTAGCAAGGAACAGTTTCGGATAAAGTACCCGTTAATATTTTTGTAAAATTGAGAGTTGCTGTATTTGAAGGATTATGAGTGTTGCTAAGATTCATAAAATGAATTTTGATGATTATCATTAGTTAGAGGGATGTCTCTTGTTGGAATTGGTATGCGATATGAAGGCCCCTAATGTTAAGTACATGAGAAGCAGAAGTAAATTGTGAAACTTGCGACTATGACTGTTGTGTTGACTGTACATTTTGAAATTACAGGTTACAAACGGGACATTATATAACTCGAAATTTAGGTGGATGGGACATTATATACCTATATTTACTGGCTTTGAGTAAATAGGTATTTTATTATACCAAAGAAAACTTTATTTGTCGGCGATGCAGAATTTCTTGATGATAAACAAATAAAAGTTATTGGACTTTGAATTTAATGCAGCGATTGGATTACGTCAGAGGTGTTCCGAGTTTAAAAAGGAGGGAAATCAAATGTCGCCGGTGAATAGTTTTGATGACTATTCACCATGGGCAGATAGCACGGAAACAATTTCCCGGTTAGATAGAATAGCATGTTTATTCATTGTAATTTTACATAGAAAATATTCACAGAGGTGTAATAAAGTAATTTATACATCAGTAAGTTTCTGACATATGATGGTGCAACAAGCACACAGTAGGAAGGTAAACCCTTTGAAAAGCAGTGTAGAGGAAAAGTTGCTCAGAATAATGTTTTAAACAAAATGCTAAATAAAAGGTTTTAGGTACCTGAGTCACTCAGGTGACCTATTGCAATTGGTCTTCATCCATCGTCATGTGTCGTGCATCTCTATTACTTGTGAACTACTAGACCAATTTGCATGAAATTTCCAGGACTGAGAGAACATTAAAAGATCTTGATGTTAAAAAATTTTGGGCTGATGACGTCACTTCCGGTTTGAGATCTTGAGGATTTAGTGAATTTTTAAGGACTATTTTGTCCACTTTATCTTTATTTCTGCAAAACTAATTACGATAAAAACGTGAAACTTTCAGGGATAGTAGATAAATGTCTGTAGATGATCCTTTTTATTTGATAATTTGAAAAATGCGCAAGGCGCCGAAGCTTGCTCGAGCTCAAAAATTTGCAGCAAATTTTTTTACGAAATTTTTGCCCATTTTCTGAAATAGTTTTGAATGTGTAAATTTCTTTTAAAACATGTAACGCAAAAGTTGTTAAGATTTACATGATTTTTCATTTGATAGCAGCCAAAAGGGTGTGGCCCCTCAAATATGAGGCTAAGAAGGGTCTAAAGTCTTTTTATAATAACTCTTTACTGAGCAATAATTTGTTATTACCAGGTAATTATAGAAGCAAACATGTTCATTGTACAGCTGTTTAGGCCTAAACAGTACCATACTGAAATCACATGTGATGTAATTAGGGGTTTTAGGGGCCAGAAGTTCAAAACTTTGATCATTTATATCTGAAAAAGGAGAAATATTTTGAAAAGCAGAGTGGAAGAAAAGTTGCTCAGAATAATGTTGTCAACAACACGCTACCTTTAAATTATTGGTTTTTGGCCCCAGTAAGGAGTTTAAGGGTTGGCTGTTTAGATATCTCAAGAACAATCAACAATTCTTGAGCACTTGTTGAATATGTTAATATGTTTATATTTACAAGACCTTCCATTTGATATCAAGAAAAAGGGACTTTTTATTGAACAATAATTTGTTATTCATTATAGAAGCAAAAATGTTCATTGTACAGCTGTTTATCTATACAGTGCCATACTTAAATCATATGTTACGTAATTAGGAGTTTCAAGGGGCCATAAATCCGAAACTTTGATCAGTAATATCTAGAAAAGGAGAAATATTTTGAAAACCAGTGTAGAACAAAAGTTGCTCAGAAAAATGTTCTAAACGATATCCTACCAAAGAATTTTTAGTTGATGGCCCCGGTTGGGGGTTTTAAGGGTCGGCTCCTAATACACAGTTGTTCAGATATCTCTAGAACGGTAAACAAATTTTGAACAATTGTTTAACAAAATATGTTTATATTTACGAGTCCTTCTATTTAATATGAAAAAAGGGGCTGCAATCTCAAATAAGGGGCCAGGAAGGCTTCAAAGTCTTTTTAGGTCACCTGAGTAAACTCAGGTGACCTATTGCTATCTGTTTTCGTCCGTCGTCGTGCGTCGTGCGTTAACAATTTACATTTTTAACTTCTTCTTAAAAACTACAAGGCCAATTGTTCCCATTTTTGGTGTGAAGCATCTTTATGGTAAGAGGAATGTAAATTGTGAAATTGGTGGCTCTACCACCACCAGGGTGCCACAGGTGGGGCCAAATATGCAAAAAACAGCCAAATTTTCAAAAATCTTCTTCTCTACTCCCACACATGTGAGGAAAAAACTGATTGCATGGTTATGATGTCCATGAAGCTCTCTACCAAAATTGTGAAATTCATGGCCCCTGGGTCAGGGGTTCAGGCTCTAGGGTGGGGCCAATATGGCCATATAGTAAAAATGTATTAAATCTTAGAAAATCTTCTTCTCTACTCCCATATATATTTGTTAAAAACTAAATGCATGGTTATGATGTCCATGAAGCCCTCTACCAAAATTGTGAAATTTATGGTCTCTGGGTCAGGGATTCAGGCTCTAGGGTGGGGCCAATATGGCCATATAATAAAAATGTATTAAATCTTAGAAAATCTTCTTCTCTACTCCCATAGATATTTGTTTAAAACTAAATGCATGGATATGATGTCCATGAAGCCCTCTACCAAAATTGTGAAATTTATGGTCCCTGGGTCAGGGGTTCAGGCTCTAGGGTGGGGCCAAAATGGCCATATAGTAAAAATGTATTAAATTTTAAAAAATCTTCTTCTCTACTCCCATATATATTTGTGAAAAACTAAAGGCCTGGATATGATGTACATGAAGTCTTTTACCTAAATTGTGAAATTTATGATCCCTAGGACAGGTGTTTAGGCACTAGGGTGGGGCCAGTATGGCACAGGAAGGGCCCGAATATCTTGAAAACGTCTGTTAAAATCCCCACCCCTAAACCATATATATTCTTGTTCCTTGTGTTAAGGGCCATCAAATGGTATGTAGGTCATGGGCCTCAGGGGTGGTTCCTGACCCCCCTCAAACAGGAAGAGCCCAAATATCTTGAAAACGGTTGAGATCCCCACCCCTAAACCATATATATTCTTGTTCCTTGTGTCAAGGGGCATCATATGGTATGTAGGTCATGGGCCCCGGGGATGGTCCTGACCCCCCTCAAACAGGAAGTGCACAAATAACTTGAAAACGGTTGAGATCCCCACCCCTAAACTATATATATTCTTGTTCCTTGTGTCAAGGAGTCTTGCCCCTTTTCAATATCAGGTCATGCACTCTTTTATGATCTTTTAAGTTTTTGGCTAAAATTATAGGTTTAATAGTCGTTTTTGAAAGATTTCAGGCAGGGAGGTGGTCGTCATTACAAATTAAAAATTTTTCTATTCCAGAATAAAACTTAACTAAATGCATATATGAGACTCCTTGACAAGTTTGTGTATGGGTTATGCTACTCAGGTGACCGTTAAGGCCATTTGGCCTCTTGTTTATAATATATCTTTACTAAGCGATAATTTTTTTATTAATCATAGAAGCAAAAAAATGAGCTTATTTAGCTGAACCTAACACTGAAATCCGTTTTAAAATCGGACGATGCATTGCATAGATATTAGGGTTAAAAAATTGATTTTTCAGAAAATTTTTGATTCCGCGTTCTTGCTTCAAAAAATAGTGTTAAGTTCAAAGATAAAGTAACTTGTACCTCAAATGATTCGGTAATTGCTAAGTCATATTTGAACACATTCGGATTTTTTGGGGCTAGGTCGTTCTAGAAATCGTTAAGGTTTTTGTTAATTCGTACTCAGAATCATTCGGATTTTGTTAAGTCGTACCGATAAGTATTCACATTTTTTTTTATCTTTTTGATTAGTTATTCCAGTTATTGGTTTAAGAACGCTGCTTCTTACAGGAACTTCTAACTTTACTCCCGACATTAACGGAAGACCCACTCGTTGCTTTGCAACGAGCTTTGCTCTAGTTTTATATTATTTTTCCTCTGACATTTTTCAAGAGCTATAACTCAAAAACTATTTGGTCGATTTTCACCAAATTTACAGGACTGATAGAACATAAAACGTGCTTGCGATTATAAAATTTTGAGCTAATGACGTCACTTCCGGTTTGAGATTTTGAAGATTTTGTGAATTTTTAAGGACCATTTTGTCCACGTAACTCCTCCGAAACTAAGGGGTATAGAAACGTGAAACGTTTACGAATATGTAGGTGGATGTCTGTAGATGATCCTCTGTATTTGACATGGTGGAAAATGCGAACGGCGCCGAAGCTCGCCCGAGGTCAAAAAGTTAGCACCAAAATGTTTGGCAAAATTTTAACACGTTTTGCAAAATATCTTTTAACCTGTAGATAATTTGTTAAAACATGTATTGCAAAAGTTGTTAAGATTTACACGAGCTTTTGTTTTGTTTTAATAAAAAGGGGCTGGCCCCTTTAATTAGGGGCCAGGAGGGCTCTAAAGACTTTTAATTTCAACTCTTTACTGAGCAATAATTTGTTATTATTTATAGAAGCAAAAATGTTTATTGTACAGTTGTTTATCTACACAGTACCTTATTTTAAACATTTGTTACGTAATTAGGGGTTTCAAGGGGCCAGAAGACCAAAAATTTGATCATTAATATCTTGAAAAGGAGAAATATTTTGAAAGGCAATGTTGAATAAAAGTTGCTTAAAATAATGTTCTTAAGAACATGGGACCTTAAAATTTATGGTTTATGGCCCCAGTAAGGAGTTTAAGGGTCGGCCCCTAAAACACTGTTGTTCAGATATCTCCAAATCGGTCAACAATTTCTGAACACTTATTAAACAAAATATGTTTATATTAATGAGATCTTTTATTTAATATTAAGAAAAAGGGGCTGGCCCCTCAAATTAGGGGCCAAGAGCGCTCTAAAGGCTTTTTATTATATCTCTTTACTGAAAAATAATTTGTCATTAATTATAGAAGCAAAAATGTTCATTGTACAGCTGTTTATCTATACAGAACCATTCCAAAGTCATATGTTACGTAATTAGGGGTTTCAAGGGGCCAGAATTCCAAAACTTTGATCATTATTATCTTGAAAAGGAGTAATATTTTGAAAAGCATTGTAGAACAAAAGTTGCTCAAAATAATGTTCTTAACAATGTGATACATAAAAAATTTTCGTTGGTGGCCCCAGTAAGGAGTTGAAGGGTCGGCCCCTAAAACACAGTTGTTCCGATATCTCTATAACGGTTAACAATTCGTGAACACTTGTTGAACAAAATATGTTTATATTTGCGAGACCTTTCATTTGATATCAAGAAAAAGGGGCCGACCCCTTAAATTAGGGGCCGGGAGGGTACAAAGTCTTTATAGTAACCTTTTTCAGAGCGATAATTTGTTATTAATCATAAAATCAAAAATAAGAGCTTATTAAGCTTAATTTAAAACTGAAATCCGTTTTAAAATCGGCCGATGCATTACAGAGATATAGGTGTTTAAAAATTGACTTTTCCGGAAATTTTGATTCCACATTCTTGGTAAAGAAAATAGTGTTATTTTCAAAGTTAAATTAACTCGTACCTAAAATACTTCGATAATTGTTAAATCGTACTTAAACACATTCGGATTTGTATTTGCTAAGTGGTTCTTGAAATTGATAATGTTTTTGTTAATTCGTACTTAGAATCATTCGGATTTTGCGAACTCGTACCAAAAATAATTCGATGTTTTTTTTCTTTTTGTTTTATTTAGTTATGTTTATTGGTTTAAAAATTCTGCTTCTTAGATAAACTTTTAGCTTTACTTTTGACATAAACGGAAGACCCACTCGTTGCTTTGCAACGAGCTTTGCTCTAGTTATTCTTTTTTTTCTTTTTCTGACTTTTTTGGAGCGTTATTTCTCAAAAACTATTCAACCGATTTGCACGAAATTTTCAGGACTGATTAAGCATAATCGGCGCTACATATTATTAAATTTTCAAATGATGACGTCACTTCCGGTTTCAGATATTGACGATTTTGTAAATTTTTTAGGGCCATTTTGTCCACGCATCTCCTCCGAAACTAATCAAGATAGAAGCTTGAAACTTTTCTAGGATTGTAGATTAAAGTCTGAAGTTGTACCCCCCTGCTTCCAATTATTAAAATTGCGCAAGGCCTCGAAGCTCGCCTGAACCTGAAAATTAGGACCACATTTTTTCACGAAATTTTCGAACATTTTCTCTAGTATCTTTTGATGTATAAATATTTTGTTAAAACATGTAATGCAAAAGTTGTTTAAATTTTCACGGGCTGTCATTTGATATCAAGAAAAGGGGCTGGCCCCTCAAATTAGGGGCCAAGAGGGCTCTAAAGTCTTTTTGCAATAACTCTTTATTGAACAATAATTTGTTATCAATTATAGAAGCAAAAATGTTTATTGTACAGCTGTTTATCTATACAGTACCACACCTTAATCATATGTTACGTAATTAGGGGTTTCAAGGGGCCAGAAGTCCAAAATTTTGATCATTAATATCTAGAAAAGGAGAAATATTTTGAAAAGGATTGTAGAAGAAAAAATGCTTAAAATAATGTTCTCAACAATATGCTACCTAAAAAAAATTTGTTGGTGGCCCCAGTAAGGAGTTTAAGGGTCGGCCCCTAAAACACATTAGTTCAGATATCTCTAAAACGGTCAACAATTCCTGAACACTTGTTGAACAAAATATGTTTATATTTGCGAGACCTTTCATTTGATATCAAGAAAAAAGGGCTGGCCCCTTAAATTAGGGGCCAAGAGGGCTCTTACGTCTATTAATAATAACTTTTTACTGAAAAATAATTTGTTATATATTATAGAAGCAAAAATATTCTTTGGACAGTTATTAGGGTCTTCCGTTTCCGACGGAAGACCCTCTTGTTTTTCTACTGTTTCTTTCTATTATTATTATTATTCTTAATATTCTTTTTCTGCCTTCTTTAAAGCTTTATTTCTCGAAAACTATTCACTCGATATGCACCAAATTTTCAGGACTTAAGTTTTTCAGTAAATATGGAGGAGATGATAGATATAAATTATATACCAGTAATGGAAAACATTGATAAACTCTTATCCAGATGGAATTCTAGAAATCTTACACCGATAGGAAAAATTACAGTTATTAAAACACTTATAGTCCCAAAAATTAATCACTTAATCTTAACTCTACCAAACCCAACATTAGAATATATCAGAAGTTTTGAAAGAAAACTTTTTAAATTTATTTGGAATGAAAAACCAGACAAAATTAAGAGAAACACTCTTATTCAAGGATATGAGAATGCCGGACTAAAAATGATAGATTTTGAAAACTTTATGATAGCACTTAAATCAAGTTGGATTAGAAGCAAAAATGTTTAACTTATTAAGCTTAATTTAAATCTGAAATCCGTTTTAAAATCGGACGATGCATTACAGAGATATAGGGGTTTAAAAATTGATTTTTCCGGAAATTTTGATTCCACATTCTTGGTTAAGAAAATAGTGTTATGTTCAATGTTAAATTAACTCGTACCTAGAATTATTCGATATTTGTTAAGTCGTTCTTAAACACATTCGGATTTTTTTTTGTCAAGTCGTTCTTGAAATCGTTTAGGTTTTTGTTAATTCGTACTTAAAGTCATTCGGATTTTGTTAAGTCGTACCAAGAATTATTCGATTTTTTATATCTTTTCGTTTTAAAACTCCTGGTATTGGTTTTAGAGCTCTGCTTCTTACAGGAACATCTATCTTTTCTTTCGACATTAACGGAAGACCCACTCGTTGCTTTGCAACGAGCTTTGCTCTAGTTATTATTATTTTTTTTCTGACTTTTTCCGGACGCTATTACTCGTGAACTACTGGACCGATTTGCATAAAATTTGCAGGACTGATAGAACATCAAAAGTACTTGAGTTTATTAAATTTTCGGTTGATGACGTCACTTCCGGTTTGAGATCTTGAGGATTTAGTGAATTTTTAAGGACCATTTTGTCCACCTAACTCCTCCAAAACTAATAAAGATAAAAACATGAAACTTTCAGGGATAGTAGATGAATGTCTGTAGATGATTCTCTAGGTTTGATATTGTGGAAAAAAGCGCAAGGCGTCGAAGCTCGCCCGAGCTCGAAAATTGGCACCAAATTTTTTCACAAAATTTTTGCACATTTTCTAAATTATTACTGAATGTGTAAATAATTTGTTAAGACATGTAATGCAAAAGTTGTTCAGATTTACACGCTCTTTCATTTGATATCATAAAAAAGGGGCTGGCCCCTCACATAAGGGGCCAAGAGGGCTCTAAAGAATTTAATTAATAACTCTTTACTGAAAAATAATTTGTTATTAAGTATAGAAGCAAAAATGTTTATTGTGCAGCTGTTTATCTACAAAGTACCATACTGAAATCATATGTTACGTAATTAGGGGTTTTAAGGGGCCAGAAGTCCAAAACTTTGATCATTTATATCTGAAAAAGGAGAAATATTTTGTGAAACATTGTAGAAGAAAAGTTGCTCAAAATAATGTTCTCAACCTTATGCTACCTTTAAATTTTTTGTCTTTGGCCCCATTAAGGAGTTTAAGGGTCGGCCCCTAAAACACAGTTGTTCAGATATCTCTAGAATGGTTAACAATTCGTGAACAGTTGTTGAACAAAATATGTTTATATTTGCGAGACCGTTCATTTGATATCAAGAAAAAGGGACTGGCCCCTCAAATTAGGGGCCAGGAGGGCCACAAAGTCTTTTAATAATAACTATTTACTGAAAAATAATTTGTTATATATTATTGAAGCAAAAATGTTCACCTCATTAAGCTTAATTAAAATCTGAAATCCGTTTTAAAATCGGACGATGCATTACAGAGATATAGGGGTTTAAAAATTGATTTTTCCGGAAATTTTGATTCCATATTCTTGGTTAAGAAACTAGTGTTATGTTCAAAGTTAAATTAACTCGTACCTAGAATGATTCGATATTTGTTAAGACGTTCTTAAACACATTCGGATTTTTTTTGTCAAGTCGTTCTTGAAATCCTTAAGGTTTTTGTTAATTCGTACTTAAAGTCATTCGGATTTTGTTAAGTCGTACCAAGAATTATTCGACTTTTTATATCTTTTTGTTTTAATTACTCCTGGTATTGGCTTTAGAGCTCTGCTTCTTACAGGAACATCTAGCTTTTCTTTCGACATTAACGGAAGACCCACTCGTTGCTTTGCAACGAGCTTTGCTCTAGTTTATTATTATTATTATTCTTTTTCTTTTTTCTTCTGACTCCGTTTTGGCTTTATATCTCAAAAACTGCTCAACTGATTTGCATGAAATTTTTAGGGATTGTGAGAAATTCTTGTCCCTCAAAGCCCTCAAAAGCTGAAAAATGACGTCACTTCCGTTTACTTATTACGTCAATTTTAAATTTTTCAAAAAGCGATTTTGTCCAGTCATTTTCTTTTAAACGGTTATATATAGAGATTTGAAATTTTCAGTGATTGTCTATTTCTCGATTTACTTAGGGCATTTTGACAAAAAATCAAAATTCGTCACTTCCGGTCGAAACAGGAAGTGAATCAAATTTTTCGAAAAAATAATTTTTTGATCAATTTAAAAACGTGTACGTGTTTTGTAGAGCTTATTTAGCTGAATTTAACACTGAAATCCGTTTTAAAATCGGACGATGCATCGCTGAGATATAAGCGTTTAAAAATTGATTTTTCCGGAAATTTTGATTCCCCGTTCTTGGTTAAGAAAATAGTCTTATGTTTAAAGTTAAATTAACTCGTACCTAAAATAATTCGAAAAATTGCTAAGTCGTACTTGAACACATTCTGACTTTTTTTGTTAAGTCGTTCTTAAAATCGCTAATGTTTTTGTCAATTCGTACTTAAAATCATTCGGATTTTATTAAGTCGTACCAAGAATTATTCGATTTTTGTTGCCTTTTTTTTAGTTACTTATATTATTGGTTTAAGAACTCTGCTTCTTACAGGAACTTTAAGCTCTACGTTCGACATTAACGGAAGACCCACTCGTTGCTTTGCAACGAGCTTTGCTCTAGTTTTTTTTTTCTTCCTAGACGCGAACTTTGAGGCTTCATATCTTGCTCATTTCTGAACGGTTTTTGCTCAAATTTTCAGGGCTTATAGACTTTACAAAACACTATCTAAACCATTTCATAAATTTTAAAAATCCTCTTCCGTTAACGAGTTATTCCCCTTTTTAAAAAATTTAGGGCCTTTCTTTTCCAGACAAAGGCTCCGAGACTATGATAGCAGGAAATGGGAATCCAACGAATTTGAATAACAGAGACATTGAAGTTTTGCACATCGGTTTTTGTTTTTGGATTACTTTCTTTATTTAGAAAAAGGTAGGGGGTCAAAAAACAGGGTTCCAAAAAGTGCGAAAATTTAGACATATTTTCCTTTGTATCGTTTAAACGAAAAATATTTTGTTAAGACATGTAGAATGAAAGTTGTGCAGAATGTCAAGGACTTTCATTTGACACCAATAAAAAAGGGCTGGCCCCTTAAATTAAGGGCCAAGGGCCCTTGAAAGTTTTTGCTAAATAACTAAAAAACGGCTAGGATTTTGATATAGCTGTCGCTGGAAAAGTTGTTTGTTGAGATCCTATAAATGTCGTTACAATGTTATTTTTTGGTGAGTTATGTAGTATGAGTGTAAAAAGCTTTACATGTTAACATGTACCTGTGTTTATTTGGCAAGTTAACGAAAGTCATTGTGCGTACAACTGACATTAAGTTACGACAGACAGTATGCCTGTTTAAAAAGGAGGCTTTAATTCATCAGAAAAAAATAATTTTTTTAGGATACATGCTTTTATGTGAGGAGTTTAAGTCATCTTCGTAAATTCTGCACAATCCTAAAAAAAACGAGAAACAGAAAATATAAACATTCTTTTTCTTTTCTAGTAAATCACAAAAACTACCGGAAAAAACTTACATTTTAGTTATCATGCTGCGTGCATTTAAAATATATCTGGAATCAGAGCTGTGTGTGTGAACCATTACGTAAGCTATCCCTCGCTTGCGGCCGAGAAAGTCGGTCGCCATGGTCGCGGCTGGACTACCTAGCGGTCAGCGGTTATCTAATACACCGGAGTCACGTCTCTCAATTTATGAGTTCATTTAGCCGAAAACAAGAATTGTTTTAATTTTGATCACACATAGACGTTTATTCTTCTCAAATTGAATTAAATGATAGAGTGTCAATTAAGAAAACGTTCTGTAAATTAATAACAGAAATGTCATTCTCAATCGGAAGTAATATCAGGCATAGATCAATTGTGGGTTTTAAGTGTAAAAAAAAACTTCTATTTGGTAGATTTTAGTCATTATTATACTGCAAACATTTCAAATCTTCCTGGGTTCTGAGCTGTGTGTGTTGTAACTTTACGTAACCTATTCCTCGCCCGCGGCCGAGGAGATCGGCCGCGGGCTCCTCGGCCGCGGGTGCACTACCAAGCGGTCAGCGGTTATCTAATACACCAGATTCGCGTCTTTCATGTACTTGTTTTGAGTTTATATAGCCGCAAATACAGGAACTGTTTTAATTTTAAGTTATTGATGTTTTATTTAAAATGTAAGTTAAGAAGTCATTCTGAAAATTATAAAATCCGATATTATTCCTAATCCAAAACATCGTCAGACATAAATCAATGGTGGGTTTGTATAAGAACTGTACTAATA
The DNA here is from genome assembly GCA_020458035.1 of Magallana ariakensis. Taxonomy (NCBI): domain Eukaryota; kingdom Metazoa; phylum Mollusca; class Bivalvia; order Ostreida; family Ostreidae; genus Magallana; species Magallana ariakensis. Next base: position 24,553,533 of record CM035813.1, read on the forward strand.
ATGTTTTAGATCAACAACAAAAAACCACAAAGATTACCCCTTTAAATGATGATCATCCCTCGCACGCTCGCACATGGCCGAGAAGATCGCGCGCGAGGGGACATCTACATGTACCTTATCACACGTGTATGTTTATTGATATTTTGTACGAACACAAAACTATTTGTTTATTTTATTTTCATTTATATTGGTTTTAGATGAAAGATGAATTTATCTCCCTTATTCAGTTGATTTAGCGTTGATTTAAACGTTAGGGCGAAAAATCTTATAAAAACCTCTCATTAATTGAATAAAAGTAATCTATCAATTCGATTCTAAATATGCAAGGCCGATTGTATAAATAAAAGATTAAATATAATGAAATTCCGAGATATTTACCGGCATATGTAAAATTGATATGTGTTTAACTTACATGTAAGATTAATATACTGCATCGTCGGAACCCACGGGTTTTCTATCCGTTACACTGATTTCAAGCAATGTAACGGATGGAAAACCCGTGGGGTCCGACGATGAATCGACTGTAGTTACTCATGATCATTTCCGTTAATTATTGCTTAGACTTTTTACAGACTTTAACACTTTAAAGACAATATTCAAACTTTGCCTGGCCAACGAGTCATATATGCACATGGATATATGTATATATACTGGTGTAAGAATTAATATTCGACCAACACAAAAATTAAATAGTGTAGAAAGTAAAATAAGTTTTCTTAAGAGTTGTACCAAATTTTAAGAGGGTTGACATAGTAAATAAAATCATTAATTTTCGAAGCGTTCTAGGAAGTTTAAAAACAAAGTCATCTCTGTGCTGCTCCGCCGCCCCCCCCCCCCCCCCCCCGCCCAAGTGCTCGAGCTGAATTTTAAAAATTGGCGAACAAAAATCGAAAATTAATATGTGTCGAAGATCAATTTTTGGTGACTCCTTATTTGTTAACGTTCTTCCTAATGTGTTTCACTTTGCAATCTGTGTGTTTATTCGGCCAGTCTGCGTGTTAATTCTATCACCCCGTGCGACCGACTTCAAATTTACCTGGTCAGTGTAACCCTTGTTAATCAACTAAATCGAGGCCCCAGTTTGGATGTTAGAAAATGATTGGCATTTGTTTACTCGTCCTGTGGATACCATGCCCAGCGCTCGCGACGACGGTGTAATAAACTTTTTTCTTTTGATTTGATGCAAACCGTGACGATAAATCGCTATCTTTTAGCACTTTAAACAAAAGAAATATTAAAAGATATGAATTAAAAATTTACTCGTACTTGGTTATGTACCACACTAAATGCGCTGATCACCTATAGTCTGTCAAAATCATGTGGTGCCGATCATGTATCCATGAAAGACGTCGTTTATCAATAAAGATGTTTGTGAATAATTGAGAATAAATAATTAAATGAAATCAAATATTGCGTTCACGATTTATATCGTTAGTTATCACATTTCTTTGAGAAATTTCACGAGCTGAAACCGGAAGAGAAACAAGTACAGACCAGGGACGTATATACGTCCCTGGTACAGACAGTTCTGGTGCATGCGCAGCTGGTAGAATTATTGTGCACTTTTATTTAGCAGCTGATCGGAAAAGATTTACAAGCATTGGTTGCAAAGTTGCATTAGTATTTGAGTACGGTGGGGTGATTGTATAATTCACAAAACATCAGGATATATTCTCAGTTAATCCCGACAGAAACTTGTTCAATCAAACAAAAGATGTTGCACATGTCGCACGCGGTTTTTCATGCGTTTATATTCATTTCAACGAAGAGCAATTTGTTTTATAAGTACATATACATGTAAATACGATATTCTTTTTAAATAAACGGAAAAACTCTTTTGAGAGCACTTTAATACTCCGTGTATATAGACATGTATACACAAGCGAGCGTGTTTCCCTCGGGGTTTCACACCTCTTTTAATATAGGCTCCACCCCCACCTGAACTTATTTAAGATAAACTGACCGGTTAAAAACCTCGGCCTTTAAGTGCGCACAACCCTGGACACAGATAGCCATAGGTAATTTATAGATGCAGCTCATCAATTGTTATGTATTTAAAATACACTTGGAAGTGAGCTATCACTGTAGTGGTCAATTGTTGAATATAAGTTAAAAGTTTTAAGTCCAAGATGTTAAATAATAATTATTTGTTCTCACGTTAAGAAGTTATGAAATACGTTATTCAATGCAGTCGGTCGCCATAGAAATCATCAGAGTACTGCAAGTGTTGACAGTTTCTTATTTCTTAAAAAGACCTTAGGACATAATTCACTTGACTTACAGACTAGCGACACAGTTGCCTCCCAAAAATGTATGCACTTCTCAAAGTTACAATTAAATGGTATAGATATGTGTTGTTAAACGGATTTTATTAATTGTTGCATGCGCGGATCTAGAGGGGGGGGCGGGGGGTCCGGAACCCCCCCCCTGAAAAATGAGAAGTTATTAAATTTACATAGTGAAATTATCGCAAATACGACTCGGACCCCCCCCCCCCCTGGAAAACACATATATGTTTTGGAAAGGCGTCGGAAGCGGAAATATTAAGAGTGATATTGAAAAAAATGCAGTTATAAGCATATTCGCACCCCCCTCCCCCACGGAATAGGCATATCATGAATCGGATTAGGCATATCATGAATATGGGAGTAAAAAAAAATTTGACAGGTACAATTTTTTCAAGTTATAGGCATACTACGTTACCCCCCCCCCCCCCCTCCCCCACGGATTAGGAATTTCATGATCTTGGGAAATAAGTTTTTTTTTTTATTTTTTTTTATTTTTGCTTGTCAACATTTCTGATGAATAGTGTAGCCCCCCCCCCCCCCCTACGTTCAATTCGGATCCCCCCCCCCCCTGGAAAAATGTTCTGGATCCGCGCATGTGTTGTAAATGTTAAAGTTAGAGAAATCGTATTTTCTGGAGGTTGACATTATGTAGAACTCTTTTGTTTAAAAAACAAAAACAAATTGCTTTGACGTCACACAATCTCTTTTGGTTTGGTTTAAATATACAATGTACACAGTGCTCTGAACAAAACGCTGGTTTATGCTTTTCTGTTACTCAAGTAAAAAACTGAACAAAATTGATTACTTTTAGGTTCACACGTCACATGTTAATACATGTATGCATAAATATATGATTTTTATCAAATAAATGACATTGTATCTTTAAAAAATTCCAAAATATTATAACTAAAACATGTATATGTGACATGATAGAAATAATTGTAAACCAGAGGTCTCTCTTCCTGTCACACAAAAGTGACAAAAAGGATTTTTGATTCAGTTGGAGTTCTGCCCCCACCCCTGCCAACATTTTCTGAAATTTACATTTAGAAAATTAAATTTTAGGGTATTGACACCCCCACCCGCACACACTTTCTAGATGAGCGCTCAAGGCAAAAAAAAAATATTGGGATATTTAAAACAAAATCCTATTTGAAAAAAATGAAGTTAGAGATGCCTCACAACCCCTACCACTGCCGCGGATTATGATTTTGAAGATTTGTGAATTTCTTTTACTTGCTTGTGAAGATTTCAGATAAATATACTAACAATACTGAGGCCTGTATGGCCAAACATTATACGGATAGTTATCCCTACCACTGAGCACCTCAGTCTCGTATACTAATAGCGCACCCTCAGATGGGAGACGGCATTATTGTTTATTTACAATTGGTGTTCTTTTAACACTGCACTTTAAATAAACTATTCCATGTTTTGGCGGTAGAGGTTTAAGTATGAATATAGAGAATCCAAATGTTTATGAAACAAAACACTTTTTCCAAGTATCAGCGCAGTGGATTTTGTGATTTTACACTATGATATAGGCATACCAGTAGTTTGAATCCTGTCATCAGTTGTACATACATGTAAACGTATTTATCGATTTTCTGGTTGGAATAATTAAATACATGTACATATAAGAGATGTGTTTTAAGTTATCATAAATTGATATAACCGTGAAATGAGTTAAAAGGAGAGTTTGTCTGGTAGGAAAATAATACTTTGAAAGTGAGCCTCGTTTTCTAAACATACTATTATCATATTGACAATCCAGTTTAATGACAGCCCACCCTTTTCTCCTTACACTCAACGGGGTCGGATAGGTATCAATAAGAGGTCACCTTTCTATGACCTTTAAATTTGCATACAATCTAAATATATACCCCTCGCTTATTACAGACATGCCTTTATCTGTGTTATGAGAAGTGTAACTCTTCAATACTATGCAGTCTGGAGGTTGCAGTAATATATTGAAAATAGGCATGAATTAATTTTTCTGTCTCCTTTTGAAGAGTTCAAATTGATTTTCTAAAGCCCTGATTGGTCAGAAGTTAAGGTAGTGTAAAGATGACCTCCTATCAATAACTGTCATACCCTGACAAGTGTAAGAAGAAGAGGGGTTGTTTTATTAAGACTGAATGACAATCCTTTCTTGACTTGCAATCTGATTAAAATTTCTATAGTTGCTATACGATGATTTGAAGAAACAACACTTGAGGTCACCTCCTGGGGAACTTTGCTTTGACCAATGAAATCGTCGGTTCCATTCCTCAGTTACATGATTTGGAAGTTATGCCAATACATTCTTTAGATTCCCTAAGGGCGTCTAATATCAACTTATGCTACATCTCTTACTTGCTGATACCGAAAGATTCACGAACATGTGTCATCATTTCGTCGTACAACTCCATTTTTGTTTGTAACCCGAAATTACCGTTTCTAACACTTGCTCTGATTGCTAAAATAACTCATGTATATTTATAAACAAACGTTCAACAAGGGGTGATCTCAAGAGGGGTTTCTTCAGATCCTCTTGTAGCGAAAATAGAAAAACAAGGAGGGGATCAAGGATATGATTTTAATCAGATTGTCTCGACTTGAAGCTGTAACGGAAGACCTTCTCGTTGCTTGCAACGAGCTCGGCTCTAGTGTTACATATACATTTAGTAAAAAAAATCCTTTTTCTAAATTTTTAGAATATTTCGCGTCTAATATTTATTATATGTACATGTAGATCTAAATGAGCCTTTTGTAATCTGCATTTTATAAAAAAAATAACATGCGGCGAATTATATATGTATCTGATCGAAAATATCATTAATAGATCCAAATAATCTTATTGTATGAGAAAAAAATGCACGCAATTTAAATTTGATGTAAACATGAATATTATGACATACATTCATATGTATATGCATGCACATACCATTGTCTACATTTACCTGAGTAAGATATGCATGAAACCAGTATAGTTTTACATGTAACGTATTAGATTCACGTGAAGAACTGAAAGTTTCCACTACGCAGAGACGATTTCTATTTCTCTGCTTTGAAAATTCCGACCCCCTCTAACCCTGGAGTTACATGAGATCGATTTTGTATCATTACTTGTTGGAGTGTTTGAAAGTCTGTGTCGGAGATAAAGTGACCAAGGCTCGCAGATATTTAGAATGGGCGATGAAATTTGAAAAAATATATCTAAGGCACGCATTTTACTAAACGTATAAATATGTAATGGGCGATACAAAATCGAGCAAATAAAATCAATAATTGTCATTGTTAAATCAAATAGCACTTTAGAAATCTTTGAAAATGTAATTGCCAAATATTATTAATTTAGGATATGTCTAAAATAGCTTCGGTTTACATCTTAAGATATGTCTTGGAGTGTTCATAAAATATGTCTTAGGACATATCCTAGGACATGTCTTAAGATAGATCTTAAGATACTTTCATGAACATGGCCACTGATCTGTATGGACACATTATCAATGTAGCGGCTAACTTTTATAATTTGGAAATTATTATTAAATTTAGAAGCTTCTATGTGAACAACCAAGCATACCCAAAGTTTGTAATTTAGCACATAAAACAATCACTATATTTAGACATTAAACGCCGTGTTCCTTAATTTGAAAACAACGTGATATATTTAAACAATTTTAATTAATCTATACTACATCAAATACATATTTTAAAGTTATTATTAGGCTGAGTTGATAAACCAAACTCGGGGGTATGTATGTAGTCAATAAATTGCTTTTTGCACTTAAAACTTTTTTAAAAGAGTTGTCTGCCCTTTACGAAAATTTATAAAATCATTTTTTGAAAATGTGTATGGTAAATAATGAATTATTTTAGCATATTTGAAGAAAGGGAAAGCTTTTGCAAAGTTTTACCTAGAGAAATGTGGAGAAATTACTTGTACTCAAAAAATTTACTTTAAAATGCATTTTTCCCATAGACTTCAATTTAAACGTCAACATGTGATAAATTTGTTAATATTCAATAATCTTTTTTAATTTCAGAGAAGAATCTTTATTATTCAATAAACCCCTTAAAATCACACTAAAATTTTAGTGATCAAACTTGCAGTCTATTAGATATGAAATATGATAGTTATGGATGGACTTCCTTAACAATAAATCATATTTTTATAATACAATGCTTGATATGTTAAACCAGGGTTTCTTTGTTCATTTTTCTATGTACTGTGTCCGAAATTTTTCTAAATTGCTTTTCTTAACATATTATATAAAATTGAAAAAAGCAACTCCGTGGCTCAAAAGTAAGAGGAGCGTACAGGGATGAAAATCTAAACTGAAATGGATTATTTACACATGTACATGGCCTTAATTCTTTTGTTGCAGCTGATTGGAAAAAAATACAGAAATTTTTATCTTATTTCAAACCAGAGAGTGGGTGTTTAGTGCGTGGTATCTCTTTATAGAATCTTGTTCTTTAGGTCAAATTTCACTTATTATCGTCCAAAATAAGAATTTTAGATAAAAGACAGTCAACTAACACCCCTCCCCCAAATTCAACTCCTCCGTTTTATGCATATATCATTCATTCATATAAACCTAAAGTTGTTACACAATTTGTTTATGGTTCACAAATTAATGTATAAACTTTACTATCAATCTGTCGTGGTATAAAAATAAATGTATATTATGATATTTAAAAACGTGTACGCATATTTATTTGCACATCTTAAGCCAAGATGTCATCCAAGGTATCTGCTTGATTATTAACTCGATCGCCCTACACTTTTCGCCATTATATTAATTAGCCATCCCATTTTTGGAGGCATCCCGTTTTGTAAACATCTTTCCATCAAAATTAAAATCGCGTCTATTGGCCCATTCTATTTATTAACTTTTTTGTATTAAACAAAGATGTCCGATAAGGTATCTTCCTGCGATGTATTGTGACTCATCCTATATCCTCCAACATGACGTTAATTAGTCAAACCGCGTTCTTGGTAAGTTCTATTCATCAAAACTATATCGCCATTCAAGACACGAATTGGCTCATTTTATTTATTCAACATTTGTCAAATCTCAATTCTTATGTATACTCTAAATACGTTCCAAGGAAATATATTCACTTTTTACATAATTATTCAATATTGTTTCATTGCAAGTATATATTTTGATGCAAACTCCCACTGACTTGGATCCGCCAAAGCGTGTCCAACACTTTACTCTCATATTTGCTATTTCGGGCTGGTTTATCGAAAATGAAAGTAGTTTTAATTTATCTTACAATAATTACTTATTAGGTAAAATTCAATTATAGCTTATGGACATCAACTCACACGTGTTGAAATACCAAAGGTGTAAGCAGTTACTCGGATGCAGGCATTTCGAAGTTTGTTGGCAAAATGTCTTAATTCATAAGTATAGATTGTAGAACTTGTTTATCAATCGTTGTAAAATAAATAAAGTAGATATATTCTAAAATAACCATGACCAACCAGCTCTCTTAAGGTTGAGAGAGAGAGAGAGAGAGAGAGAGAGAGAGAGAGAGAGAGAGAGATATTTAGGTTTGTATTATTATATAGAAAATACTGCATGACTGCAAAATCCCACGCTGAATCAGTAAAGACTCTAGTCGTACATAGTAAACAAATTCAACACACATATAAATAATTATATCCTGGTTATTATTATTATTAATTAACATTGAATAATAAATATAAATCTAGATCTATAATGGCATCGTAGGAAAAAATGAAGGTAAAAGTGAAAGTTGTTTGATCCATTAACGTTTTCGTATGCAGGACCATTAACAGAGGACGGATCATGATAATTTTTCTGATCGGCTTCGGCCGATCACAGTTGTGTCCAAATGATGAAATGTTACTATTTGCGCACGCTTTGCGCCTTGCACTTCTTTATTGCTAGCGCTCTCGAGCGAGAGCGCTAGCAACTACATGTACGTTAGTCCATATTTCTGGAATACGCATGCTCGACTTCACCGCCGGACATTCTGGAAAAACTACTGTAGATAAACTGTACGATGTCAATTTCATTTTATCATAAAAATAGAAATGATCCGAATTCTGAAGTTTCTTATTTTATTGTCTAACCTAACCTACACATAAAGTACAAGAAAAACTTAGGTCATATATATGATGCCAAGATTGTAGAGATCAACTGGTAAAACATAGCTTTCCTTACAGTTAAACCACCTTCCGGGAAGCTCTGAAAACCCCCCAAAGGAATTATTTTCAGAGTATGTCGGAAAGTCAAGAAGCGATTGATACTACATTACTTATAAAATTCTTTAATTTTCATTTTTCCTTTTTTGGACGGAAAGCCCGATCATTATAAACAAAGAAACGACATTCAAGCGAATATATTGTACTGCGAAGCACAAAGGTAATTTCTCATTGGTCAATTAAGCCCGAGTCTATTATATGGAAAAATCCGAGCAAAGAAACGACATTTACGCGAGAAATTTGCTTTTGAAGCCTTTGTATTAAGATTTAATTTCTTTTATAAGTTCACTTTAAATCATCGCACAATCACAGCAATTTTAATATTGCATCAGCTATGTGGACCGTTATATAGTTAACACCCAAATTCTGAGTAAATAACGAATGTTTAAAAGTTTAGAGTGCATGGTTACAAAAAAATAAATAAATATACTAACAGATAATAGGTAGTGTACTGTCTATTAATAAAAAAAAATGATTACGTCTTCAATCATTAACTCGGATGCCATTGCCGATAAAACTGCATCTTAACCCTTCCATATTGAGCCCGTCCCCCTCTACAAAGCAGTACTGTCTACTACTTCTTCTTCTTCTTCCGAAAAGGTGCAGGAATCATTAGAGTATCATCGCACTTCGGCTTGTGCTCGGTGTGACAACAAGACTTTAGTGCATGTATATACAGTGCAGGTGAGGTTAAAACTTGATAAAAGAAATGGTAGTACTCTAACGTAGACTACATGTCAGGACCTCCTGTCTGAATTCATCCAGGGAGGTACTGTCCACTGCTCTCTGTGGCAAGTTGTTCCAGATCCTGATCTACTATCTTGGAAGACGGAATGCTTATATAATAAGGTCCTAGCATCGGGAATCGGGAATCGGGTTGTATGGCCTCTGGCTGTAGTCATCATTGGATGTAGCTCAGTTGTTAGAATAGCTACTAGTTCTTCCAAGCTTTAAGGATATCCACTGGAGAGTTTAAAGCATTGTTGTTACACTGCACGTTTGTGGGTAGCTGTTCATCACAAATCGAGCCGATTGTCGTTGTACTGCCTCCAATTTCTGGATGTTAAAATGGCATGGTCACGATTTTGGTCAAAAATTATTTTCCCGATTTTAATGTTTACACTGCTTCTGTAAGGCATTTGTAATAGGCAATTTTAGTGGCATTCGTTGAGTTATAAGCGAGTTACAGAACTTACAATTCTTTGCTATGTAAACAAAGCTTTTGTTTACATTTTAAACGTTGAAGTGAAGACTTCAGTTATAGACCAAAACTGAATGTGGTAAACAAACTGCAAAATAATTTGTTCCGCTTTTTATGGGGATACAACATGCATAAAATAAAGAAAACACTATAATACAAGATTAGAAATATGGGGGGCTAAAGATGATTGATTACTCAGTGCTTATCACTGCCCTATAATCTAGCTGGATTAAAAGATTAATTAATTCTAATGCAAAATGGGTAAAACTTTTAGAAACAACCTTAGAAATTGAAATATCAAATTTATGGAAAAGAGGATTAGATTTTACTTCTGAAATGATTAAAAAAATACCAAAGGATGACTGCACTTAAGGACATACGATATATGCGAGAAAATAAACTTTTAAAAGAAGAATTTTTCTTTCAATTGCAGAATTTTTTTTAACTGCAATCTAAATCTAAACTGCAACATTACGTAATTGCATTAAATAAAAATATATTGTTACCAAGTACGAATTTGTTTTCATAGGCAGGAGTCATCAACATTTCTTGAATCTCCATACGATAATGAGGACACCCACTTTTATTCTGACTTCATACATAGTCAGCGCATGTTTGTCTATCGTTCTCCGTTTAACTGTAGCTGTATATTTGCATTATCAAAGTTATGTCAAAGGGAGATTAATAGACAAATATGCGCTCATGGTTTAAATGAGAAAAAAACCTGCTTTTTCTTACTTTCGTTTTCCCTGTTGTAACCGAGGGTTGATGCATGTTGAATATTAGTGATTTCTCCTTTCAGGTAACTTTGTGAATACAAAATTCTATCACGTGACGTGTAAAGTAGCATGCTATGTGCTACTTAGGACAATGTTTTCGAACACGTTATGTTGTCAAGCATTGATTTAAAGTCTTCTGTACTTACGTGGGCGTGATCTAATTGTTGAAACCATAGTAAATAGTATACTTGTACCATATAGAATAGATAGTGTTATGGTGAAAGAGTGATCACATGCATTTTTATACATGGCATTGTTATTCATGCTAGTCTACTTTTAGTACCATTCTGATAATGTCAGCTCCACCTCTCATGCATATTTATAAATATCAATCTTATGTTCGATCGAAGGCAGATAAGCGAAAATTTTCTTTGTTTGAAAGTTGTAAGGAGAAAAACATAAAATGAGTTTATTGTATCACAGTCTAAAATCTTAATTCATGTTTGAAATTGACTAGACTCTGAAAAAATTAACAAAAGTGATATTAGGATAAGAAATAAACGCAACATAAGCGACCGAAGAGGGCCCAAAACCCGGCGCTAAGTGCAGTCATCCTTTTATTTTGGAAAGAAGTGTAACTAAGCTGGGCAAAGGTAGTAAACTCAACAAGTAAGCAAACTGAAAAACAATTTGATAATGAACTTTTATGCGACAACCCAAACATCCAGATTGGTAATTCTTCAGTATTTTAAAAAATTATTTTAGAGCAGGGCCCTAAATAGTGATCTGTTTTTGACTGTCATGAGAATTTTCTTAGCTTAGAAGTATTAAATATCATGAAAGTAAATAAAATTTTTATTGAATTTGCAGGTTTGAAAAAAGCAATAAATATAACACACAGATATTACAGACATGAGAAAAGAACATGGCCCTAAGATTCCAAACTCCTTTTATCTTTTTTATTAGGATACAAAAGGATGTAACGAAATCTATTATATTTTAATTGCAAAAAAAAAGGAAACAAATAACCTCATTAATCAAATGGAGAAAACCAAATATAACAAAAACAAAAACCCATGCCTGAGTTATGATTTAGTAACACAAATAATTAAAAACAGGATTCTGCTTGAAAAAATATATGTTATTGAAAAACTGTAGAAACTACTGACAAAGAATTTGTGAGAAGTTGTAACAAATTTTATACATCACATTAAACAATATTTCCTTCCGAAGTATATAAGTGATTATATAATTTGATATATGAACCCCCCTTTTTTATTATTTCTTTTTCTTTCTCTCATTTCATTTTATTTTGTATTGTTTTCTTTCTTTCGTATTTCCTTCTCTCTCTTTTTTTCTCTCTCTCTGTCTACTATTATTGTATTTAATTTTTTTTGCAAGAATAACACATATTTCACACCATATAGATAATTTATCAATGAGATATTGCCATATGTAGAATGTTTAAATGTGTGAAATATGTCTGAAATATGTTCATACATGTGTGTGTGTGTGTGTGTGTGTGTGTGTGTGTGTGTGTGTGTGTGTGTTGGTTTTACCGATGCTCCGAGGACGCGAGTGTATAAAAACACCTTTACTCCGAGGACGTAAATTTTTCCCGAGGACTTTTTTCGGGTCCTCGGAAAGATTCTGTCCCAATCAACTCAAAATGTCGATATATATCAGCAGGGGCTGACAAATCCAATTGCCCGACGCCCGGGGCAAGTGATTTTTTCGATCGGGCAAGTAAAAAATCGATAGGGACTTGCCCGTGGGCAAGTGACTTTTTAAACTTTCGCATATGTACTGGAAATGAAAATACATGTACCGTATTTCGCCGAATGTAATACACACTTTTTTTCTAGAAAACTCTTTACGAGCTAAGGGTGCTTAAATTATACACCACAATAGGATTTTGACATGGTTTTTTTTCCAGGTGCTGCACGGGCTATCATAATGAAATAAATTCTCTCTACTGTTATTCAGTACTACTGTTCTTGTGTTTGTTTATCGTAATGTTTAAAACTAATTTAATCTTTGTTAGAGCGTTTAATTGCAAAAACTGTTTTGATTATAATCTGTTAATAGATAAATACTTATAAAATGGCAATTAACATCAATTTGAGCTGTTTATTGTATGATCAACTTCTTTGAGCTGTGTTCACCGTCTCCATGTACGCCGCCATAACTGATGTTAAAAATAGATGTGTGCCTGTTATCACTCGCTAATCGTAATCATAGCCTAGAACTTTTTAAAAATTAAAATATTACCAGGGTAGGCCTAATATGATTATATATAATTTGTTTAAATTTAACAACTCACTGAAGATTCATTTTATATTTATTTTTAACAACTCTGCGGCCTTAATGAAACCATGGCCATGAACACGCGTTCGCACTTGTCACCTATTATCTCGGACGTTCACCTAAGGTAAAAGAAATTATAAAGACACCCAAAACTGTTAATAAAATGTTTGTTTTTTACCTTTACAACAAATCCAACTAAATATCAATATGTAATGTGTTGATTTTTAACACATTCTCGAGAAAACCAAGAGGAAGCGATGTTGAATCAAAACTTTATATTATGAAGAGTATTAAAAGTGGAAAAATTAAAAATAAAGGGCAAAATCATCGTACGGTATGTGTATTGTATATTTTTAATCACAATAAAGAATTTGGTCGGGCTAGTAGATATTGAGGTAGGGCAAGTAAATTTTGCCTAGCCACTTGCCCGAGGGCAAGTGCTTAAAAAATGTATTTGTCAGCCCCTGTATCATGTGGTGAAATTTGGTGAAAGTCCTCAGAAGGTCGGTAAAATGTGAATGTGCGTTTCCCGGTCACACAATTTTATCAGACGCCATAACACACACTTGTTGTTTTCGATGCGCGCGCATCTCGGCGGCGGAAGTGACGAAGATCAAGATCTCTGGAGGTCGTAGTAAGTATTTACAATATTTTTATATATTATAGATTGTTTTATCAATGGTTTAAGAAGCGAAAGTGATAATTAACAATATTCTTATAGATGTTTAGCTGTAATTCAAACGTAAACAAATCCAATTGAGATGTTTTGAAACCTACATACTTTCTATGATTATATTGATCTATAGTTTTCATTGTGCTTAGTCTATCGTTTTAAATGTTGTTATCCAGTTAAAATTATTTATTTTATTAGATTAGAATATACCATACAAAGTATTTCTTTCTTTTTTTTAATTACAAAACACTGACTCCATAATTTTAGTTACAAAACGAGAGAATATGTGCTGTTTAAAGGGCATGGTCATTACATTAGCCAAATATTTTTATATTTTGATGTTTATAATACTTCTTTGAGGTGTGTTCATAGCCAGCGAAAGATTGATTCATTCGTCGGATTATAAAGTGATAGAGAGCTCACAAATCCTATTAAAAAAAAAAAAAACACAGATCAAGCCATGATTTCGGTTACATATTAAACGCTGAGTTCAAAATGTAATTTTTTTTTTTAACAAATTCTAATGTATCAAACCCTGATACTGTTAGTTTGTGTTTAAAACGAAATAGCAAAGACAAAACAGAGTGAGAAACATAATATTAACTGGATTATTTAACAAAAGTTCTGGCATCTACCCTAGCTCCTGCCCCTCCCCCTGAATAAATAAATAATAAAACACTATCATACTGTGGCTGATATTGTACCAGAAAAAGAATATGCATACATGTTCATTATATAAATATCATTAATTATTAACAAGGCATTAACGAAACTTAAAATATTTATTTGTTTTCAGAAACTATAGAATTTATCAATTATAGTGAAAAACGTGTGCTTTTTTAAACTTTTAGTTAGTATCATGAATTTTAAAACATCTCAAAAAATATAGGGCATATGGAATCCTTAAAGATGTTTGGTCCAATTTTTTGGTTTTTACACTATCAAATAATTTTCATACAAACCAATTATCTTAGAAAGTTATGCACTTTCTCCTATTTACACGAGCAGAGTCGGTATCCTTTCAAAAAGTTAGAAGTTTTCAAAGTAAATAAAATTAATCTCTTTTTGGGCAAACGAAAACACAGACCAAAATGCATCGTGGGAATGTTTAAAAAACGGAACCGTTTAATTCACTAATTTCACAAATTAATTTCACTATATATTTTAATACATGTACATGTAGATATATTTATTTATTTATTTATTTATTTATTTATTTATTTATTTATTTATTTATTCATTTATTTATTTATTTATTTATTTATTTATTTATTTATCTAAGCCTATTGTAGTTGTAAACTGTGACTATCATTCATGCGCGTCGCGGATCTCCAGTGAGTCAGGGGTCCCCCTCTACCCCTGGACATTTTTGCATTTTAATATTGAATTTATCGAAAATAGGTCTTTTACTCCCACTGCAAAAAACAAAATTCTCTTGCACCCCTGATTGTGGAAAAATGCATGGTCCGTGCATGGCTCGATAGTTTGCCGACCCGAATTTTCGCGAATCTTTAAACAAACGTTCGTTTTAACATAATGTTTTTAAATAAAAGATTTATATATATGTAAATGTCAAAGATTTATATTGTGAATTAATGGCGAGTTGATTATATCAATTCCCATGTTTGTTTACATATCGGAAACATCCCTAGTACGAATTAATTTTTTTCGTCAGAAACTGCAAAGGGAAGTGACGCTACTGTCCAGCGGGAGAGAAAACTGTCAGTTGACCATGGCATCACAAGTTACGGTGGATTCTGGTTATTTTAAAATTGAAAATCATGAAGAACTTCCGTGTATTATTTAGGGATGGAGGACGGGTTCCATGTTTACATTCGCAACGTAAGTAGGTCAGACTCAGTCAGATTACAATATTCAGCTGTTACACATGATATATGTTAATCAGCTGTTAAGGTTCCTGCATTTTTAACCAGGGAATAACAGTTAATATAATATATTCCATGTTGTACTGTGCAGGACGAACTTCTACACATCTGTGATTAAGGCAACAACATGCATGATTTATGAGTAATGTAATTGCAGGTTTTGGTGAATGTGAAATTAAGAAATACCGGTAAACTGAATAAATTTATACATTTTCCAATCATGACGGATTTAACTTTCTCTAGCAACAGCTTGGCATATCTCAATCTTAAGGCTAATATTTTAGACCTAAATCATATTTGATATGTAAAATTAAACCGTTTTTTATGCTTTGAACAGCTGTTGAACAGGTCGGGTACACTACCTTATATGGATAGCATTATTCAACATGTGACAATATAAACATCAAACAGATTCGCAAATCCAATCAATGAGTTGCAAAGCACGACGGCCTACTACTTGTTTACGATTCAACAGACACACGTTGTTTTTGTCGATTTTATGCACAATATTTAATTGCTTGCCGGAAAATTTGTACAACTTTTTTTGCACTTTAAATGGTAAAAAAAAGAAAAGATTAAGTACCATAGGCTTTGTTCCATGCTCACATTGAAAAATACTGTTGTTTTAGTTTAATATATTAATATTGTTGCTTCAAAAATCGATCAGTATCATTGATAAGGGAAAACTGCATAATTGTTTATTGGTGACTTAATCATCAAACACCATGTTGACTAAGTCCGGGAAATGAACATTGCTTTTGAAATTGCATAATTGGAAATATTATAGCAAACACTAGTAGCACCAGCAAAACATTTTGTACTCTAAGCATTCTCATAATTGTCACTGAAGAAAATTTCAATGCGCATTCTACATGTATGTACTAAATGTAGTCCCAAACCAGGGGTATCACCTGAAAAACATACTCACTGCTTCGAATTCAATAGGACATGTATATACCTCTCTTTTGAACATTGACAATTAAGGTATTTAAAAAGGTTGATATAAGGCCTACTAAGCAATATTTTTAAAATGTGAGCATAGAAATGAAAGATCAGACATAATTTTTCATATTTATTTCATAAATTCTGAAAAATAATTGAAAATGAGTTTCCAAAGGACAATTCAAAATAGTATATATTTTCAATAGTATTGTATACAATAAAACTTGTAGTAGCCCACAATGCCTTGCAACTTATTTACCTGATTGGTCTGCCGATAAAAGTAAACAGATAGCTAACTTAATATGCAAATGTATGCTGACGTCACAAAATCTAGTGGTCTCGACCCGTTGAACATGGGTGAGGCAATTTATACATATACTTGTTTCAAAATACCATCAGATTTTCCTTCTTGGCGTGAGTCAATGATTAATTATGTCAGCTGCTCGCTAGACTCATTTGGCTGGTCACTTAAAGGCCGAACATTTTACAAACGCCCCCTTTTTTACATGTACAAACTTCAAAATGATGCCGCTTGTCAATCAAGTTTTTGCGTAATTTATATTTGAATCATGTTGAATGTATATTACCTAATAAATTCCAAAAAGATGAATGAGCAGTCCAAAACATATAAAGTTTTCTTTTTTAAAACAAACTTACGAGCTATTAAAGCTGTATTTACTGGTAATACACTCAATTGGAACTTGTTGCAGCAAATGTCACTCCATGGAAAACGAACTCCATCAATTGTCATCATATAATGGCTGCCTTTACATATTCCACATTCCTACTGATCATATGATTTTCTTTTACAATTATATTTGTTAAAACTAGACACGATCTCGTAACGAGTAACGAGTAGGTCTTCCGTTTGATTTAATTTTTAAAATGATACGATGATTTATCGATAAAACTTAAGATATAAATGACTGAATATTTTAGGGCCACCCCTGTAGATCCTAGATCCTAAATGGGGACAATTATATTGGTGTTTTTATTAGTGGAATCGATTAGAATCATGAATGCAGACAAATTCTCTTATACAATGCTTAACAAAATATGTCTCCTATTTCAAATACATTGCATCAAAAGTTAAGTACTTTGGCCCGTAATAAAGTTATAAATGGGCGTGGTAATGATTTTTTCAAAAAGATATTGTTTCGATCAACAACTTTGCTTCTATAATGCATTACAAAATCTTGGTTCGTTTTTTAAGTTATTTGTAATAGACTTTATGTGGGTCTTGGCCCTTATTTAAAGGGGCCAGCCCCTTTTTGTTCATTTCATACGAAAGATCTTACAAATACTAACATTTTTTGTTCTTACACCTATCTTGAATTGTTGTCCATTTTTGAGATACAAATGATTGAATATTTTAGGGGCCTGAGCCCTGTAGATCCTTATTAATGGGGACAGACATTGGTTTTTAAAATAATGAAATCGTTATTTGTAATACAGGGTTTAAACTTCACTAAAATTTTTACTAGCCATGTGGGCTCCTAAAGTTTCAAATTTAGGAGCCCACAACCAAACTTGTTAGCCCACATACCAATTAATTGTAACATGAGAAATATATGAAAAAATTGAACTGCAAACAACCTTTTAAAATTAATCTTTATTCAGTGACTGGTTATTGACTGCCTCCTTTGCCTTGCTATGTTTTTAAATTTCAGCACAGTTTTTTTGGCACCTTTGACTTTTCGTTTTTAAACAATAAAATCTAAATTTTGAAGGGTGCAACCTTTTGCAAAAGTTCACGTCGCTTCATTAGAAACTATGAACAAATCTTTCCCGTCTCTGTTAACCACGGTCTCCCAATAACCCAATTCTCTTTGAACTGCATCTTCCTTTTCTTCATTAAGTTTATAATACCCATCTCATGACTGTGACTCAGACCGACCCCGCTTCTAATTAATTTCTCCAATATTAAAAAAAAAAACGTGAACATGTGTATGCCTCGCCATCTTGATTTAGTATTCATCATTGAAATGCTTTACAGTAAGCGAAATGATAGGAGTTTGATGAAGCGTTTACGTCATCTTGATTTTTGGAATAACAAACCCGATAAAATACCGATATAAATATATCGATGGAATTTCTGTTACCAAAATTTTCATTCACCATGTGGGCGAACATGTTTTGAAATTTATGAGCCCACAGCAAATTTTACTCAAATTTGGCGAGTGGGCGAGTGTTAAGTTTAAACCCTGTAATAGACTTTACGAGTCTATTGGCCCCTAATTAAAGGGGCCAGCCCCTTTTTCTTGATTTTGTTGGAAAGAACTTTTGATACTCTACCACTTTTGTTATATATGTCTTAACAAAATATCAACTCATAAAAAGATATAGATCAAAATGTGTGAAAATTTTAATTTGAAATTCGTACCCAATTTTTGAGCCCTAGCGAGCTTTAAGAAATGGCGCCACTTGCGTAAAACGAAAACAATAGGCACAATTTCAAACTATGGACTACCTATCCTGAAAGTTTCATATTCATATCTCTGATAGTCTTCGGGATCAACTGTTCACAAAATGGGTCGTAAAAGTTTACAAAATTAGCAATGAATCGGTACCGGAAGTGACGACGGCAGAAATTTTAAAAACAAAATAAATTCAGACCACTTGTAATCATCTGTGAGAAAATGGTCAAAATCGGTCAAATGGTTTTCGAGAAAACTCTGGACACAATGTACTGAGTTATTCATTTTAAAGCAGAATTAGTTTATTGAATTTTTTTCAATTGTGCTTTACACACGTGCTCTAAGAAAAAATACGGACGTCACGTAACATTTCTGCATGTATAAAATCGCTTTTTATGATCATTAGAACAATATTAAGATCAATTCTGACTAATTATTTATATCTTGTGTATTAATTTGCTTCCTGTGTATAGTGATTAGCAGCATTCATGATCGCAGGTAGACTTCAAGCCCCAGAGGCTTTCATGCCTCTAGAAATTAAGCCGTGCCCTCACATGAGATTTACCACCCAGTAAAAATGTTCCACCTTTAATTGCTGGCATCAAAGATATACCACCGTAGCAACAGCGCATACGATTAAAACACTCAGTCAATTGTATTAAAAATAGTATACTGTAGGTTGAGAAACTTTATCTATAAATACTATTTGAAATTATTCTTATGTTTAGAATGACAAATGAATGGAGAGAGAGAGAGAGCTTGAGCTTAGCTAGGCTATGTCAGTATGTGGAGGATTAGGCTTCATCAGATTTAAAATACGGTTTCTCAGGGGGTTTTTATCTTTAGCACACTGAATATTTAGTGTGGTTTTCATTTCAGCCAATTTGTCAATTTGTGATAATTAAAATGCACTATTTTAAGTATCAACATCTTTCTTGGTCATGTTGGTTGAACCCTAAACCCAATCAAGGTTATATAGTCACCTAAACTCACAATTACATTAAGCTACATGTAGGCTCGACAGGCGGTGTAACTGCAGAGTTAAATGTTTCAACTATATAATTAATTAATTGTTCTGACTGACATTTGGTGATAAAATTCTTGTTGTAACCCCTTAAAATTCCATTGGCTATAAAGAAATTCATCTATTAATATCATATACAGAATACATATACATATACATGTAATATTGAATAGGCCTGTTGTCACAGTGTGACATGCGTGCAAGATCTAGAGGCACTGAAGTATCTGCTTGAGCATATAGAGAATAACAAATGGCAAAATCTGTATCACTCCCCATATCAACCCGAGACTACAATATCATGTATTTAGTTTTTATTATTTTGACATTAATTAAAAAAAAAATTCTTTTTTAAATGGGAAAACTTAATCCATCTTTATTCATGTTAATGTTATTCTACTTTTGTTTCTCTTGAAGCAGTGTTATTTTGACCCTCAAAATATATTAATTGTGATGTCATCTACTGTAAATGTGGTTATTTATAAATGGGGAAATTTACTCTTTTATAGCTTGTGGTAAGCTTAAAACTGCTTGAAATACCCTCTCGCATATGGTATAAAAATCAAATATTTAAGTGTGGTAAACCACGATTGCTTCATTTTCAGCTTTTTTTTCATTATGGTTCGGTGATTTTATTTATTAAAGAGGTATAGCACATTTAATATACGATTTGGCCTCAAATATAGCACTTTTGCAAACATCAGATATTTTCAGTATTATACAATATTTTGTTTAAAAATACTCAAAACAATCACCATGCTCAAAGAGTCTTAATTATCTAACATGACATATAATTAAAATATTCAGGTTTTGTTAGGGATATATAGGAAGGTAGTATACGATAAAAATTGGATATTTGACTATTTGAACCACTCTAAACCAAAGAGTGATCATCCGATTAAAATTATATGTTCTACATGTATTGTGTACACGTTTACTTAGACAAATATTTCAATTAGTGTCTTTTCTTTATAGCCATATATATTTAAAATGCATCTTCTGAAAATGTCAGATGCGTAGCCTAGTGGTAACATGGAGGTCTCTTTGATTTTGTGGTCGCTGGATCGAATCCACCAAGTAGTAAATTTTTTTTTTTCACTTAAATTGAAACATGAAAAGAATAGACAGGTTAAGTTACATGTATCTAATCTTCTGGGTTTTTATTAAAATTATCTTGTTTAATTCAGTCTAAGTTTGAGTACACTCAATATATATATAGATCTCTTCATTAACACTATGCATGTACTAGATTTACACTTAGATCCATTGCAATTTGCTTGAACTTATCACGGTTCAGAATATCAACTACATGTACTATTATACTGTACAGAGTTTCCCGAATTTATGACAAATAAGTTGTTACAGACACCATTATAAAATCAGTACAGTGTATCTAGGTTTCGAAAATCATATTGCGACAGCTAGGTACCTGAAGTTATATGTATAAGTAACAGCTAGGTACTTTCCGTCCAAAAACAGGTGCAGGCGAAATAATGGGAAAAGGCGCTATAATACCTCTTTACCAATTGCAGATCATCTTGTTTCATGCTTTCCATCCGACACAGCAGCTATCACTCATCAAGTTTTACTTTCTTTACTAAGACCAGCATTTTTTAAATTTTAGCTAGGTTTACAAACCCGCCGCTCGGTTTTCTGACTTTTTAAAAAAAAAAATAAAATTACAAAAAAGATCTTTTTTTTTTCTCCTCAACAGCATATTTTTGAAGGGGCTGATATTTTTTGGTTCGGGATCGAGATTTTATATCGGGATCGATATTGTAAAGCCACTACTTCCTGTCCAATATGGCGCGAGATCGTGAGAAAACGTTCACATTGAACTTAGGTTTGTGTTTATTATGGCCTGATTTAGTCTGAAATTTGTTCGCAGTGATGAAAAATACCAAGATCAACAACTTAAAAAGATCAATCTATCTTGTCAAACCGGTATGCAATGCATGTGTTGCAAGTGGAAAGGAACTGCATGGTCACTCGAGTATCCAATGCAGAAAAAATGAAATTCTAATATCATTTGTTTAATTTAAGAAAGTAAACACATTGTCTAATGATGTTGTCCAAACTTAACACCTCTGACAGTATACACATGTATAGCATTCCTTATTTCATCCATTTTATATAAAATCTTGTTTCATTTGGTAACAAATAAATTGGCGAACTAATTGTACCTAGCTAAAAAGTTTATATCATACAACTGTAACTAAAGATTTTTATATAATGGCAAATGACTCGATCCCTAAAAAAATGACAAATGAACATTATATGAAAAGTGCCTGTTTGGGAGCTCAGGTAACAGTTGAAAATAACACCCCGAGAAAACCAGTGTCAACGGACGCGAAGCGGAGTTGACAATGGTTTTCGAGGGGTGTCAATTTAATTCATACCTTCATAGCCAGAATGAAGCACCAAAGAAAGCAATTAATCGTTTAGATAAAATATACCTACAGTTGAACTTCGATATCTCGAACACTGATATCTCAAATACAATGGATATGTCGAAGTGATTTGTAAATCTCAACCACTTATTTTTTTAAATATGTTACCCTCGATATCTAATTGAATACTTAGATATCTCGAAGTTTTTAAACAGTCCCATCTAGTTCGAGATAACAAAGTGTGACTGTATTTACTGGCAATGAAAATTAAGGTAAGAAATTAGTTTACTGTCTCTTAATTGAGACAGTAACTATATCCTGAGGTGAAGCCAAGGGAAATAGTTTCTGTCAAGGGGGACAATAATAACTTGCTATTGTCTTAATATAGTTGGTAAATACTGTAGATATTTTATTATACACATTGCACATGTACCAAAGAAAACTTTATTTGTCGGCGATGCAGATTTTCTTGATGGTAAACAAATTAGAGTCAATCATTAGACTTTGAATTTAACATTAGCAACTTGGTTTACAACAGAGGAGTTCTGAGATTAAAAATGAGGGAAATCAAATGCTGCCTGTGAATGGTTTCTATGACTTTTCACAATAGGCAGAAAGCAAAGAAACTATTTTACAGTTAGTGAGAGTAGCATGTTTATTCTTGTGATGCATGTATGAATAACATTTAATCCAGGGCATACTTACAGTACAGCCTATACATATTGCTTTTTATTGGAGATCATGCATATAAAGTAATTTTGTAATTTCATTATTTAGGTACCAAGTATTAAAAAAAAACTTTTCAATTTATTTTTTAGGAACATAAGCAGACCAGTCTATTTGTTTTCTGGGGGATATCGATAGGACCATATCTATAGCAGTGGGATGGGAGGTGAATTTCATCATGACCTGATGATGGAAGAAGTGTAATTGACTGCATGAGTATCATGGAATCCTTGTAACCAACCTTTTCTTGTTGATGTGGATTTTTTAAATAAAGGAAACTCAAAAAATGACATGCTGAAGGATCAAGAAAATGATTCCAATAAAAGAACTAAAAAGCCATTTCACCTGTTAAAAGTGTTGATGATATTCAGTGTGTTCAAAAAGTTGATATATACACAAAAATGCATGGATTAGGATGCAAATTGGATACAGATTTAAGAATTATACAGTGTCAAGATTCATCAATAGTGTGAAACAATTTATCAATAATATGGCAACAACTGATATTGGATTAGACATCAACTTATGAGTTTTACAAAGGTATGTATTATATATGTATATTTTAACGTGTTTAATATGCCATTTTTGTTGATTAAGGTAGCTTGCTGGCTTAATTGGTAATTTAACGTTACATTAATTTAATAAGATTTAATCTAAAAAGTAAGTAGCAAATTCATACAGGTCATTTTTGGTACTTGCAATTATTTGCAAGTTGTATATTTAAGAACCGAAGTTTCTACCTCTGATATTAGTCTAAGATTGACAAATAGGCAAAAAAAAATATGTAATATACTTCATGAAAAATTATGATTTAAAAATTTTAATTTCCTAATTCAGTAAATATGAACAAAAACCCCAAAAGGATTCTAATTCATAAACTGCAGTTCACAAGCCTGATACATGTACTTTAAAATGTTTAACCACTGAGCTATGATGATTATTTCAACCAATTCGATTGATACACAAATTTATATTTATAAATAACTATCTTGTGAATTTCTTGTGTACTCTTAAAAAGTATAATTCTTGATGTAGTGAGGTACCTAAAAATCAATCTACTTTTTTATGCCCTAATTTCATGGTACGTGTACGTATGTGAGGCCAAAATGAAATTAGTGTTTATTTGGAATTGCCTCCCGCCTCATTGAAATACCCCCCGCTGATAAAATTTTATTAGCAAAAAATAAAGGTTTTTTTCTTTTTTTGTGATACAATGTTTACATGTTAGTTTGTCAAAATATTTTTTTCATAATAGAAATCAAAGGAAAGAAAACATTTTCTCTGTTTAGCGAGATTTTTATTGAAGCAAACTTTTAATTTGAAAACAAAATAATTTCCCTTTCTCCCTCCTGGGTCTGAAAACCCCAAGGTGGCAAATCCAAACTTACAAATTTTTAAGGATGCATGGCCTGATAAAGTATTTTCTTTTTAGCTCACCAAGACTAAGTCGTGGGGAGTTTATGCTCTATCCCCGGCATCAGTGTCCAGACCTGGTTAAAGTTTTTGTTGCAGGTCCTGGATCTATGTTTACTTATTACTTGTCCTTTCTTCACTAAACTTGCATGGATGATGCATCTGGACCTACTTATGGATTTAAAAGACTTGGATGCTGAGTCTAGATCTGTGCCATGAATTTTAGATGCTGGAGGAGGTTAAGGTTTTTGGAGCAGGTTAAAGTTTTTGGTGCAGGTGCCCTTTGATAGCAATTTTTAAGTTACTGTATACTGGTCCTAACTTCACCAAACTTGCATGGATGGTGCGTCTTATAATACTGATGCATCTGACAGGCTTGAATGCTGAATCTGAGCCATAATTTTGGATGCTGGAGGAGGTTACGGTTTTAGGAGCTGGTTAAATTTTTTGGATCAGGTGCCCCCTGATGATTTTATCTTAGTTATTACTGCTCCTAACTTCACCAAACTTAAATTTTATGGATAATGTGTCTTATGATACTGATGCACCTGACAGCCTTAAATGCTGAATCTGAGCCATAGGTTTTGGAGGCAGGATGAGTTTTAGATTTTGGAACAGGTCACATGTTTTTTAGATACATGTAATAGTTTTAATAGTTGATTTAACTATTAATATAAATGTATCGCAGAGGAAGGTTTAGATACAGAGCCTGATCTCCATTATCAAGGATATGCTAAAAAATATATCTTTGTAATTACTGGTCCTAACTTCACCAAACTTGCATGGATGATGTGTCTTATGATACTGATGCACCTGACAGGCTTGAGTGCTGAATCTGAGCCATAAGTTTTAGATGCGAAATGAGGTTTAGTTTTTGGAACAGGTCACATGTTAAGTTATAGATACATGTTTTATCTTGCATAGTTGATTCAACTATAATATAAATGAATCGCAGAGGTAGCTTCAGATAAAATCAATTAAATGTAAAACACGATACAATTTCATATTTTATGATATAATATCATATTGCATAATTTTTTATTACAGTAAAATTGTATTATATCATATTTATTGTAAGTATCATAGGATGCACTATCATATTTTATATTATTGTATTGATAAATATTGTATCTTATAATACCTTAGAAATGAACATACAATGTGTGATTATCATACAGTTTGTTAACATATGATTTACGATATATTTTGTCAAAACAGTATCCATGAATATCCAAAATCGTTAACTATGGTTAACTATGGTTTTCATACAATATGATAAAGGTGATGCCTCGTCTCGGTGAGCTTTGTAATCTTTGATTACTTAAATTATGTTTTATTTAACCTATTTGAATTATATTAATAGATATATAATTATGAATACTAAATTTAGTTTATAATTTGATTGCAAAATGAAAGTGTATATTCTTTCTTTTATATTGTCCTTAATTTGATTCTGGAACTGATATTTTGTTTACTGATAAAAAGTCTTGTATAGGAAAAATTTTCTAGTCAGTTAATATTTAAAAATAAATCTTGTATTTAGTGGTATTTTCAAATATATACCTGTTGATTCCTTATTAGTGCAAACCTCCCTTATTTTACGCTAGTAATTACAATGTACATCTAATTCCACGATCCTGCGGTTGTGTATTTAATAGTTAGAATAACTTTTATCCTAATTTCTTTTAGTTCTGAACTCTCAAAAAATAATAAATAATGATATTTTAAAATCCGCTATGGGTGCTTCTCCTGTCATTCTATGCGAATATCAATTCCTCGTGTTTAATTACATGTAGGAATCTACAGTAAAAAACATCTGTCAGGTTTCCTACTTTGTGTTTAGTTACCGAATCCCTGAATTTATAATCTCACCATCTACAATTCTGCTGTTTGGAATACAACTAAATGTATGCAAACATCCTTACATGCATTTACATATAACTACATGTAAGAAAATGTGTCATTTATACTCAATGTTTAGCCAATCTCAAAATTACCGTACACTGAAAACCTGAGTTCAGTTGCATGTACAAATATAAAATTCTCTTCTTTTTTTTTTACCCCTACAAGGCCTTTTATTTGTACATTGACTAAAACTAGAATTTTATTTTTTAATAGTTACATGTAATTGTTACTAGTTATTGTTTTAAAGTGGATGTGATAATAGTATGTTTAAATGTTTGTAATATTTCTTTTTAGGAAATCTCAAGAAAAGAGTTGGACATAATTCCAAAGATATGAATGGAATACAAATGGTAAAGAATCACCAAGGCCCATACTAGATGCAACTTGAAGATGAACACTTTCACGCAATTTATGTTAACTGCATGCTTGATAAATTGGAAGCTGAATTTAAAATTGCATGTGAGTGTTTATTTTTGTATGTAGTCAGTACATACTGTGGAATCATCATGGTTGTGGTGGACCAATGTTTGTGTGGCTTTCGTGAGTAACCCTTGCACACGAATTTACATCCCTCGAATGTATACACAAGCAAATGTTTAGTATTTATTTACAAAATAAAACTTGCTACTGAAGAAATTACCTCCCCACGAACTAGGAAAATTTTGGTAACCAACGAACATATACCCCCACGAATAAAAATGATTCCACAGTACTACATGTACATAGAAAATATCATTAATTAATTTAGCTTCTAAAAATGAACATGTCTGAAATATATTTGAAATCATTTAAATTTTGTTTAAAAATGAATTTGTTTCAAAGAATAAATGCATGTAATCTAATAACAAGGTTCATTTTCATTGTATATTGGGCCACTTTTTTATTAGTTGTTTTTCAAGAACGACTGACTAAAATTTATAAAATACTACAATATGTATAAATTTGTATCAAAATGTGTCTTTTATGTTTATGTTTTTTGATCTACAGACCAATTTAAAAAAAAAAAGTCTTGAAAAACAACTTATGAAAAATAGCCTTAAGGGGTTGGATTGTGGGAGGACATTTAAGAGGGTTCGATGGTCATGGCAATTTTTGGACACTATTAATCTTCTTTAGAAGAAGAGCTCTACAGTTCTGATAAGACCCAACCTAACACCGGTTTACTCTGGGTTTTCTTTTTTAAAATCTGGCTTCACTCTGGGGTTACTTTGGGTTTACTTGGAAATTGCTTTTGAGGTCAACTTGTAACGCACTGAAGTGTGAAGCAGACCTGTCTTTTATCTAATATTATCCTACTGTCTGTAATTCCTTCCCTTTGTATATTCCAGATACACATGTAGCGTCTGCTTTCAGGGGTATACCTCTGACCGGGTTTACTCTCTGTGTCCACTCTGGGTTTCCTTGGGTTTACTCTGGGTATACTCTGGGTCCACTCTAGTAAACCCGAAGTAAACCCAGGGTTTTGTTGGGGTTTACATTCTGTTAGGTTGGGTCTGATTGGTACTGTATAAACAATGTAAAGATATAGAAACTTTAACGAAAAAAGTGAGAATATTTGGAATATATATGTTTCTTTATTAAATGACAAAGTATTGTGTAAAGTATCACTACCTAAAAATTTAAGGAAGATCTTGTGAATAATTCAGTGTAATTTGTTGACCATCTTTAATACTTGAATTATATTACCGGTAACCTTACGAGCATGGCGTGAGGAAAATCAATAAATTTTAAATCCAAAAATCTTTACTACATTGTAAGTCATCATGGCTTCTGTCTAATATAATCATATCCAACTTTTAAGGTACATGTATATGTGATGGGTAATTTGCTGACTATTTAGCCTTTTTAATTATAAAATGTAATTTGAATATTCATCTAAATGGCATGTAATGCAAACATCGAGTCCTCTTCTGATTGCATGTGTATACAGATCAAGTACAAACACAGGGTTCTCGGACTGCATGTGTACAGCTCAAGTACAAACACAAGGTCCTCTGACTGCATGTATACAATCCATGTACAAACACAGGGTCTTCGGACTGGATGTGTACAGATCAAGTACAAACACAAGGTCCTCTGACTGCATGTATACAATCCATGTACAAACACAGGGTCTTCGGACTGCATGTGTACAGCTCAAGTACAAACACAAGGTCCTCTGACTGCATGTATACAATCCATGTACAAACACAGGGTCTTCGGACTGGATGTGTACAGATCAAGTACAAACACAAGGTCCTCTGACTGCATGTATACAATCCATGTACAAACACAGGGTCTTCGGACTGCATGTGTACAGATCAAGTACAAACACAAGGTCCTCGGACTGCATGTATACAATCCATGTACAAACACAGGGTCTTCGGACTGGATGTGTACAGATCAAGTACAAACACAAGGTCCTCGGACTGCATGTGTAAAGCTCAAGTACAAACACAGGGTCCTCTGATTGCATGTGTACAGCTCAAGTACAAAATCAGGGTTCTTTGACAGCATGTATACATACTGATCAAGTACAACAACAGGTTCCTCTGACTGAAAGTGTACAGATCATTTACAACCACAGGACAAGCCGATCTAGAATTTTCTCAGTGTTAAATATTCAGTGAACCTGTGAATATTAGACATACGTATGTTGTACCCCTACCCCCCGAAAGAAAACGTGGACACCAAAAGTTAAATGTAGGGTTAGAATAGGTACATGTACTTTACATGTAGGAATATGATACTGTACATGTAATGGCAGAAGAAAACCTATTTAATAACTCTTCTAAACGACGCATGTTATTTCATTATTGCATTTGTATTATAGCGAATTTGCATTTGTAATCTCGATCTGCCAGGCCATATAATTGAAAATATACAATGTTTGTGCGATAACTACAGTGTACGAATTTTGGCATTAACAAACGCATTGAAAACTTTCATCGAGTATATAAGATAAAAGACGATTAACGCTTACGAATATGAGAAAATTTGGGATAGATAAGGTCGAATAGCACACCTGGAAAAAGTCACTCAAATTAACAGTTAATTATTTGATTATGAAAGATATAAAGATAAATAAACTGTACATATGTCAAAAAAGCGAAATATTTTCAGTTTGGGTATAAAAATTGAATATCTAAAAAATTCAGTAAGTACATGTAAGTTAAAAACAAAAGCCCCTGCGGTATTCGAACTCGGGATGTACGGACATTTATCACTTGCCCGACACTTTATCTATTCGGCTAATGGATAAGTTACATGTTACCGTCGATAAAATCCTTTTAATAAAACGAAATATCGTTTCGATCAGAGGCCAGCCATTTTGTGATGATGTGTTATTCCACCTTAAAACGATTTTCCCCACGAATAGTTAATAGGAGTTGTTTTTTTTCCGAAAATATATAGGTCTGAAAATTGTAATTGACTAAGTCAGAGACATATTTATATAGTATATACTCCCTGATGAGGTGATTTAAGGAGTAAGGAATCATTCTATGAGTATTATGAGGTGATAATTTCGATCGGGGCGTGGTCAAATCCAATAAAGCCCGAATGGGTTTTATGATAGATTAGCGAAAGTGCGAAGATGCGACGGGGAAGCGAGAAGATGCGAAGACAAAAGTGATAAGTTGCGAAGGCAAAGGAGCAATACTACTACATCTTCGCTAGCCAAGGGTTTCTGATCCGCACCGCTTCTCACGAACGTTAGTGGAGAGCGGTGCGGACCAGAAACCCTTGGCTAGCGAAGATGTACTACTATAGCTCCTTCGCAACTTAGCACTTTAGCCTTCGCCTTTTTTGTGTGTGTTCTAATCAGCAAGTCTTGAACGATAACATTGAATTTGATGCAGGCACCGCACTCGCCCGAGGTTAGCCGATTTATTTTTTATTGTTGCGCATGCATATTATCATAGTAAGCACATGTGCTAACTATGGATGTTTATTAAATAAACTGGACCCCGGACCCCCCTCCCCTGGAAATTTCAATATTATTAATTTCACATAGTAAAATTACCAAGAATATGCCTCGGACCCTCCCCACCCCACCCTGGCAAATACAATAATCATTTGGGACCCCCCCCCCTCTCCTAGAAAAAAAACTTGATCCACACGATAGAGAGCTCCGCAAACATAAAAGGAGAAAGTGCGAAGGAGCGAAAGTAGTTCGTTTCTTCGCCTTCGCACCCTCGCACTTTCGCCTTCCCACCTTCGCGCTTCGCCGTTGCATCATCGTAATTTCGCTCCTTCGTATTTGCAACTTCGCACTTTCGCCTTCGCACACTCGCATCTTCGCCCTAAAGGCTAAAATGCGAAGATCGAAGTGGCCCCATCGGAACACCGTTTATTTTATTTTTTTTTTACAATTTTCAAAAAAGACCCTGATATCAAATTAACAAAACTGTCATGATCACTATGAAATCAGCATTTATATAAAAAGAGATTTAATTAAATTTTTGGTGGGTGGTGGTAGTTAGTGGTGTTATTACTACAATATGTTTAAAGAGGTATAGCGCATTTATAAACGATTTGACCTAAAATATAGCACTTTTGCAAACATAAGATATTTTCAATAATATACAATATTTTGTTTAATTTATTTCTTTACGTTTTTAACTTCGTTAATTTCCGATAGTTTCCGTAATATTTGGTTCACTTCAAGACTGGTTTTTTCATGCACGAGCGCTTTCGCGCTCAGTATAAATAGATTTACCGGGGAGTATTCGATTAATGCGACGTTCGTTACAAAGAGCTACAGGTTGTGTCTTTGGTTTTCCCTACCCGCCCTGACCCAAACATGTTTTTCTAGATTAATATTGAACTGTTGTTAAATTGTTTGTCTTGGTGTTGTATTTTTTGTGTTGTCGTTTATTTGTATGTTAATTGAATATTAAATGCGATTTGCGATTTGTAACGAACGCACCAATCCTAAAAAATCTTTATTTTGTATTCTTCAATAAATTAGTCAAGAAAATATTTATTTGCGGAGGAGTGAAACAAGGGAGAAAATAAAATATATTCAAAGAAACGCAATCACACAATAGCTATATATACATTGTATATTTAGAAGACATCAATTGAAAGGGTTGGATGCGTGGCCTAGTGGTAACGCGGAGGTCTTTTTGATTTCATGGTCACTGGATCGATTCCACCAGGTGGTATTTTTTTTCACGAATTGAAGAATGAAGGAATATTTTAAATTACATGTATCTAATCGGCTGGATTTTTTTTCAAATTATCTTGTTTAATTCAGCTTGAGTATGAGCACACTCAAAACAGATCTCTTCAATAACACTATGCATTTCTTTTACATACAACTGTACACTTGGATTCATTGCATTTTGCTGGAAATTATCACAGTTCAGAATACCAACTGTCATTATACACAGAATTCTATATATTCATTTCTTGATTATAAAAAATAAATTGGTACAGACACGATTATAAAACAGTATCTATTTTTCGAAAATCATATTGCGACAGGTACATGAAGCTCTATTTAGTAACAAGTACATACCGTCCAGACACAGGTGTAGACGAAATAATGGGAAAAGGCGCTATACCTCTTTGTACCAAAATGTGTCTTTATTGTTTATTTTTTTATCTACATACCAATTTTAAATAACATTAAATTTAATTTGAATATTCATTTAAATGGAATATACATGCAAACATCGAGTCTTCTTCTTATTGCATACGTATACAGATCAAGTACAAACACAGGGTCCTCTGACTGCATGTGTACAACTCAAGTACAAACACAGGGTCCTCTGACTGCATGTATACAATTTAAGTACAAACGCATGGTTTCTGACTGCATGTATACAGATCAAGTATATTCAAAGGTTAACTGTAGTATACAGACTACGGTATGTACAGGTATTTATATAGTACATGTACGTTGACAATTGTGTTTTCTTGAGCCGTATTTAGTTAAGCCTAAAAACCATTTTAGTAAATACATTAAAACGTTAGCGACCAGTTTCTCCATTGATCATCGATACCGTACTCACCCAAAGTTTGTCGATAAATTAATTATTGGTACGCATGCATATATTATCATAGTAAGCACATGTGCTTACTATGGATGTTCATTAATATTTTACTGGGTTATGGGATTTTTTTGTGTTTACCAGTGTTGGCTACGTCTAATCATTATGTACTCCACATCATGGGTATTGCTCGCCATAATGTGTACACATGCACTTTCAGATTCCTGCCACTTATCAGCTGTCTTCTTACCTTAAATCAATACCGTGGTTCAAACACAGTAACATTGAATTTCATACGACATTCGAATTCTTTCTTCATACATGGATTTTGATGGTGAAGAGGGGTCCAGACCCCCCCCCCCCCCCTCCTCTGGAAATTTCAATTATAATAATTTCACAAAGTAAAATTACCAAGAATATGCCTCGTACACCCCCCCCCCCCCAGCGGCAAATACAATAATCATTCGGGACCCCCAAACCCTTTACTAGAAAAAAAATCTGGATCCGCACGATAGACAGCTCCACAAACTTGAAAGGCGAAAGCTAAAGTGCGAAGGAGCGAAAGTTGTTCGCTTCTTCGCGTTTGCACCCTCGCACTTTCGCCTTTGCATCTTCGCGCTTCGTCGTCGCATCTTCGTACATTCACTTCTTCGCCTTTGCAACTTCGCAATTCGCCTTCGCAACTTCGCAATATCGCATCTACGCCCTGTAGGCGAAAATGCGAAGGTTAAAGTGGCCCCATCGGAATACCGTTTTTTAGGCTTTGAAAAAAGAACCTGATATGGAATTAACGCAAACTATCATGATCACTAGGAAATCAGCATTTATATAAAATGAAATTTATTTCCTTTTTTGGGGGGTGGTTGGTGGTAGTTGGTAGTGTTATTACTACATTATGTATAAATTTGTACCAAAATGTGTTTTTATTGTTTATTTTTTTATCTACATACCAACTTTAATTAAATTAAATTAATTTTGAATATTCATCTAAGTGGTATATACATTCAAACACCGAGTCCTCTTCTGGTTGCATGCGTATACAGATCAATAACAAACACAGGGTCCTCGGACTGCATGTGTACACCTTAAGTACAAACACAGGGTCCTCTGACTGCATGTATACAGATCAAGTACAAACCCAAACTGCATGTGTATACAGATCAAGTACAAACACAGGGTCCTCGGACTGCATGTTTACAGGTCAAGTACAAACACAAGGTCCTCTGACTGCATGTATACAATCCAAGTACAAACACAGGGTCTTCGGACTGGATGTGTACAGATCAAGTACAAACACAGGGTCCTCTGATTGCATGTGTACAGATCAAGTACAACCACAGGTTACTGTTAACCAACTTTTTTTCGCGTGCGAGAATTTTTCGCGAGGTTAGCGAGAGCCTAGTCGTCGCGAATAATTCTCGCTGCGAACCAATCCTTTGTCTATAGTTTTCATAACAATATACAGGTCTGGATAAGGCTTGGTCGCAAACATTAGTTGTCGCGAACCAGTTTAGTGGCAGTTAATCGCGAAATAAAGTCGCCGCGAATAAAAGTTGGTTTACAGTAACTGTAGTATACAGATTACAGTGTGTACAAGTATTTATATAGTACATGTACGTTTACAATATTATTTTCTTGAGCCGTCTTTAGTTAATCCTAAAAACGAAACCATTCTATAGTTGATATATTAACATAAAAAGGTTAACGACCAGTTTCTCCATTGACCATCAATGATGGTGTGGATACCGTACTCACCCGAGGCTTTCCGATAAATTTGTTATTGGTACGCATGCATGAATGTTCATTAATATTTTACTGGGTAATGCGGTTTTTTGTTTTTGTTTTTTTTTTGTTTACCAGTGTTGGCTACGTCTAATCATTATGTTCTCCACATAATAGGTAATACCCGCCAAAATGTGTGCACAGGCATTTCCAGATTTCTATCACTTATCAGCTGTCTGCTTACCTTAAATCGATACCATTGTTCAAACACAGTAAATGGATTTCATTATACGACATTTGAATTCCTTGCTCATGCACGGGTTTTGAGGGGAAAGAGAGGTCCTTCCCCCCCTCCCTCCTCCTCCTCTGGAAATTTCAATATTAATAATTTTACAAAGTTAAATTACTATATAAGAGTATGCCTCGGACAACTCCCCCACCCGCGGCAAATACAATAATCATTCGCCCCCTCCCTCTTCTAGAAAAAAAAAATCTGGATCCTCACGATAGAGAGCTCCACAAACTTAAAAGGCGAACGTGCGAAGATGCGAAGGAGCGATAGTACATGTAGTTCGCTTATTCGCCTTCGCATCCTCGCACTTTCGCCTTCGCATCTTCGAAACGAAACCATTCTAGTACATACATTAATATAAAGAGGTTAGCGACCAGTTTCTCCATTGACCATCAATGACTGCGTGAAGCTTTTAAGCTGAAATATATGTTTCAAAAATATTAAATGGATGGGTGCTATAATTTGTAGACTTTTATTTTATAGCCTTACACTTCGCATCCGTATTATAAGACAAGTAAACTTATTTTGTCAAACAGTTCAAATTAAATTGGAACCTTAACTAGTAAATTGTATGTTTCCTTATTCTCACGACACCGTACGTTTTATATCGGCTTGTTTAAATAGGTGTTTTTTAAAAAAAATGTTCCGTTGGGGCCACTTCGACCTTCGCACTTTTGCCTCTAGGACGAATTGTGCGAAGAGTCAAAAGAAAAAATGCGAAGGCGAAGGAGCGAAAGTGCGAAGATGCGACAGCGAAGCGAGAAGATGCGAAGGCGAGAGTGCGAAGTTGCGAAGGCAAAGGAGCAATGCTACTATCGCTCCTTCGCCTTCGCACTCTCGCTTTCGCACTTTTAAAGTCTTCGCCTCTGCGCGGTTCCAGAATTTTTTTCAGGGGGGGGGGGGGTCGTCGGAACCCCGACCCCCCCCCCCCCAGAACCGTGGATGTAATACCAGTGCTGGCTATTCGACATTCGAGAGATTTGTTTATTTATACATGTAATTAAGACAAATTCTAAGATTCGCAAGCCGTTATTCGTACTGTGTATGCAATTAATTTGTATTCCCATTATCGGTCTGCGATGACCGAGCGGGAAGAGTACAGTACTATGTTAAGACACTTTGGCATTTTAAATTAAGTTTAGGAAGCCGTGTGATTTCCATACCACGCTTATGGATCATCGTATGTACAATTGACGGTGTTCACCAAACATCAGAGTCGTCTTTCTTATTTTTTTTTTTTATTTTTATGAGAGCTTCTTTGAAAAATAATTGTATATAATACCATATATTGAATAGTAAACGCATTAGATTGCAAACTTTTACAATGCCCCCACGCTCGCAGAAAACAAAAAATGCACACAAGTTGCAAATGTAGTCGTCAATTGTAAAAAAGACCAGCAAGCAGGTTTGCGAAAAATTTCTAAGATTATTCTTAAGAAAATTTATTCGGTTAGACATATAAATAGGAAAAAGTTAAGTCCATCATAAGTCAAACTTTGCAAAAACCAAAGCTATCATATGAATATTCTATACTAAGATTTCCCCTCATCTAAAAAAAAAATATTGACAAGAAAAAAAAAGAAGAAAATTCTCGAATATCAAAATCTTAATCCGTTGGGGGGTTGGGGGGGGGGGGCGTAGTAGGGGGAGGGGACAGGGGCGGTACGTAGTATTCCTTTACCTTCATTTTCACTCTTGATGTCCTTATATTCTATTCCATTTCTATATGCTATACCCCAAAGAGTGTGGGGGGGGGGGAGGGGCACACCACTTTAATTTAATTTTATATACGTAATTTAAGAAATGTGTCTGCTGCGAGAAAAAATGGGGGGGGGGGGGGGCTCCGCTACCCCCCCCCCCCCTCCCCTAATGCTACGTGCCTGAATTCTTGGGTGTAAAACATTATTAATTCATGCAACAATTAACTAAAATACATGTACATTGTACATGTACTTTTTTAAACTGACTTATATATGTATTTGAAAAGATTACGTTGATTTTATTCTGATTCTATAGGCATAGTCGCAGTTTTTCCTTCAAATTCTTAAATAGCGCTCGCAAATAAACATTCTCAAACCGCTGATTAGGGTCTTCCGTTTCCA